>OX104112.1:65517362-66117362 GCA_944474755.1 Limnoperna fortunei
CATTAGCTGTAGCATTCCCCCAACACCGGTAAGCCAGATTGTAAGTGAAACAAATGGTTTGAAATTCAAAAAGCAGAAAACGTCAAGTATATACATTAAAAGCTAACAGGTAAAAACATCTTTGAGAGAAAGTAAATTTTCGATACATTTGAGTACAATATATATATTGACAACATACGACTAAGTGCGATTAAGTGTATAATAGAACTAGATATTTTAGAGCGTTGATAACAATTTCTACACGGCACTCCACCATTTGCGAATTTTCATATAGTCGAGTACGCCTAGGAATTTGACTATTATATTTATATATATATATATATATATATATATATATATATATATATATATATATATATATATACTAATAAATGTGGTCAGATGTGGGGTATTTTCCAATATAAAACCCTTTTTGTGGGGTTCTTATAATATGTGGGGCATATAAAATTACCCCACAAAAATTGATAGTTGGTTAGCCTCGGAATATTATTACAGTGATGATGGTCAACCAATGCATAACATGGTTGCAAATCGAAATTTATACAGATTTAATTGCATTACCTCCCTTTGACTAATGATCATTCGGAATCGGCACTCGGAACTCCAAAAAGACAGCGATGAAATTTATTGCCGCCATTTTTCTGGAGTGCAAGTTCTAGCCGAGTAGTTTGAAAGGTAAGCTAACTTAAACTTTGAATAAATTGATAATTTTTTTTGCGTTTGATCAGGGGTCTAATCACAGGGTTTTTTAATGAAGTTGTTGCCATTAATTTTGAAAAAAGTATATGCGCTTTAAATACATTTGGTTTTTTCCATGTTGTCAACAACAACAAAGCCAAGGATGTTCCAGTATCCTTGCTTTGCCGGTTATCGATAGCTTAAGAGATTATTGGATAAAACTTTGATCTTATCTAATAGATATATTTGTTTATTTACCCATTTGTTTCATATATAAACTACTCAACACTTGCAAAAAATTACAAGGAACCGTCTTGTTATTGCCAAGATCTCGAATTATTCGAACGACCCAATTTTTGACATATGGTATATTAGTAACTACGTCAGGAGTTCTCGTTAATGTATGCGTAATTAGCTATGCAGGGTTATTCTGACAATAAAATACCATAAAATGTAATTAAAAAAGGTTATTCATAAAAAAATTATTTTAAATTGAATCGCCTGAATATAGCTGAAATAATGCTGCTCATGCGTTAAACACCATTAATCAATCAATCGAAAGATAGGACCAGTTTGTTGTACTATGTTGAAGAAATTTTTGCGATTGTAGAAAGATATCGAAATATATGGTACTCTGTATTTGGCAGAATTTTAAACATCTAACCGTGGAACCTGTTTATTTTTTCATTCCCGAGGAGCAAAGTGGTATCCTAAACAATTGCTGACAAACAGAAGATATGTGCGAATCCTCGTTTTATGACAATATGAATTTTTGCATGGCTATCGAGAATAGGTTACTACCGAGAACAGATTAAGGCACGATACAGTTTGGTACAAGTATATTTGAAGTCTCTTTAAAGTCTAGTACTCTACTTAGTTAAAAGTAGATATATTTAACAGGGCTCACGCTGGGTCAAAATTATAGGGAGAAGTCACTTCTCTTTTGTGGGGCTGTCAGGGAGAAGTGGGTGGACAACAGGAGGTTGCATTATATGTCGCGGAAGCGTCCTGTTTTGTTTTTTTATATATATGTGTTAATTTGGCATTTAAATTTTTTATTGTTACATGTTTTTTAGAAGTTCAAATCAATAAATAGAGGATAAAGTAAAATATTTGATTAACTATTATCACACATTAGAAGTAGAAAATTACATTATGTGACAAATCTGTTAAAAGTATTTAAACCTATTTAACTTAAATTTGTTTAAAGTAAATGCCAAAATACTATTTTTTACTACGTTTCTATCATTGCAATGCTCATTTCAACACGATCAGCAATTTCAGCATCATATATTTGCAATCTCCAGCATTAAATTCATATCGGCTCAGGAAACTTTCACGTATTTTTGCTCTGAACTGGTTTCCGATTGAATTTTAAACCTATGCTTTAAATACCAAATAAAAGATAAAAGGGTACCAGTTGACTTTGTGGCGAGTAAACATAATAAATATGACGCTGTATCATAAAACGAAGATTTCTTAACAAAAATAATACTGTAATACTGATTTTACCACCGGTTGGCCCATTATGCCCAATTTTTTACCCTGAGCACGAGCGAGGGGTAAAATGTGGGTATTATAAAGGACAAACCTGTGGTAAAATCTGTATATATTCTTGCCCCCAATTAAATCATTTCGATTCTAATAGGACATATCTATTAACTTTTTTAACAATGTAACCTTTGAGTGTCAGTACTTGTCGGCCATTTAGGACACAAATTTGATTGTAACCTCGTTATAATATTTGAAAAATCTTACTTTGACTCCACAGTAAAGAGTGTTGATCGTTTATGACGTTGATTAGGAATATATACTGTACTTGATACAGTATGTTACAAATAGTTCCAGTATTTTTTACACTTGTATCAATTATCTATTCATGAATCGATGATGTCACTGTAGTATTCATTTATTTTGTTTTTTTTTAAGTTTGAGAAAATGGAAGTAAAAGTGTTTTGTTACATTGAATGAAAGTTTTAATTTTGCTTAATTATACATTAATTTAAATTTTTAGATTTCTTTATTCTCCTTTTTACATTTACCAAAATAAAACAAAACAAAAATGAATTGCTAACACATATTCAATGTTCAATTGAAGTTAAACATGCAAATAATGAAAACACACGATGAATACTAAAGATTGATTGGATGTTAGTTTTATGTCCATCGAGCAGTATTTCGGCAATATTCAGGATGGAATACAAAAGAACACAATAAAGTGAATAAATAGGACCAGAGTAATTCCATATGAATTTAATTGCGTCATACGGACACAGGGATTGACACTAACAGTCGTCGTGGCCACTAAAATTTTTGCTGGGCGACAATAATCAATGTTGTTGGTTGTCCGTGTGGCGACTGTAATTTTGGTACATGATCGGGTTCGTTATCTACCGGATATCGCAACTGGTTGAATTTTGTAAAAAGAAAAACAAGTATCAGTACAAATGAACGAAGGTCATGTCTCAAAATAAGCAATAATTATGTGGCGTTACATCAAAGGCATAAAGCAGAAGGAACAAACTGTTAAACAATCTCCTGCAGAAAAAGGGAAATATTCGAAAGAGTACGAAACCAAAAAGAGAGTTCGAGTTCATTCCATAATACCTTTTTCAACACAATTACATATTAAACTATTATTCTGAAAATTTTCTGGGTGCCTAACTTTTTCTTTGGGCTCCTAGATTTTCAAACTTAGGAGCTCAGGTGGCAACCAAGATCAAAAGGTTAGTGTCAATCCCTGCAGACATCTGATTGGTTTGACTTGTCCAGTTGGGAGAATTTATGTAATTAATATTCATGACTGTTATTTAAACTCATTCGTTAATAAAATAAATCGTGTAAGAACATACACATGATACATGTCTTTTCTTGAAAAGGTGTAAAATAAAAATATAATATGTTTATATAAAACGTCCAGATAATTTTTAATTTTGGGGTCAACCTAGTTCGACCCTGAGCAGGACCTAATCTAGCCGGCAAAATGGCGTTTTAAGTCGCCAACAAATTTGGAAAACAGCTAAATCTCGCAGGTCGTTTGATTTTCCAGCGAAGTGATATCGCCATGAAAAAAATAGATAAAAGGGAGACTACTCTTGAAATTTATGTTGTTTACTTGACGTCCATGTAAAACAATATGGCGACTTCCAATGACAATGAAACGATGCGCATTGTGTTTGCATATCTAACGTGATAGAGTTGTAAATTGGTAAAAACAGCTTCTTTGCTCGTCATCGGCTATGACAATTACTAAACAACACTAGGTTTTTACTATTTTAATTTAATTATTTCACCTCGATAACAGCGGGGTCAATCGTCGAATCGATGACGATGTTTTTACCACATGCGCTTGGGTACAAATTGTGAAATCTCGTCCTTTTTCATTAATGCTGGTATATTTTTACGTAGAACCCTTATTTGCCTCATAAAATAATAATATGCGCATGTCTTACCCATATTTTCTGTGTTTTTGCCATTTCTGATATTTCCCCTATACTAAAAAACCACAAGGCCAGCAACTCGCCGCCATTTTTTTGTTATGATTTACCGTAAAATTTCACCCACCTCGCTTCGATCTGGATTGCACTAATTTACAGACTTCTTCGCTTCATGTCAGCAGCGGTCGAACATTTCTAAATGGTTTGTCCGTTTATTCAACAAGTTTCAGCTCCAGCAAGACACATTTGAATAATAAATTCTCATATTTTGTCCTGTTAAACTACACTTTGAAATTTGCAAGCCCGGTTACGGCGTCAAATATTTCAGGGGCAGTAATTTTTTCCCGTTGAATAAAGGGAAGAAGTTCGAGGTGTTCTAAAAAGTTCGGGAAAATTATTATGTCCCTTTGCAAAAAGTTTTTCGAACACCTCGGACTTCTTCCATTGTATGTCACAAACTTAACATGTGCAACTATATTTCTCACTCCACCAACAATCACACGTGATCATATTAATTTTCCATTCTGAATAAAACTTTAATTTTTTCATTATGTTGAAAAGATGTTAAACAGTATTTTTTACGTTTTAAATATATACCCCACAAACATAACTAATAAGAAAGTCCAGGATGTTGTACGTCACAAACTTAACATGTGCAACTATATTTCGAACTCCACCAACAATCACACATGATCACACCAACAATCACATATTATTATGTAGAAAAAATGTTGAACAGAATTTTTTATGTTTTAAATATATACCCCACAAACATAACTAATAACAAAGTCCAGGATGTTTTATGTCACAAACTTAACATGTGCAACTATATTTCTTACTCCACCAACAATCACACATGATATCACCAACAATCATATTAATTTTCCATTCTGAATAAAACTTCAAATTTTTCATTATGTAGAAAAAATGTTGAACAGAATTTTTTATGTTTTAAATATATACCCCACAAACATAACTAATAAGAAAGTCCAGGATGGTTTATGTCACAAACTTAACATGTGCAACTATATTTCTCACTCCACCAACAATCACACATGATCACACCAACAATCACATATTAATTTTCCATTCTGAATAAAACTTCAAATTTTTCATTATGTAGAAAAAATGTTGAACAGAATTTTTTTTTTTAAATATATACCCCACAAACATAACTAATAAGAAAGTCCAGGATGGTTTATGTCACAAACTTAACATGTGCAACTATATTTCTCACTCCACCAACAATCACACATGATCACATCAACAATCACCAACAATCACATATTAATTTTCCATTCTGAATCAAACTTTAAATTTTTAGATTATGTTGGAAAGATGTTAAACAGGATTTTTTTACGTTTTAAATATATACCCCCCAAACATTACTAATAAGAAAGTCAAAGATTTTGTATGTCACAAACTTAACATGTGCAACTATATTTCTCACTCCACCAACAAGCACACATGATCATATTTATTTTCCATTCAGAATCAAACTTAAAATTTTTAGATTATGTTGAAAAGATGTTAAACAGGATTTTTTACGTTTAAAATATATACCCCACAAACATAACTAATAAGAAAGTCCAGGATGTTGTATGTCACAAACTTAACATGTGCAACTATATTTCGAACTCCACCAACAATCACACATGATAATATTTATTTTCCATTCAGAATCAAACTTAAAATTTTTAGATTATGTTGAACATGTTGAAAGATGTTAAACAGAATTTTTTACGTTTTAATTATATACCCCACAAACATAACTAATAAGAAAGTCCAGGATGTTGTATGTCACAAACTTAACATGTGCAACTATATTTCGGACTCCACCAACAATCACCTGATCATATTTTTTTTCCATTCAGAATCAAACTTAAAATTTTTAGATTATGTTGGAAAGATGTTAAACAGGATTTTTTTTACGTTTTAAATATATACCCCACAAACATAACTAATAAGAAAGTCCAGGATGTTGTATGTCACAAACTTAACATGTGCAACTATATTTCGAACTCCACCAAAATTCACCTGATCATATTTATTTTCCATTCAGAATCAAACTTAAAATTTTTAGATTATGTTGAAAAGATGTTAAACAGGATTTTTTACGTTTAAAATATATACCCCACAAACATAACTAATAAGAAAGTCAAGGATGTTGTATGTCACAAACTTAACATGTGCAACTATATTTCGAACTCCACCA
Source organism: Limnoperna fortunei (assembly GCA_944474755.1). Lineage (NCBI taxonomy): Eukaryota > Metazoa > Mollusca > Bivalvia > Mytilida > Modiolidae > Limnoperna > Limnoperna fortunei. Next base: position 65,523,693 of record OX104112.1, read on the forward strand.
ACAATCACACATGATCATATTTATTTTCCATTCAGAATCAAACTTAAAATTTTTAGATTATGTTGAAAGATGTTAAACAGAATTTTTTACGTTTTAATTATATACCCCACAAACATTACTAATAAGAAAGTCAAAGATTTTGTATGTCACAAACTTAACATGTGCAACTATATTTCTCACTCCACCAACAAGCACACATCATCATATTTATTTTCCATTCAGAATCAAACTTTAAATTTTTAGATTATGTTGAAAAGATGTTAAACAGGATTTTTTACGTTTTAATTATATACCCCACAAACATAACTAATAAGAAAGTCCAGGATGTTGTATGTCACAAACTTAACATGTGCAACTATATTTCGGACTCCACCAAAAATCACCTGATCATATTTATTTTCCATTCAGAATCAAACTTTAAATTTTTAGATTATGTTGGAAAGATGTTAAACAGGATTTTTTTACGTTTTAAATATATACCCCACAAACATAACTAATAAGAAACTCAAAGATTTTGTATGTCACAAACTTAACATGTGCAACTATATTTCGAACTCCACCAACAATCACCTGATCATATTTATTTTCCATTCAGAACAAGCACACATGATCATATTTATTTTCCATTCAGAATCAAACTTTAAATTTTTAGATTATGTTGGAAAGATGTTAAACAGGATTTTTTTACGTTTTAAATATATACCCCACAAACATAACTAATAAGAAACTCAAAGATTTTGTATGTCACAAACTTAACATGTGCAACTATATTTCGAACTCCACCAACAATCACCTGATTATATTTATTTTCCATTCAGAACAAGCACACATGATCATATTTATTTTCCATTCAGAATCAAACTTTTAATTTTTGGCCGGATTTCACGAGTGAAAATCCGGGTTATAAAATGGTGAATGTCGGGCGGCGGGCGGCGGGCAGGCGGGCGGGCGGGCGGGGAAAATATTTTCGTAACAGTTTTCTCAGGAACCACTGATCACAGCCTTTCGATATTTGGTATAAAGCATTAACAGGTGGTCCCATACCGTGGGATTCATTTTCAGGTCTGTCGCTCATCTACTTCCTGTTTGTCGACTTAGTCAAATTAACGAAATCCGGCCATTTCTGTCTTTGACCGATTTTTAGATTATATTGAAAAGATGTTAAACAGGATTTTTTCACAGGCACTTGGAACATGGACTTTATATATCCCCCCCCCCCTTTTCTCTACACCACCCCTAAAAATAAAATCTCAGTCAAAGCAATATAATTGGTCTTTTCTTGTCATTTCATAACACAATATGTCGAAATATTGCTATATTATACTATCCAAAATTTTTCCCCACTGATGTACTAAAAGAGAGAAGGTAAGCAACTCGCCATTTTTTAATTTTTGAAAATTTGTTCACCACACGTGGGAATCCCTCGTCTATGCACGATTCTGGGGCCTTACAGCTGGAAAAAATGACATAGGCATGCTCACAATACACTTACTGAATCGTCGATGTGCAGTTTCCGCCAACATCAGACCGATACTCTGAAAAAATTAAACATTTTCAGCTCCGAGTCGTACAATTCTTGTTAATTTACATTAGTTGGGACGGAAGTAGTGGGCAGACAACTCTTGTGCTTGTTCCGAGTGATATACCTGAACGGTAAAACGCCGAGAATTACGAATATTTTTCTGTAAAATACCAACTTATAATTTCAGTATTTAAATATTCAGATGGTCTTTGTGACATTGTAAGTGATAAAGTAATGTTTATCACGGCTTTTAAAAATTTTCTCCAAAAAATTGCAGCGTTTATAAACTAGCGTCAAAAAAGTACGGGAAAAATATTCGTAATTCTCGGCGTTTTACCTTTCAGGTATATCACTCGGAACAAGCACAAGAGTTGTCTGCCCACTACTTCCGTCCCAACTAATGTAAATTAACAAGAATTGTACGACTCGGAGCTGAAAATGTTTAATTTTTTCAGAGTATCGGTCTGATGTTGGCGGAAACTGCACATCGACGATTCAGTAAGTGTATTGTGAGCATGCCTATGTCATTTTTTCCAGCTGTAAGGCCCCAGAATCGTGCATAGACGAGGGATTCCCACGTGTGGTGAACAAATTTTCAAAAATTAAAAAATGGCCAGTTGCTTACCTTCTCTCTTTTAGTACATCAGTGGGGAAAAATTTTGGATAGTATAATATAGCAATATTTCGACATTGTGTTATGAAATGACAAGAAAAGACCAATTATATTGCTTTGACTGAGATTTTATTTTTAGGGGTGGTGTAGAGAAAAGGGGGGGGGATATATAAAGTCCATGTTCCAAGTGCCTGTGGATTTTTTATGTTTTAATTATATACCCCAACAAACATTACTAATAAGAAAGTCAAAGATTTTGTATGTCACAAACTTAACATGTGCAACTATATTTCTCACTCCACCAACAAGCACACATAATCATATTTATTTTCCATTCAGAATCAAACTTTAAATTTTTAGATTATGTTCAAAAGATGTTAAACAGGATTTTTTACGTTTTAATTATATACCCCACAAACATAACTAATAAGAAAGTCAAGGATGTTGTATGTCACAAACTTAACATGTGCAACTATATTTCGAACTCCACCAACAATCACACATGATCATATTTATTTTCCATTCAGAATCAAACTTAAAATTTTTAGATTATGTTGAAAGATGTTAAACAGAATTTTTTACGTTTTAATTATATACCCCACAAACATAACTAATAAGAATGTCCAGGATGTTGTATTTCACAAACTTAACATGTGCAACTATATTTCGAACTCCACCAACAATCACCTGATCATATTTTCCATTCAGAACAAGCACACATGATCATATTTATTTTCCATTCAGAATCAAACTTTAAATTTTTAGATTATGTTGAAAAGATGTTAAACAGGATTTTTTTATGTTTTAATTATATACCCCACAAACATAACTAATAAGAAAGTCCAGGATGTTGTATGTCACAAACTTAACATGTGCAACTATATTTCGAACTCCACCAACAATCACACATAATCATATTTATTTTCCATTCAGAATCAAACTTTAAATTTTTAGATTATGTTGAAAAGATGTTAAACAGGATTTTTTACGTTTTAATTATATACCCGACAAACATAACTAATAAGAAAGTCCAGGATGTTGTATGTCACAAACTTAACATGTGCAACTATATTTCGGACTCCACCAAAAATCACCTGATCATATTTATTTTCCATTCAGAATCAAACTTTAAATTTTTAGAGTATGTTGGAAAGATGTTAAACAGGATTTTTTTACGTTTAAAATATATACCCCACAAACATAACTAATAAGAAAGTCCAGGATGTTGTATGTCACAAACTTAACATGTGCAACTATATTTCTCACTCCACCATCAATCACACATGATCACACCAACAATCACATATTAATTTTCCATTCTGAATAAAACTTCAAATTTTTCATTATGTAGAAAAAATGTTGAACAGAATTTTTTATGTTTTAAATATATACCCCACAAACATAACTAATAAGAAAGTCCAGGATGTTTTATGTCACAAACTTAACATGTGCAACTATATTTCTCACTCCACCAACAATCACACATGATCACACCAACAATCACATATTAATTTTCCATTCTGAATCAAACTTTAAAATTTTTAGATTATGTTGGAAAGATGTTTAACAGGATTTTTTACGTTTTAATTATATACCCCACAAACATAACTAATAAGAAAGTCCAGGATGTTGTATGTCACAAACTTAACATGTGCAACTATATTTCGAACTCCACCAACAATCACCTGATCATATTTATTTTCCATTCAGAATCAAACTTTAAATTTTTAGATTATGTTGAAAAGATGTTTAATAGGATTTTTTACGTTTTAATTATATACCCCTCAAACATAACTAATAAGAATGTCCAGGATGTTGTATTTCACAAACTTAACATGTGCAACTATATTTCGAACTCCACCAACAATCACCTGATCATATTTATTTTCCATTCAGAATCAAACTTTAAATTTTTAGATTATGTTGAAAAGATGTTTAACAGGATTTTTTACGTTTTAATTATATACCCCACAAACATAACTAATAAGAATGTCCAGGATGTTGTATGTCACAAACTTAACATGTGCAACTATATTTCGAACTCCACCAACAATCACCTGATCATATTTATTTTCCATTCAGAACAAGCACACATGATCATATTTATTTTCCATTCAGAATCAAACTTTTAATTTTTAGATTATGTTGAAAAGATGTTAAACAGGATTTTTTATGTTTTAATTATATACCCCACAAACATTACTAATAAGAAAGTCAAAGATTTTGTATGTCACAAACTTAACATGTGCAACTATATTTCTCACTCCACCAACAAGCACACATAATCATATTTATTTTCCATTCAGAATCAAACTTTAAATTTTTAGATTATGTTGAAAAGATGTTAAACCACATGTGTTAAACAGGATTTTTTACGTTTTAATTATATACCCCACAAACATAACTAATAAGAAAGTCAAGGATGTTGTATGTCACAAACTTAACATGTGCAACTATATTTCGAACTCCACCAACAATCACACATGATCATATTTATTTTCCATTCAGAATCAAACTTTAAATTTTTAGATTATGTTGAAAAGATGTTAAACAGGATTTTTTTATGTTTTAATTATATACCCCACAAACATAACTAATAAGAAAGTCCAGGATGTTGTATGTCACAAACTTAACATGTGCAACTATATTTCGGACTCCACCAAAAATCACCTGATCATATTTATTTTCCATTCAGAATCAAACTTTAAATTTTTAGAGTATGTTGGAAAGATGTTAAACAGGATTTTTTTACGTTTAAAATATATACCCCACAAACATAACTAATAAGAAAGTCCAGGATGTTGTATGTCACAAACTTAACATGTGCAACTATATTTCTCACTCCACCATCAATCACACATGATCACACCAACAATCACATATTAATTTTCCATTCTGAATAAAACTTCAAATTTTTCATTATGTAGAAAAAATGTTGAACAGAATTTTTTATGTTTTAAATATATACCCCACAAACATAACTAATAAGAAAGTCCAGGATGTTTTATGTCACAAACTTAACATGTGCAACTATATTTCTCACTCCACCAACAATCACACATGATCACACCAACAATCACCAACAATCACATATTAATTTTCCATTCTGAATCAAACTTTAAAATTTTTAGATTATGTTGGAAAGATGTTAAACAGGATTTTTTTACGTTTTAATTATATACCCCACAAACATAACTAATAAGAAAGTCAAGGATGTTGTATGTCACAAACTTAACATGTGCAACTATATTTCGAACTCCACCAACAATCACACATGATCATATTTATTTTCCATTCAGAATCAAACTTAAAATTTTTAGATTATGTTGAAAGATGTTAAACAGAATTTTTTACGTTTTAATTATATACCCCACAAACATAACTAATAAGAATGTCCAGGATGTTGTATTTCACAAACTTAACATGTGCAACTATATTTTGAACTCCACCAACAATCACCTGATTATATTTTCCATTCAGAACAAGCACACATGATCATATTTACTTTCCATTCAGAATCAAACTTAAATTTTTAGATTATGTTGAAAAGATGTTAAACAGGATTTTTTTATGTTTTAATTATATACCCCACAAACATAACTAATAAGAAAGTCAAGGATGTTGTATGTCACAAACTTAACATGTGCAACTATATTTCGAACTCCACCAACAATCACACATGATCATATTTATTTTCCATTCAGAATCAAACTTAAAATTTTTAGATTATGTTGAAAGATGTTAAACAGAATTTTTTACGTTTTAATTATATACCCCACAAACATAACTAATAAGAATGTCCAGGATGTTGTATTTCACAAACTTAACATGTGCAACTATATTTTGAACTCCACCAACAATCACCTGATTATATTTTCCATTCAGAACAAGCACACATGATCATATTTATTTTCCATTCAGAATCAAACTTTAAATTTTTAGATTATGTTGAAAAGATGTTAAACAGGATTTTTTTATGTTTTAATTATATACCCCACAAACATAACTAATAAGAAAGTCCAGGATGTTGTATGTCACAAACTTAACGGCATTTTTAACTTAGTCGGGATAATATATGTTCATGAACCAAGATGATTAATGTGGTATCCATAAGTGAGTTTACTCTCAGTATTTCTAGTGTAAGCATTGTTTGCAATAGCATGGGCAACAAATTTAATGTTATTGCCCAACGAAGAATTTATACTATAGAAGGTTTGGTATCTAGATATTTGGTTTTTTTTTAAGATAACTATGTTATATGATTAACAGGGGGTATTTCAGTCTTTCAGAGGACAGTTCTTGTTTGCATTTAATTTTGACAACATAATCAGTTGTTAACTATTACACAATCAAGTTTGTTTATAAATATATTCTGTATTGTTATACATGTACCAAATTCATTCAAATATATCAGGACATCATCATGAAAATGGATTGTACAAAAACAACATTTATTAAACTATAGCCTCTTTAGACTTTTTAAATGGAAATAAATTTTAGTTTTAAGAAATGAAGAATTTTTGCCATACCAGTCCTTTAACTCACACTCAGGCAGTTTTTCAATCAACCTATGTTATAGTAAAAGAAATTTTCTGTTCTTGGTAGTAATGCATCATATTAAATATTGAAATGATTGTTTTATTTTCAGATGTCCCAGATAGTTCAGAAGAAGAAGAATATAGTTCAGAAGATGATGAAAAATACTCAGATGACAGTGTTAAAGTGCCTTATCAGGGAAAGAAAAAGCCTGTGCAGCAGAGCAGGTAACATTTTTTTTAAACCCCTAGGACAAGAGACCACATGAGCTGTTGCCATAACTTAGCACTATATTGTTGTAGTCTGGGATCCTGACTAAATATTCTCAATACCGTAAGCGGACTTCCGGTTCGAATATACAGTCACGTCACCAGCAATGAATCCGGTCACAATTTTGACCGGTTTGCAACATTCGGAATGCCTCAAAATTTACATCGTTATTAAAAGTAACTGACGTAACTCCGATACAAAGCATTATGACGTAACGTCCGGCGTCCGGGTAAACAAATGAAATAAAAATACAGTTTATCAAAAGAATGCTTTTATAGATTAATGTATCGAATGTGGAAATAACTTTAAAAAAATTGTCAGTTTAACTCGAAAGCCGGAAAACAAGAATCAGGTAGCTACTTTATTTAAATTTTACTCTGATATAATTTTCCAATGGAACGAAACGCGGGAAAAAATAGCTCAAACATGGCGTTTTAGACAACCAATCAAACCGGGTAGTAAACTGGTGGTGACCTGGGGTTATATTTGAAAGTGAAGCTTGCGTAAATGAAAAATATTGCACCAGGGGACCAGGTTATATATTGTTGTCTACATTTTTCCCCAGAAACCACTGGACCACTGTTCAGTGCTGTTATTTTATTTTCATGCCAACAAAATGGATAAGTGCACAATCCCTAGTCAATATTGTGTCACACAACAATGACTTGAGGCATGTTCTCATGACCAGATTTGCACAAATGCAGATTTATTTGCATATGTGTAAATTAACTTGGGAGTGCAAAATAGGCCTTGTGAATGCATTTACACATGTGTAAATTTGCACTATATATATGACCAAGTGCAAATTAACCAAAAACAAATAGGGATTAAGAAAAAAAGTGTAATAAACTGTAGTTTAGAGTACAGACCAGTCTCAATTGTTTTCCTCAGCAGCAGCCCTACATCAACTAACAAATCAAAAACATTCTTTCAGATTGCAATTCTGCAATCCGATAATAGAATAGAGTGTTAAGAAATAATTTTTTCGTGGCCTCCTTAGCAGCCCTGTTGTTGATGGCCCATGTTCCTCACAGAACGACAGGCCTAAATAAGTAAGTTATATGTGAGTTAAACAGACCCATTAGAACTTTTGTAAAACAATTGTACATACATACATGAAAATAGAATTCACTGTATTTTTTTCAGATTGATGTCAAATGAGACATGTCAGAAACCACCAGGATCAGATCAGAAAGAGAATTGTGACTTGCAAGATGAAACATTTGAAGAAACCAACTGGCGTGTGAGAAGAAAAACTTATTTCAAAAACAGTATGTAATTATAGATTCTCCTTCGGTTTAGAGTGTATAATGGTATTTCTCACATCGAGATAGTTAAATTTTAGGTTTCAACCGGCAAGTTTTAACAAACCGGTAAAATCTAAAATATAACTATTGAGAAGGGAGAAATACCATAATCCACAAGAATTACAGAAGGAGAATTTGTTTCTCCCACGATTTTATTAAAATACAGCAAAAAATCTGAAATTTCTGTAAAGGAAAATGCATCATCAGGGCCACCTTATAGTTTTGATTAATTTTAATAGAAAAAATCCTAATTATGACTATTTCTGTTGTCAGTAAAACAGGAGGAAACTTTTCAGTTTTTACGTTAAAAAGGAACAAATTCCGTTGTATAATTGTTAAGAAATGCAAATCTTCTGGTGAAAAAACTGAGGCAGCACGAGACATTTTAATTGCCCGCTACCTGCCGGGAGATTCAATATTTTTAATCACTTGATGATTATCAACCAGAAGTGGGAGAATGTCATATTATTATCATGGAAAATTGCAGAATTAACTAGATTTAAATGTTTTTAAGTGGAACTTCACTTTTTCTGGAAATTAGCATATTGGGGGCAATACTTGAATCCTATATCTAATAAAGTATAAAAGTTAAAGCTTTTGAACTTTGCATAGGGATTATGTACTAAGATATGCACCTGTTATTATTAAGAAATTAGATAAATTGTTTATTATTTTTTGTATGTCTTATTTAGTCACTATGTTTGTCTGAGATTGTGGGTTCGATTCTCACTGCAGGCACGGTGTACTTGACTCCAATCTTAATTGACAAGGATTGCCAGTTTTCCTACCGCAGGTAGTGGGTTTTCTCCGGGTACTCCGGCTTCCTCCCCCAATAAAAACTGGACGCCATGATATAGCTGAAAAATTGATGAAAGTGGTGTTAAACACCATCAAACAAACAAAATAATCAAACAAGCTCACATCTACATTTATATTAAAGATTATTTTTCAGTTTTTCCTTTTGTTTTTCAGTTTCACTTGAGATCTATAAAAAAGATAATGGGAAAAGAAATTACAACAAAACATGTTATTGTTTGTTTTGTCAGACAAAACTGAATTCAAAATGCTCCAAGCATTTAATTGCTATACATGGCAAAGAAGAAAGGGTGATGAAAATAACTGCATTACCTCTTAAGTCTCAAGAACGTAAAATGGAACTCCAGAAGCTGCAGAAGGAGGGAAACTATGTTCATAACACCCAGGTATAAATTTGCCAAAATATGTATTAGCTCTATTTGCCATCTTTTAGCTCATCGGATACCTACTTCCTGTTTGGGATGCGGGGCATCCTTGTTGAATGGACACATTCCTCCATGTTTTTATTAACGCTTGCAGATATTTGACTTATTTATGGTATGCGAGTCTTTCATGATTAGTTACAGATAATATTTGCACTTTGTTCTGGTCTGTTTATTTTTACTGACAAAATTCTGAATTTTCTTTCTAAACACTAAGCCTAGCAGATATTAAACTTAGTTTTGGAATGTTATGAATTTGGTCAATGTTCAAGTCCACAGCAGCCAAAAAATGTTCTACGCATTAGAAAAAAGGGGTTTCTGAACAACCGATTCGAATAAAAAAACCACATTGGTAAGAACCCTTTAGATTTTGAAGATCATTTGCCCATGGCAAAGGTTTCAGTTATAATGAAATGTTAGAAATTTATATTGCAACTCGGCTTGTGCACCTAGATGTTTAATTCCATTGTCTGTCTAATATAAAAAACCACCATTTCAGGTTCTTAAATGTGGATCTGGGGTCCTTATAGTTTGGAGAAGGTCAACGGAACCAAATACATGCCCTAGTGAATATTTACCATGTGAATATTGCCTGGGATTTTTCCATGAAAAACAACTCTATCTACATGCTAAAAGCTGTTATTGGAGGAAAGTGGCATGCGACCAACCTAATAATTATGTTCGAAACGGAAGGATTATGTTGTCCCCATTTTTTCAACGGGAAGAAGTAGAGGTTGAAGAACTAGATGCGTTAGTTGAGAAAATGAAAGAAACAAATAAAAATCCTGGTTTAAAGGAAATGTGTACTTCTGATAATATGATTAAAGAGTTTGGTCTCTCCCTCATGGAGAAGTTGGGCATGAACAGTGAACAAAGAAGGAAAGACCATGATAATATCAGGACTAAATTGAGGGCTGTAGGACGTCTTTTGAAAAAACTAAATGAGAACAAATTTAGAAAGCAAGACATAGACTATTATTTATGTCCAAGTGAATTTAAAAATGTTGTACATGCAGTAAAGGAATTGTCACAAGAGGCTAATTCCCCAAATTTAGCTTTAACTCTAGGACATTATGTAAAGCAACTTGCACTGTTGAAAGGCAGCAAAGGAATTGAAACAGGAAATGAGAAAAAACAAAAAGAGGCAAAAGATTTCCAGGAGCTGTATGCTGCACATTGGAAGAATAGGGTATCTTCAGTTGCAAACAGAAGAAAACGATTACGGTGTTTGAACAAGAATGAAGATATTCCATCAACTGAAGATCTGATTCTATTAAAAGACTATACATGTAAAAAGATAAAAAGCACTTTGGAAATCAAAACACCTTCATATGAAGACTATGTTGGGATGTGTCAGCTTCTAATTGTACGTATTTCCCTGTTCAACAAAAGACGAATCTCAGAAGTAGATGAACTTAAAGTTGAAGACTTTGACAAAAGGCTTAATGGATATAATGTGGGGACAAATGATGAAATAATTAAATCACTTGATATCTCTGAGAGAACATTATTAAAAAGGTAATTTTATAATACTCTTATTTTTTAGCTTACTGAAACAAATGGTTATGTGAGCTTTTGCATCACCTAGCATTCTAAACTGTTCAACAGATTTTGATGAAACTTTATACAGTGATAGGACATAATACATGTATATATATGTGCATGAAGCAAGATGATTAATGTCAGATTTTCCTAATGGAAGATAATTTAACTTACAGGTTTTTGTAGGCTTATTTGTACTGTCAGTTGGAGCAGTTGGGGTATCCTTTTGTTAGCGCACTCACAGTATTTCTGGTTTAAAAGGTATATACATATGAATCTCTATTAAGGGATTCATTGTACTGTTTTAAATTTATTTGTTTTAAAGATATTTGAAAAAGTTCTATTTTAAAAATCTATAATATTTGTCCTAGATTTTTAATTTCATGGAACCTTGTGTCTAGCATCCATATACAGTCCACAATATACTTAGTATGTCTATTATAAATTTCCCATCCACCATGATAATAAATTCCTTGTGTTCAGGGCTACACATGTTGTGGTTGTATCAAGCTGCACTTACTCTTAGTATTGCATTTTATTATTGTCTCTTAACTTTTTTCTTAATTACAGAATGGAGTTGATCGAGGTAAGAGGAAAAAGTACACGAGGACTACGTAAAGTATTCATCCTTCTTACTCCTGATATGGTAAGAGGGATCAAGTATCTTCTCAACACGAGAATTTATGCAGGCATCAATCCAATGAACATTTATGTTTTTGGCCGCAAAAGCATGACCCCCCAAGATGGATGTGCTGCCATGAGAACTGTGTCTGAGGCATGCCCAGGCCTATCAAACCCAAATTTGATCAGAACCAGGCTTCTGAGGAAGTATCTGGCAACTACCTCACAGGTTTGTTAAAATCTCCAATACGTAAATTATGTAAAATTGTACAGATTTATTTGAATCTTTTGCTTTTGTAACCCTTGCAAAGAAAATTTGGGAATGTTTATTGTTTTTTTTTCAGATATTTGAAACCAGTGGCTTAATTTTAACTTTTTTAGCGTGAACTTATGGTGCATAGGAGTTTTCTTATTCCCTGCGACAACTTGAGTTCTACTCATGTCTGTCTTTACTAAAATTTCTGTGAAGATTTTCTCTGAAACTGTACATGGGAAAGATTTGAAATTTGGAAGGGTGTTCTGTATGTTATAAGAGGATTTCAGACCTGTCATACACCTACTTCCTGTTTGGGGTGTGCTGATATTAGTGTTCACTGGACACATTCCTTCATTTTTCCAATATGCAACACCTTTGCTGTCGTATGCCACCAGCTCTGATACTGGAAATGTTGCTTAAGCAAATGTCTTTTATCTGCAAGAAATAGGCTCAGAGCCATTCATCAATTATGCATCTTTTTCATCAAATAGGAACAGGTCAATCAAAAACAGATTACAACAAAATAGGTTGTTTCATAAACTTTGACCCTTTTTAAGGAATAAGAGAAATATTTTTTCATTCTATGCAGATATAACATCAATAAAGTGGTGCACACTAAATGAACAGCATAGCAGTTTATTTTTAAGTGTGCATCATGGGAATTGATGTTATGTCTGAATAGGATTATTACAGTCATTACTTATAATTTAATTCATAACTGTGTATTGTTTGATGGCATCATAGTCAAAGGGAATTTTTTTCTCCAACCTCTAATAGAAATTAAATTATTAACGGTTGACTATGTTCATCAGTTTGGTTTAAACAACTAGAGACTTGCAAAAAACTAACATACTTACCTTTCCCCCAAATGAAAAAAATCATAGATTGAAATTCTCCAAACAAATTTCTGTGTACAACCAAAATATTTAATTTAGGATGTAGGTAGGCATATTTTTGTTTGCCTTTGATGAAGATGGGGAAAACCATGTTTTGGGATGGTTATTCTGGTGGTGGCCAGAAGAGTTTTTCATTGTCTGTTTTATATAAACTTAATGTTAGGACATTCATATTTGGTATGCAGGTACATTAGCATCTTTGTAAATCAATTTTAACAGAAAATATTGCATACACCCCTCCCTGTGTTAATGCTTTACTGACTTTGACTATTTTTCAACAACTATCATTTGTAAAAGTTTTTTTTCTACGATCTGTTTTATATGAACTACTCCATATGGTATGCAGGTACATTATAAATACATCATTAACAAAATGATATTCAAAAAAAGTAAATTTGAAGTTAAAATCAAACAAAGGTAACATGTGTTACAAATCATTAAATTACTGACCCGAAATTGGTGGAAAAAAAACCATTAAAAATCATGGCTATTATCAATTTTGTGAATAATTGTTTAAAAAATGTCAAAATAACTTTTGCTACAGGTTATGGACATGACATCAGATGAATTGAAATTGGTTGCAGACCATATGGGCCATTCTGTGGCCATCCATACAGACATATACAAATTACAAAGCTCAGTATTAGAAAGAACGAAGGTTGCAAGAGCACTAGTGGCATTAGAAAATGGAACCCTTAAAAAATTTGGTGGTCAGTGTTTGGAGTCCATTTCCCTTGATGGTATGCTAAATTTTATTTCATTTTACTCCTGCAGACAAAGTGGGGCTATATAGGAATATTTCTGTCTGTTTGTCCTTCTGTCCATACACAATTAGTACAACTCCTGAAAGATTTGATGGATTTCATAAATTTTTGTGTGTTGTAAGTAAATGATATGTGGATTTTCATATGGTTACTTGAAGGGACCACATAGAATTTGTGATATTAATGTATAAATTGTGTGGCAAGAAAAACTGAAATGTCTGAAACTTTATTGTGGTAATCATAAAATATTGTAAACAATATCAATAGATATAATTCAAGTCTAAGAAACATATGATGATAGGATTGTAATGGCAAAGGCATTAGTGCACTATGGACACATTTCCTTTAGGTCATTAAAAAATTTTTCAGTCATTTAAAAAAGTTTTACATGTTAACTACTGTCTGTAAGGGGTACTCCGGAGAATTGTAAAATCTTTTTTTTTCTTAAAATTTTAATTTCATTTCAATATTATAAATGTTTAAGGACCAAAAAGTCTTAATTAAAAAATAAAACTGTTTAAAAAAATGCACTCTCAAACAAAAACAATCTGGCTACAAAATATTCACATGGTTCAATGAATTTGCTCAGTTCTTTAAGTCAATGTTGAATGTTTCACATGAGAAAAAATGGCTGCCATTTACTATGGAAAATGGACAGGCACAAGTGATTTTGCTAAATGTTTTAAAGAGGTAAGGTATTTCTTTATTCTACTTTGAAATTTTAGCTAGGTTTCTTTTTGAAGAAAAGGGTGCCATCTTTTCTTGATGCTTACAACATGTACAATGGCAAAAATAATATTTAAAAAAAATCTATTCTCTAGAGTACCCTTTACAGACAGACTTTCATGCTATGCTTTCGTGTGTTTTTTTTTTTTTTTTTTTTTTTTTTTTTGTAACTTCAGAAAGTTTATGTTAAGGACTAGATAAGGTAAGGGCTAAAATTGGCCCAAACATTAAACAAGCTTGTAAAATGATAGAATTTCAATAAATCAGACTTATCATTACTGCTGCATTCCATTCAGTACTTAAGCACCTTATCAACACTTTTTGGCTAATAAAAATATCCTCTGCATACAAGTAAAACATTTTAATCTTTAATTTAAGCTCTTCAAAATACATTCTTCTCTAAAGTTTCATTTTGATACAAGCATGCAGAGCCAATTTTTACATTGTAAACATACTAAAAAATCATGTTTACAGCAGTAATAACGGTTTCTTTTAACTCTATCAAATGGGTAAAACAAAATTACCTAACAAGCATAATCAACCTCAAAAATCATAAGAGGAAGACAAAATCAGGCAAAAGCTACCAGAGAAATTAAATAAGCAATGGTCCTGACTTGGTATATGAGTGATGGGTTAAACAAGTGCAAAACCTCACACTTCCATTGCCAATCAGAGTTCTTGTAGTTGAACAGTGAATGCTGTCCAAATGATATAATCGGTAAATAGAGTAGTAAACTTTGTGTTAAAATTGTGCCATTAAAGCAAACATTATCAAATAATTTACACCATGATTGATTTAAAAAAAAACCATTTCAAATTGGCATAAGAAATTGAAATTTGGATTCGTTTTCATAAATTCCAAAATTTGTAGGCCAACGGAGGGCCTTATGTTGCCTTGTCTTTTTTATGTATTTTCCAAACTGTTACATTCTATATAATCCCAAAATTATATTCTAACTAGAATTACCAAAACCAATGGAAGATGAAGAAGAAGAAACTGTTGGAAGTGAGGAAATGGAAATAGAAAATTTGGTAGAGGAGCAGAAAGAGGATTCAGATGAATCTGACACTGGTGACATACATGAACAGGAAATCATAACTAGCACTACCACAGAGCAAAGCAAGTCAAAGGGTAAGCTTAACTTGACTGATTTGGACACACATTGAATGTATTTTTAGCCGAGTTGTAACAAAGTTAAACTGAAGTATTATGATCCTAAGGGTTGGCAGGTGTCAACAATTTGGTTTCCACACAATAACTCAGAAAGTTTTTAACCGATTTAAATTAAACTTTAAGATATTGATACATATCAAGTGAGCAAATACCCTATCAATTTTTTAGGTATTCCATTAAAGGTCAAGGTCATTGCCAACAATGGGGCCTCGGTGGCCGAGTGGTCAAGGTAGTTCGTCTACTATTGATCACGTGGTCTGTCAACACTGGGATTGCGGGTTCAATTCTCACTGCAGGCAGGGTGTACTCGACTCCAATCTTAATTGACAAGGATTGCCAGTTTTCCTACCGTAGGTCGGGGGTTCTCGCCGGGTACTCCGGCTTCCTCCCCCAATAAAAACTGGACGCCATGAAATAGCTGAAAAATTGCTGAAAGTGGCGTTAAAACACCATTAAACAAAAACAAACAAACATTGCCAACAAAAACCATTTGAAAATTTTCGGAAAAAAGTGGTTTTGTCATAACTCAAAGTTTTCAATTGATTCAAATGAAACTTAAGATATTGTTACATATCAAGTGGGCAAGAATCCTTTCAATATTTGAGGAATTCTGTTGAGGTCAAGATTAAGGTGGCCTAAAAAACATTAGAAAATTACTTCTATCTTCATTTAATTCACTTTGTAATATAATTATTTCTTTTAAAAAAACCTTTTTTTTTAATTGATTATAATAACTGGTGTTGACCATGCAAGTATATGCCCATTCTCGTAGAAATATTGCCAAAGCATTACTCTAACTGTTTTTAAAAGCTAATCTTGTTAACCAATTACCGCCCCAAGTGCAGACAGCAATGTCGGCTTGTTAACCAAACAGATGATCATAGATTTTCTGGGGCCTCGGTGGTTGAGTGGTTAAGTTAGTTTGTCTTCTATTAATACATGGTCTGTAAACACTGAGGTTGCGGGGGGGGGGGGGGGGGTTGGAGTCCAATCTTAATCGACAAGGATTGCCAGCTCTCCTACCGATGGTCGGGTACTCTGGCTTCCTCCCCCAATAAAAACTAGACGCAATGATATAGCTGAAAAATTGCTGAAAGTGGCATTAAACATCATTCAAACAAACAAACAAAGGATTTTTAGTCCAAATCATTCATTGGCTTCCATGATTGAAAAAAACTTCATAATTATGTGATTTGTAAACTTATTTAATTTATAATTGTAATTTTCTTGTTTTTACACCTATGAATATGAGCAAAAAAGCTTTAACAGTAGATAAATTATTGAATAAAGTTGCCTACCTTTTTAATGAATATTTATTCAATATCTCAAACCTTTTCATTCAAATTAAATTTAAATTCCAAAACTTTTTCCATGAAATATACTATACTAAATGCCAACCCCGTTGGAAAAATTTGTTTGCTTGCAGTTTTTTGTTATTCTATATTTTACCTTTTTATTATGAAAATTCAGTAGAAAAAATATAGATACGATATCCTGTCCATGTTTTATAATATGCCTCTGTTGTTTATTTGTTACAAATCGTCCTTGACTTTTGCTACGGGAATTTTACATAATAAGTCAGCCATTTTTGTTTCTAAAGGGACCTTACGATGTTTACAAAAGTTCGTCTGCTTTCGTGATGTTCAATGGTATTCCGACAAACCATGAAACTTTTCCCACCTTAGCTGCAGATGACATCACCCAAAGGATTTCGATAGACAACAATCGATTGTTCCTAAAGTACACTTTCGTCCTAATTAAGGTCAAATTTTAGTATGGAAATTCTCCCTTTCAAAATTTAAAAACTGTCATACTTCGAAATGCTGAATATCTCAAGGAAATAATAATGGGTTTCAAAAAGTACCCTTCTTGATCTACAAAAGTAGCCTAAGCTGAACCATACGTGGTAAGCATTTTTCATTTTTCACGCAAAAAACTCTCCACAATACGTCAACACTTAGTATAGTTAAGATCTTAGAGAGCTCAAAATGATTTTAATGGTTAAAAATATTTTAATTTGTTTCAGTATTTAAAAAAAGATTACCATGCCTATTTCATTTTCAATTTTTTGTATATTTGTATTTTTCCCAATATAACATGGTCATTTGAATTGTAGAAAAAAACACACCTCATACTTATTAAGAGACACTTAGATAAGGTGATTTTGTATATTTTGAATTTCAGATTAGGACTAGGAACATAAATACTACAATATAAATCCAAATGCACTACTGAAATAGTTTTTAATATAGGATAAATGTCAGAGATATATCATAATTCATATAAACCTCATTACATTATAAATAAAAGAAAATAAAACTACTTTAAAATATATCAATATAAAAATAAATAGAATTATAAATTCTTTTTATAATTTGGGGTCACACATCTTGCTCACTTTTTATTTCTATGTCACTTCTCCCTACTTGGCTTCCCCCTGTAATTCTGAAGTGTGGTGAGCCCTGAATCAAGAAAAGCAGTTTTCAGTTAGAGAGGCAGTTTTCTAACAGACTTTTGTACACATGTACTTAAAGAAAACTTTCTTTGAAGTTTTTATAGCCTTTATTCAGAAGTCAGTCAGAAAGACACTGAAGGAGGGTTAAAAGATAAGAGCAAGGTGAAATAACCAATATAATTGGCAACGTCTCCATCATGTTAATTTTAAATCGTTAGTACAATCAGCTTTAAAAAAAATTTTACTGCCTGTCATTAACTCGGTTATTAATGTTTTCCTGGACAAATAAATGTCCCCATACATCTGTAATTTTTATAAAATAAAAAAAAAAGTAATTGAAGAAAGCTTAATTTGCTTTTAAAAATATTGTTGGTATGCTATATATATTTCAGGTATCAAAAGGAGAAGGTGGACAATAGAAGAGGAGAATGAGTTGACCTTGGCTTTTTCATCTGTGATTGCAAGCAAAGGAAAAGTTAGTTCGTCAGCAATAAGATCTGCAAGAATTAAATACAAACACCTAACTGAACGCTCTGAAGCCATGATCAGAACTAAAATAAACAATATAGTTCTAGGAAAATCTAAATTACAATAAACTAAAATTGATGAAGCTGAAAGGTTTGAATGAAGGAAGGTTCTTGAATATTCCTTAGTGTTGACTCTTGTTGATAACATTATTTTGTACAAAAAGAACATTCAGAGTAAATGTTTAGTGTCATTTTCTACATGGGTTGGAAACTTTTTATCTAAATTACAATAAACTAAAATTGATGAATGAAACTGAAAGGTTTGAATGAAGGGAGGTTCTTGAATATACTTTAGTGTTGACGCTTGCTGATAACATTATTTTGTACAAAAAGAACATTCAGAGTAAATGTTTAGTGTCATTTTCTACATGGGTTGGAAACTTTTTATCTAAATTACAATAAACTAAAATTGGTAAATGAAACTGAAAGGTTTGAATGAAGGGAGGTTCTTGAATATACTTTAGTGTTGACGCTTGCTGATAATATTATTTTGTACAAAAAGAACATTCAGAGTAAATGTTTAGTGTCATTTTTTACATGGGTTGGATACTTTTTGTGTGTGTGTCTTGCCTTTTTCAATAACTCTGTGTTTTTATGTCGGCTGCATTTCACTATAGCGACATACAAGGGTTACTTTCTGTTGTTTTACACTCGGACCATCGTCACAAAATTTCCTTTGCAGTTCTTTCAGCAAGTAGAAGCACTATCTCCTTTATATTTCGCTGGCAGTTTT
Source organism: Limnoperna fortunei (assembly GCA_944474755.1). Taxonomy (NCBI): domain Eukaryota; kingdom Metazoa; phylum Mollusca; class Bivalvia; order Mytilida; family Modiolidae; genus Limnoperna; species Limnoperna fortunei. Next base: position 65,542,873 of record OX104112.1, read on the forward strand.
AGTACCGTGGTACTGTCAGTTGTATACAATTTTATGGTAATCTCTCATCAACTTCCTTTAACTGACCAAATTAAGCAAAAAAAAGACATAAATTTTGGTCACAGTTTACTCAGCAACTACATACAGTATATCTTCATAATAGGCTAATAGGCTCACAGTTTTATATTAAGGCACAATGAGACGTGTTGCTGTTTTCTGGGGGGTATTCTCTCATTTACTAAACAACTTAATGAAAGGCAGGAGATATATATATGTCTTCTCTGAAAGACTCCATTCCATTTTCATTTTTAAAAATTACAAAAAAACCCCACAAAATTAAGATTATTTTACTGCTATTTAAATAAAACAATTAAAATAAATGTTCAGGGTCATTTCCTACAATTTGAGAAGTTTTCAGGTCATTTATTTTCCAAAATTCTGTGGATTTTTGTTAAATACACTGTTAGCAAATGTTATTTTGAATAAAAATTTGAAATAAATCTTTAGTGTCATTGTCTACATTTATTTGAAGTTTCCTGATATTTTGATTTTACTACTTCTATAGTATTTAAGAAATAATTTATTGTCTACCATATTTTGTTTTAGTTTGAACATGGGTGGCCATTTTTGGGGGAATATTTAAGCGCAGTGGATCGAGGGGTTAAATGTACAAAAATAATGGATACCTGTGTTCAAATCATAAAAAAAATATGGTATGCGATGAATTATTTTGATTCTAATATTGAAATTTTGCCATTGATGCACACCTAGTGTAAACAAAGTTGAGGCGCCTATTGGTATTTTTGTTGATGATTTTGAGCACAAATAAATTATGACATCAACTATTTTATTATTCCTACGGTTGTGAAGTTGACCTATATTCGATCGTAGTTTTACCCATATTAAAAATAGGAATCGCCCTGTCCAACTGTAGGTCTATCTGTCTACCTGTCTACTTACTTGTGCTACTCCTAAACTATTCAACACAGTTTGATGTAAATTTTAAAGTAAGATGTTTTACATATATTTGTATGAAGATAATAAAGGTCAAATGTTCCAAAGGGAAATAATTAAAAAAAAAATTAATAGGCTTTCAAAGGCATTATTGTCTCTGGAACTGGTTTTCAAACTTGTCCAACATATTAGTTGCGTAAACATTTGGTATACATTTTATGAAAATCTGTTCAAGATCTGTAGACATGAGAGCACTAACAAGTTTGTGACAGACGGACATATGCATTTTTTGCACACCTGTCTAAAGCCATGTGACCATATGCCATCACTTAGTCTGTCGTCCATAAACAATGATAAAAAATTTTCTTTGAAACCACTTAAGTAATATTTAAATTTAGTCACGTCATTCTTTAACCTAATTAAAATTATCAAATCTAGGGCCATTGTGTATAATGCAGTTTTAGTCACAAGCCTTGGAATAAATATTGGAGATATAGAATCTTTTTACTCTTTAGCGCACCTGACCCAAAGGGTCAGTGTGAGCTATTCTCATCACTTTGCGTCTGTCGTCGGCGGCAGCATTAAACGTTTCACTTTTCAATCTTCTTCTCCAAAACCCCTTGGCCAATTAAAACCAAGCTTGGCAGGAATGTTTATTGGGTGGTTCGTTACAAAGTTTGAGTTTTTGGTGCTGATCAAATATTAAACATGGCTGTCAGAGCCATTAGTGCATTCTGATTGGCTGAATTTCAAAAATTTTCTCATAAACCGCATGTCAGAATGATTTGAAATATTGCAGAAATGTACCTTAGATGGTCCTCTACAAGGTTTGAGTTTTTTGTGCCAATCCAAAATCCAAGATGGCCACCATTGCAGGACTTAGTTTAACATAGGACCCTATTGGAAAAACATACAAACAACTTCTCAGAAACGGTTCCACACAATGAAACCAAATTATGAAGAAATGATTGATGGATATTTATCTTATTAGTTTGATTTTTTCTAGCAATTGCAAATTGAACATGGCTTTCAGGGCCACTAATGGGTTCTGTTTTGATGAAATTTCAAAAACTTTTTACAAACGGCATTGCAGATTGATTTGAAATATTGCATTAATGTACCTTAGATGGTCCTCTATAAAGTTTGAGTTCTTTGTGGTGATCCAAAATCCAAGATGGCCACCACTATGGAATACAGCTTAACATAGGACCCTATGGGAAAACTATACAAACAGCTTCTAATCTGAAATTGTTCCTCACAATTAAACCAAATAATACAGAAGTGAATCTTAGATAGTATTCTTATTATTTTTAAGTTTTTCGAGCCAATAGGAAATTCAACATGGCTGCCAGAACTGCAAATGCATTCTGATTGGCTGAAATTTTAAAATTCGTTTTATCACAAACCACTTTGTAGAACGATATGTGATATTGTATGATCCTCTGCCAATTTGGAGTGTTTTTTTTTATCCAAAAATACAAGATTGCTTCTTCTCAGAAACTGTCCTACAAATTGCTGCTGATTGGAAATTCTAAAAGTTTTTTTGTAAGTCAGGTGAGCGATATAGGCTCTTAAGAACCTCTAGTTTAACTTTAAGGATACCTTTAGCTCGATTAATTCTATAGACACAAAACATTTGAAATAAAATGTGTTGATAGGAAATTGTTTTCCATGCAATATTTCAATCAACATAAAGTCGACAAGAAAAAGGTCGGTGACAGACCTGTAAACTCACTATAACAGAGCTTCATCCCAAATTATCAAATCATTGCTCTATGTACATAAACAAGCTGAGAAATCATTCACAAAAATGTTATTACTTGCTTTCAAATGGCCCAAAGACGACAAGCGGGACATTTAAATAGTAGCTGGCATGAACACAGAAGTCAGCAGATATAATAATTATGGTATTATGCAGCACTATAAATCAAACTGCTGAGACGCAAATATAACGAAATATTAAGTCATCGAACCATGACTCTTGAAGATGGTGTCTAAATTTGCGACATTTTCTCTAGTTTAATTAATGACCTACATTATATTTTTAATGATGGGTGTGATCCCTTAACTCTTAAGGACCACACTATTTCTAGTTTAAGTTTTGCAGATGATCTAGTCATACTGTCCAGCCCAACTGAAACCCACTTTCTTCCTTGATAAAAACCCATATTGTGTTATATTTGTTTGAGATTTAATGATCCAGTATAAATCCTCTACTTAGAGTTAGAGATGCATTTGAGTTAAAGAAAAGTATTCATAATGAAGGTTCATATACCTGATACAGCTTTGTTTCTAGTATTTTTAATGAAACAAACCTTTTCATAAACTTAAAAACAAATAAGACACATTTTTAAAAAACCCTTAATGAAACGTATAAAATAGAAACTAAAAACCAATTACTGTCTAAATGAAAGCTCAAAATTATTCTTATACCAGAAACTTAAACAGGAAATAAAATTAGAAGAATATTTAACTAAAGAAACCTATTTTCAAAATAGACAACTTTTATCTAAATTTAGAATCAATGGTCATATACTTGAGGTCGAAATTGGTAGATATAAAAATATACCTAGGAATCAAAGATATTGTAAATTTTATAACAGCAATAAAAATGGATGATGAATTCATTGAATGTAAACATTAATTAATTCAAAGATCCAAAGAATAGGGGAAATAAAGTCCATGTTGGTCAAATGTTCTTTGTATTTTATATTCTTGTCATTTGTATATATGCCTTGAATAAAGACGGCAGTGGTCGTCGAAACGTCGGCAAAATATGTTTGTTAGTATATATGTATATATGTAACACGATTTGTAATTGTTTGTATATTGTGTATCTGCTTTGACCCAAATGGGTGTAATAATGCATTAATAAATAAATAAAATGACTCAGTATTTCACCAGGGTTAATCCGTTTTATCAACACAATGACCAATGAATCGTGAAAAAGCTCAGTGTGTCTTTCCGTAAACCTACTGTATTGAATATTGAATAAAAAGCCTATAGGAAGAAGTGTGGGGTGTATATATATATTTAAATAACTGTTTAGAAATGTGGGGTATAGATATACAAACCCCGTTTTCATGTCTGTGAAACACACTGCAAAAAACCCCGGAACAATGCTTTATACGGAAACCCCACAACAGTCATAATTTCTGTATATATATATATATATATATATATATATATATATATATATATATATATATATATATATATATATATATATATATATATATATATATATATATATATATATATATATATATATATATATATATATATATATATATATATTGATCTTTGAACTTTGATTTGTGGGTTGTCTTTTTTTACATCGGTATTTTGTTATTTCATCATTAACAATACAGACATGCAGTTATGTATTCACAAAAATTGCAGCCTACAACAGACTGGTGACTAAATACATTTAATAAAAACATAATCTTATGATGCTTATTACGATACCCCACAGTAATTCTAAAATATAGTAGGGCTGATCTGATCTATGGCCGAAATGTACAATGGGCTGATCTGATCTATGGCCGAAATGTACAATGGGCTGATCTGATCTATGGCCGAAATGTACAATGGGCTGATCTGATCTATGGCCGAAATGTACAATGCACGAAATTGAATGTCCAGATACCGCACATTAAGCAATAACTTATAATAAAGATAATAACAAAATATCGAACACAAAGGAAACTTTCAACTTAATGCAAAAACCAAAGTCCGATTAAACTTTAGAACCAGCAACCAAAAATGTAGCAATAACATCAATATTCATGACTTTGTACAGGATTTCAAAAGAAATGGTGAGTTGAACCAGATTTTATGGCATGCTAAACCTCCCGCTTCCATTATTGTAGTATGCAAGTTGGTATGTTTTTGAAAATGGACGAGTATTATATACCTGTATATCCAATAATCATCGCAACACAAATCACTGTGTACTGAATCTAAAAATTAGGAAAACTATCTGCAATATCAAACGAGATAGACCGATATAGAATAATTTCAATAAGGAAATGGTATCTATAGTAAAACATTAAAAGACATACGAGTCGTCTTTGTTATTGTAACCTTGGTGTATAAGTTTATCCCGAAGAAATTGGTGGCGTTTGTATATATACGCAATGAGAGTTCTTGCCAAAATGATCGAGAAATATAGACACTGTCTGCAGGAGAAGCTGGTATATTGCTGCATAAGTGAGGAAAATTTATAATTTTGAAATTAAAATCGTCTCGTTTGTCTTAATTCTTGTGCTATAAGATGAACGTTGGTGTCATATTCGAGGTGTAAGTCTAAAAATGATGTAGATGAAGCTATTTCAGTGATTTCTTTATTTCCAGTTTTGAAGGATATATTTATGGAAGCCAACGAAAATTGAGGGTTGTTAATTGAAAGGATATCATCTATATTCAGAATCTACCTTCTGCTATCATCTTGTCTTTAATTAGACGGAGAAGAAATTCTTTTTCATAAGAATACAGGAACAATTTTTATGCAAATTTGGAATCCAATACAAGTATGGTAAGTATTTAAAGAAGTAAGGAAGGACTTATGGTTAGCCATGGGTTCGTCTGTCAAATGTTGTACGTTTGTTTGTGGAATTATCAGAGTTATCCTTCCTTGATGCCTATCCTTCCTTGATGCCTATTTCCTAAATGAGGCATTCATAGTAATGTGACATACACAAACACAATTTTGTATAAGCCTTGTCTATAGGAACAACAACATAATTATCACTGAGGGAAGTGAGGCAACTCATAGCAACTTCGTCTTTAACACGATTTAGGTCGATCATTAATGCAATATCTCAGATTCGTAATGTGATGTTGTACTGAAGACCTTATTGTTCTTACCCAGTTAGACAGTGCTGGGTCCTTTCCCCTTTCTCTCCTTATCCATTCTCTGGGTTAGCCTTTGACTGCACCCTTAATAGTTTTGAAATTTAAATTATAGTCTACTGGTTGAGCATCTGTGAATTTAGGACCACGAGAAATAATGTTTCAGAGATTCTCGTGGTTAATGATGTTCAGATCACCAGTAATGAGATGACCTGAGGGATTGTGTATATATATATATTTTTTGCAGGCAATGGTGTTTGTATTTTATAAGACACTATTAGAGTAGATTGAAATATGAAGGAATCTAATCTTTCACTACTTTTCTGTTGTGAATATTGCTGATGTTAACTGCATCGGTTCATTTATTTCTGAATTTCTTGTGAAGGAATAGTCTATTCTCATCAAGAAGAGACTCTATCCGCACAGGTTTGAAAAGACGAAAAGAAGCCATGTCGCAAATGACGATTGCCAATCGATATTTAGATGTAAATTGATCTATTCCTCCAAACCTCCAGTGCATAATCCCCTGATAAGTTTAGACAGTTGACATGTGTAGAGAAAAGAATGTTACGAATGTAAATGTAAACCCACTAGCTGGTTAAGACGAGAAAGAATGTAATTATACCTATTAGAGGAAGATTTACACTTCGTATTTTCTTTGGTGGTTTGACGTTTGTATTTTTTATTATCATGGCTTCTTTTGTATCTAGAATTTGTGTATAATTTCTAGAAACCTATAAATTCGGTTAGCTACAATAGTCTCAGTAATTGCTATTTAAACTATTCAAAAAGCCCATATAAAAGATTTTTTACAAAAAAAAACGGTCATCAGTTGATGACAGACTTACTAAAATATACTGTCCCAAAAAGAAACGCGACAAAATTAACATTTGTAAAAATGATTTTTTTTCTTAATATGAATTGGCTAACTAAGAAAATAAATACTGGTGATTACATTTAAACCCCATATGACATTTTACCTCGGACTGCATTTAAATTCAACCTATGGTTGAAAACCTGGTACGCACGTTTCGAAGCATTTTATGTATAGAGACTTAATTCACAAAATCAGTTTGTTTTGCACGTGAATTCATGGGTGATCTGCGGGCATAAAAACCCGGTACTTCTTTTCTAACGTGGTAGTCTAATTGACATCTATGCCAATGTTAGATGCAGCGGGAACATCGCTATCGATCGACTCATGCCTGAAAATCACAGACTGAGGTTGCGAGACACTTCAATGTTCACCGCAGCACGATTTCTCGCCTGTGGGAGCGGTACCAGCAGCTGGACACCACAGGATACAGAACTCGCACAGGGCGCCCACGCATCACTATCAACGCCCAGAATCTGTACCACAGAACCGTTCCTGCAACAATTTCTGCCAATAACAACCCTGGCATGCAGAGAATATCCGCCCAGACCATCCGTATTCCATTGCGAAACCATGGGTTGCGCGACAGACGACCATAGTTTGGAGCCACTTTGAGACGCCAACTTCGCAAGGCAAGGGTAGGATAGTGTAATATTGTTCGAGGATGGGATCTGCGGAACTGGAGAAGTATGTGGTTCAGCGACTAATCTTGCTTTTTGCAAGAGATGGCCGAATTAGGGTCTCGACTAAACGAACGATTTGCACAAAATTGAAGTCAACAATTGCGGAGGAGACAGCGTGATAATGTGAGCTGGCATCTATACAGATAGGATATAACAGATATTGACTAGTTTTCTGCAAAATATTGCATCCCGATGGACAAAATTAACATTTTTGGTAAATGTGATCCTTGAAAACATTTTTGCCAGATGTTAGTGTTCTGTGTTTTATTTCCGTAGTATTTTTTAATTGAAATTTATGAAGTCAACATAATTTTTTTTTTTTTGAGAGAGTATATTAAAGCTTCTTATCTTTTAAAACGAAGTTGTTCTCTACTTTGTGACTGAAGGACGCCATGGTCTTTAACAATAGCTCTGTTTTGGAAACTAATGACTAGGATGTCTTTTGTGCAATATTTTATGGAAAAATATCAATTTTCTTGAATATTACTAACAAACGATAAACAATTTAATATTTTTTGAAAATTTCAAAATTGCGACCCATAATAATTGTCAATGTATAGGTATTGAGTCAAGCTGTAGATCGGATTTAAAGAAATAACGGAAACCCGATCACACACAGCAGAACTCAATTACGTTTTAATTTTTTTTTTTGCACAGAAATTCATGACAATACATAAATACAGTTGCTCGCGACAGCTGCATGTAGATGGGGTGGGGTTTTACACGGGTGGTTGGGGTTTAACTTGATATATATAGGGTAATACGGATGTGCGGTCTCAATTCTCATTTTAAGTCTATGTAAACCACGGTGATTTTACAAACAAATTGTTCCATTAACATCACTTGATCATTTTGGTAGTGAATGGACTATTTTGTCAATAGGGATGTGTAATAATAAAAGGTGGGTTTTCAAATCTCCGTCCGCAGATCCGCAGACCTGTACCTAAAAGTATCACTAGTTACCTCCCGCACCCCCCCCCCCCCCCATGGGGTATTAACGTACTCCAGTCCAAGTAATATTTTGACGTTTTATAAGAAAATACAAAATCTGGTTTAGAAGTATTTCTGAAAATAATCTGCAGAGAAACTAGACCTTTCTTCGTTCATTATGCAAACTGGGTTTCTTTGGTGTTCGGTATTTTTTTATTAGCTTCATTTCAAAGCGCCCCTATCCGGCGGACGTTGTATTTATTAATCGAGCAATACTACAGTATGATAGGTTTCAACCCCGCAAACTATTTGTATTGTTTTATTTGTCTTTTGCCTGTCGCAATAGGAGGCAGCTGCTTCTTGGTAATTTACGCATTACATAAAGTCTCTTGATTGATGAAAATGTACAAAGTATAGTATAGAAACCTAACTTGACTTTATTTTATACAGGGACAGTCTATACTAACTGTATAGACTGTCCCCGTTTTATATATAAACCAGACATGTTCTATTTTTTTTCTAGAAACAAAATATTAATCACCTTTTATACTTATTTTAGTAATATAATTTTCATATTTGGCAAATGAGTATATCGCCAAACATTAGCCATGCAAAATTGCTACTTGAAAAAAAATGATGAAAAAAAATCAGCTTTGGAAATGTTTTGCATTCTTTGCTCGTTATACTGCCATTGCTAGATACAGATTTTATTTATTTATTTATTTATTTATTTATTTATTTATTTATTTATTTATTTATTTACCACTATAAACTTTTTATACAGAATTTTGACATTATATTGAGTTGATACCATATCTTGTTTTGAAAAAGATTTTTCTTGTAAAATACTCATTGTCATTTTATCTTCTACAATCTTTTGTTTGAATGACATACCAATAAATGTTCACAAAGACAGAAAATTATTTTATGAGTAGGCACGTAATTTCATTGTTGGCGTTAATGTTCGGCAAAAGGATTGTCCTTCATTAGAGAGTTTTACAATGAAATCAATCTTTCTTACCTGAACGCATTCTTTGTTATTCTTAGACAATAAGAAGCTTATATACCTGACTAATCCATACAAATATGAAAAGGACGTGACAATTTCCCCCCTCATTTTTTACCCCTCTGTGCCTTTTCTAAAAGTTTAAACTTTTATCGATATTCTCCTTAAAATATTGACATTTGTCACTATACATTTGAATGTGTCATAACAGCAGACGTTGTATATATTTAATTAGTAAATATCCCATGGCGAACCCCACTTTATTGATACTATCGCTTTATTTACTCTTACACAGTTGATTTCCGACCCACGACGCTCGTTGATACATTTCCATTGTGCTGTCTTGCACAAATTATCAGGGATCATCTCCTTTTAATCACCACTTTGACCCTTAGCAAGTGTCGTATATCAATTACTACATGCCACAAATTGCCAGGTCTTATCACATTCATTAGTCAGTGGTCAGCACAGATGAAGGAGTCATTAAATGATGGATTTAAATTCTGTGAGGATTTCACCTGAAAAAATCAGTGAACATAGTGAAATTTCAAATAATTCTTTGGATATACGTAATAGTGCTTTAAATATGAAATCAAGAGAAAATGGAATATTAAATAATACTCACACAATCCTGGTTGGATCTAAACTTGGTACGATTGAACCATCAAAGCTAGGTAATATTGAATCAAGGCTTTCACCTAGAGTTAAACAAGGAATAGAGTTAAAAATATTAAAACCAGGTTCACTTGGATTATACAGTGATGTGAAATCTGTTACCCAAAACTACCTAAAATCGAGGGTATCTTCGCCGCTCGTTACACCGTCTACGACAGATCACGATTCAGATACTTCAACTTCTACATTAGAAAGTTTAAAAAGTGGAAATATCACGTCAGACTCAGGAAAATCAGATACTATTCAGAAAAAGGCAAGTAAACAATATACAGAAAATATACATGGGAAATAATTTAATTATCAGAAATGCACAACTATATACCCCTATGTGGTTAAAGGCATACATAACAAACACCAATGAACGAACGTAAACACAGTAAAAGTTAATATTTTGTATTTGTATGAGTAGTTAGTCCCAAATGGTATGATCCAGGAACACTATTCCAATCGTTATTTACTTTTTAGTTTTCTTGTTTAATATAGAAAGCCAAAACTGTGCAATTGAACCATTCTATTGTCCAATTCATCTAATTTTTATAAAGTGTGCTTTGTATTTTCTTTTATTATATGAGTAATTGTATTATAAATAAACCAGTCATATTTATATTATATTAAATATTAACTTTATTAAGTGAATTAAATACAAAATCTCTATTGAAATTCAATCCTCTAGTTATTTTAACATGTTTGAAATTTTTAATTGTTCTGTTAAACCTCTTTGTGAAACAATTTGTTTCGGATGACTAAGAAATTAAATATAATGAAAAATAAATAATAGATATGCGAATCAATATATCGCGTGTGTTTATGTCTTTATGGGGTTAGGTTTTCACTCCATACCTGTGACTATTGGTAAATAATTCATACAATTTATTTCAGCAGCCAGAGAACACACGCATCATTGAAATTCCACTGGTGTTCGTATAAACGATCCCATTCTATGATCATTTTCAACAATAATTGTTTTGTAGGTGAGACTGAAATTGTTTCTTAACGACTTTTCTAATTTAGAAAATATATCAAATTTTCACGATTGGTTAAACACAGACTTTTAAGTTTCCCAGCGTTTGTGTAACACAATCAATATGCATTGTTATCATAGAAGAAATCAACACTTTTACGTAGTCCAAAAAAAGACCTTATGTTGTTAATTTGATCTGGGGATAAAAACATAAAAACTTTACTTGAACGGTTTACTGTGTCCAACATATGCCGTTTGTTAATGTCAATTTGTTTATTTTTAGTGTAAACATTCCCAGGCTGTCCAGCTATTTTGCTAAATAACTTTTCACATTAGTAAAAATATTTCATATGGCGTTGAAAAATGCGTAACCGACGGCACAGGTGTTTACGAACCTCGTCAAGACAGGTGAAGATTTCAGTTACGGCGAAATGTTACCCTAGTTGCATTTTTTTAACGCTGTCAGAACTGGACTAAACATGCAATTTGTACCTTGTTGCCAAGCATACGTTTCTTACAAAACTGTCAGTACCACGCGTATGTTAAAGATCATTCTCATTGCTGCCATCAACAACGCCGTTTTTTCTCGACAATCGACATAAACGGGTATATAATTTATATCGTCACATAAAATTTGAAAGTATTTTGCATAGATAAAATGTGGTAGTTTACCATTATATAGGACATATAAAAGTTATAATAAAAGTTGTAAAATACTAAAATGTGTTTACAACTATTAGTTTAGTGTCGTAATTAGTTGATACTTATATCCACCTGTGGCAAACAAGCTGGGTGCAGTTTATGTGGCTTTAGGAGGTAGATGCTTTAATTTATACCACATGTTGCACAAAACATAATGACCAGCACCCAGCAGTCACAAGCCTTGCCAGTTAACGGATAAGCATCCTCACAAGTCAGTGTTTCTGTGTCCACATGTGTCCACACAGAAACCCTGACTTGTGAGGATGACGGGTAAGGTCATTAGCCTTTATGGCCCAAACTGAAAGCAGGTGTACATCAGGTACAAAACACACACAAATTTGTTTGTAAGTTCTAATGCTATGGTGGGTACGTTACTTACCTTACTTGTCCTCAATTGAGGGAGGGGAGAGGAGTAAATCTTCTTATTTCAGTAACAGTTTAGTGAGGAATGTTGCAGTTTATTGTCAGCAATGTACGAGTAACGGAAAACGTTAAAAATCTATCATCCTCACAAGGACTGAACCCCTGATATGGAAGAATGAATACCGCTTTGAATTAGTTTATTATTACTTTCAATATTACACTCAAAATTTGAATTATTACTGATAATTTATAGATACTGATTTTTGGATAAAAAAGGACCTTTGCTTTTTATAGATAACCAAATATTATTAATCTTAATATCGAGCCATATACTAAATCGTCAGTTGACAGCTTAGGAAGCAAGCTACATAAATTTATATGCTGACATTAAGTTCATTTTCTCGATATCGCTTTGAATCAGTTCATTATTGGTTTCAAAATTACTCTCCAAGTCTGATTTATTACATCCGCTATGTTGAGCTAATGATGTCTTTTTACATTCTAATTCCACGAAGACTTTACTCGTGAAATTATTTTCATTAAGAATAATATCGATATATCGTATATCGAAAATAATATATAAAAATGGAGAAACGACCTCAGAAACAGACAAATTATGCGTATGTGGTTATGAATAATTTTAATTATTTATGATAATATACGGAAAACTCGATTGGACTTTATGAGAATCAGGTGTTTGAACAGTTTTCTATACGATTCAATTTTAAAACTAAAACCAAAGGAATTCGTTTTTATTGCTCATGCAGTTACAGAGAAGATGAAACTATGAAAAGTACGGACAGACAGACACCAATACATGCATCACATGGGTGGATCTGGTAACATTCATGAGGATTTGTAAATGAAAGCATGCACTAGGCTCAAATGCGGATTCGTACTTCGAAAGGGGATCATTTAGATGTCGATAATATAACTATCAGAGATAAAAATTATACTTGTCGATAATTACACGTATCTGAACAACTTTAAAAAGTTGGAACAATTACGGCATTCATTGCGAATTATGGAGACTCGTCGAGATAACATTAGTAGACTAGCCAAGATATCCCGAAATGCCGACAAAAACATATTAGGTATACTATATTAGATTAAATAAGGGACCTCGGTGGCCGACTGTGTTTAATGTAGTTCGTCTACTATCGATCTTGTGGTCCGTCAACACTGATATTGCGAGTTCGAGTCTCACTGAGGGCAGGGTGCACTTGACTCCAATATTAATTTTACAAGGATTGCCAGTTTTCCTACCGAAGGTCGGGGTTTTTTCTACTGATACTCCGGCTTCCTCCCCCAATAAAAAACTGTACGCCATGATATAGCTGAAAAATTGCTGAAACCAAAATCGATTAAATGGGCCAAATGACGTAGAGCTGTATTTTTTGCTTGTTTGTCGCGACAACATTTCTCATGCGATACATTATTATTTTTGCGAAAAATAAATGTAAAATTATTATATATTTGTAAATACATTATGGAACTTTGATTATTATTTTTTTTTACAAAAAAAGTAGTATTTTCAAAAAGTTTACCACTTGTTCCGCTCATGGTAGAGCATTCACAATAAAAAGGTCTGTTTCGTACTTGAAATCTCCAAAAAACCACAAATTTCAATAAATGACGTGTTTTTATATATATATACTTCATAAGTACATTATAATTCTCAGTTATGTGTTTGTTTAGTTTGTTTTTATACCCCCCCCCCCGCAAACTTGTTTGGAGGGTATATAGGAATCACCCTGTCTGTCTGTCCGTCCGTGCATGAAGAATTTTCGTCGCTGTCGGATATTATTCAGGGGAGATAATTGGACTTTTTAAATACAGTGGGAGACCTCGTAAGCGCAACTCCTCCTAAACCGTTTGACAGATTTTGATGAAACTTTACATGAAGGAAGTACATCATATGTAGATGTGCATGAAGTATTTTCGTTGCCGTCGGAAATTATTCAGGGGAGATAATTGGACTTGAAAGCGAATCGGGGGTATCCCTTTGTGAGCGTGCTCACAGTCCACACTTGTTACAATTCAGTTACATGCAGATTTCGATCGCTCGGCATATGATATCAAAACACTGAAAATAATTCAGGCCTTGCATAATTCATCAGTATCTATATTTACATTAATTCTTAAAGTTCACATGTCCTTCAAGTTTGACTGTAGGTCTCCATGCATGGAAGGCATGTTCTGGAATACAGCCATCCTCACAAGTCAGGGTTTCTGTGTCCTCATGTGTCCACGAAACATGGACACATGTGGACACAGAAACCCTGACTTGTGAGGATGGAATACAGCAGACATGACTGAAAATAAATAACATTTACACAGCTACTAAATGACCCCCCCACCCACCACGACTGTAGGTCTCAATGAAAAGCCTCGTCTAAATTATTTTAAATGAGGTCGTGTGTGCCGTTATATTTTTCATAATTTCCTGGCTTTATAGTTTTTATTTTTCTAGAATTTTTTCAGTCTTCTTTTAAACTTTAAAAAAAAGTTAGATTCGAAATATTTTTAGCTAAATGTATTGCGATAACTTCAATATCATATGATGCAGACGACGGTCTGTCATTAATAAAATATCGACCTCATCAAGCGCCAGAAGTGCCCAAAATTTCATACTTTTCAAAATTGCTTAAATATTTATATAGAATCTCCTTGTGATCCTCTGTATGCCAAAGTTTGTAATTTGATTTTCTTATGTTAGTTGTCATATACCCAATATTTGTGTAACTTTTGGGGTCATTTTTAATAAACTTTATGTTTTATCCACATAATAGGAACTAGACACTATTAGCATATTGTACATATGGTGTACAATGCAGAACATGCACACGCAATTGGGTCAGGATAATTTGATCAAATTAATCAAATGGAAATAAATGAGCATACTGTGTGTATTCACTCGTTTAGTAACTGACATGCCTCGTTGAGAAATATTACCCTCATTAATATGATCTAATTTTTCTCTATTATTATTTTACTTATTAATAAAGAAATTTGATCTTATGTGCCTTTGAGTAAATGTATAACATTTCATGTATAGTTAGTTCTGCTGTGGACTTCTTTATCGACTTTTACATGTAGGTCGAATTTTAGTTTATTGTTTATATTCCTTGACATTCATACTTATATTTGCATACATGTACCTTATATAAATGAATGGGTCATTCATTTTTACATGATTGATTTTCTATCAATAACTAAAAATGATCTTAAGTCGTAACATTTAATTGTATTGACCTTTCCGGAATATGATCACATGTAATCCGACTATACTCTGCATATTATTTAAATAGTCTCTAATTATTGTTCTTTCGTATTGACATTATTATATTTTGTATTGTGATAGCATACTGGTAGTTATAATTGTATTAAATTTTGTTATGGTCTAACAAAAGCTTAATTTTAAGCGGCAAATAGTATTAAGATTATTTAATTTGTAACAGCGCCACCTATGAAAGACAAGTTGTTGCGAATGAGTTGTTTACATCTCAGAGAACGATCCGAATTATGTCATGAAGCAGATAATTTATGAATGAGACTATACAAATTTTACATAATACTTGTGGAACCGTAACTAGTTTAAGATGACTGAATTATGAGAATTATAACTTTAGCTCTGCACATTCACTGATTAATTCGTTGACATTTGGCACTTGACATGATTTGTCCGATTATATGTATCAAAAATCGATTAAAAATTTGAACCGAATTTGATTGATAAATATCAACAGAAAGGTACTGTAGTTCATTATAATGAAGCTCAGTTAATTTAATACGAATTTATAGTTCTGATTCTGGATATTCAAAGGCAAGTCAATACTAGGACTGAGGGATGTGACTTGCTTCAACAAGTGACAGGAAGAGCCATTTCCTAGGAACAAGTACATTTATTACTTCTTTCCTGTTTTGTAGCTTTGTGCATATTATAATGTAACAAAAGTAAATAATGAGAGACATAAATTTGTGCTATGAAAAATAATCTTGAGGTTATATTTAAACTATGTGATGAAGGAGAAATGTGGACTGACAAAGTACTAGTATTGCAATACAATATTACGAAGGGACTATTTTAAAAATGGCATCTCCAGCTAAATCTCCAGATGAAGAGGATTCAAAGTCGTGGATGGAATGGAGAGTAAGACATAATACATATTTTTTAAAAAGTTTGACTTATAAGATTGAAGTAACAAGTCAAATATGAATTACATCTAATGAAAAATTTTAGCAAGTATTTTTATTCTGGCCTATGTTGATTCATGTATCATTGTTTATTTGACATTTTATTTATTGAATGAGTTGTCAAACTGTTTTCTGGATTTTTTTTAATTTTGCTAGACATGGGTCCATCACTCAGAAATTTTCTGGACTCGATTAATTTTTGCACGACTAAAAATATTAACAAAATTATAAACAAGACCAAATCTGTGAAGGGGGCAATACAATTGAAATAAAGTCTACATGTACATTGTAGGTTTAAATTTTTGGATCCAGACTATTTTTGTATTTAACATATAACCACTCTTTCAGATTTTTTGCAATGTACATTGTAAACACTGGTCTGCTTTTTAAGAAATTTATTGGAAACAAGGACTGCCAGTTTCTGAACTATAGTCAGACCTTACTTTTTCCTGTTTAATTGTCCGATAGACTGATGAATTTAAAACTACTGAGTTGTCATCCAAAAACCCTGAAATTCACAAATAACCTACATGTAAATACATGGCTTTATGTTTTCATACATGTATGTTGGGTAACAAGACAACTCAGATTGTTTGTGGTGCCAATCTTTTTCATTTTTATTGCAGATGCATGTGTATCACATTTATTTATTTTTTTTTAATATTTGCTTATACTTGGTATTTATTTTGCTGACCATAACAAATTAAGGTTTAATTAGACAACTCGAGTCTCCTGGCAAAGTTGTGTTATGTTGTTGTGTTGCTGTGAGTTTCATGTAAATTATAATGTAGTGCTACTAGTATTCTGACACCTATTACCAGTAGAATAGGGTTATGTTATAGTTTTTAGACTGGACTGTATAAACCTGTGTACTGTAGCAAAGCCAATTATATATTCCACACCTGTCATGTTAACTCACCTGCAAACAAGACAGATGGTACCAAATAAGTAACTGGAGGAAAGTTTGTCAGACCATCACCATGCCAACCTGACATATTTTTACTGGACAGAAGGTGCAGTCATGGAGGAATTTTACTGCACCTTCAATGCTTTTACAGGACTTACTATTTTGACAGAAGGAATGCAATTTTAAGTTAATATTATTCATCAGTCACAATATTTTGTTAAGCACTGTTGTAGTCTACTTTACTTCATTCTTACTGATAATTTTCTGTAATTAGATGTACTTAGTATCCCAGAAATGAATATATGTCACATAATCCATTTAGAAACACAGAATGTTAGAAAAAGCTAATTACACGTAAATAACCACAATCTTTGCCATTTTTATATTTTGTCAATTATAGTATTGCTAGCTAAAAAAGTCACAAGATGTCAGGGAAAGCTAACTTTATAGTAAACAATAACTTAAAATTAATTAGAAAGTTGAAATACAAGTACCATTTCATCGTCTATATACTAATATATATATTTAAAGTGATTGTAATAAAACAGAACAGTTATGTGTGAGGGTGAACCTACTACATGTAGTATTGTTTCACATTTTAAAGATAGAAAGGTGTAAATGTATGTACAGGATCATCCATATCTTAATAAAAGCCCTATTCAAAACGTGACATTTTCTAAAATTGTGATTATTTTCAATTCAAGCTTCAATGTTGTTTGTGAAATTTGGATTGTTGAATCTGATTAGACATCATAATGATAAATATTTGTGCACCATGCAGCAAATGACTTGTCTGATTAATGAGATTGATCTCACCAGGTGGGCTTAATACCATTTTCACTGATCAATTACTGCATTGTTACCATTTCCAGGTCATCTAAAATTTAATAAATGCTAAGAGTATAGAGGTCTTCTTTAGAGATATTCATGGGAAAACTTGAGCGGAAACCTAATGAAAATACAATCCCAAATGTATTAGTTTTTTTTTAATAAAAATGACAAGTGGAGATGATATTTGAACCAAATTTGAAAAAATGAAAGATTTTATTGAAGAACCAGGTTCCTTGGTGATGTTAGGTTAACAAATGTCCATTATGACTTAATTGTAAGGATAGACACCTGTATTATGTCTTAATTTAAAGGACAGACACCATACAAAGACATGTATTTTCTGAGTGTGTTTTAATAGGTGAGGTATAGAACACAACATTAAGGACTAACACAAAGCTTTACAAATTTAAATGGCAAATTTAAAATTTGAACAATGTCTTCATTGCTGTGAAGGGTCACAATGGCCTGCCATTAGCTTTAAAAGTAAAATCTGGCTGGTGTGTTTGTTTAGAAAACACACTGTTTGTTCTCTTTTGTTGTTGTTAAAAATATGTTATCCCTTGAACAAAAATCCCATTTAAGATTGTTATGTTTGATTAAGTAGTATAAACATCAAAGAATGGCATAAAAAGATTGATATTCTATCATTCATACAGGTGTAATCCACGATAATTAGATTAAATTAAGTCAATATTTAGCTGTTTGGTTTTAATATTGGTTTAATTGTTAAATACAGGATATAACCCAAGGAAAAAAATATATTATTTAAGTGTCATAAAATTAAATTGATAAAATTAATTATTTGCACAAAAGAATAATTAAAATTGATTTTTTTAGTTAAGAAGGTTTCTAGTAGAGACATACTAGTACATATGATCTTTAATAACTACTAGTAGTATGTTTGATTTAAAATTGTGTAGGCAAATGGACATATATACCTGATCTCATATTATATACTAGTATTTATACATGTATGTATATTTATTTATTAAACAACCAAATTCATTACTTTTTGTGTTGAGTTATGTAACAAAAATTCTCTCAAAGAAACTCCAAATAATTGCAGTTGAAAAGGTTTGCAATAAGTGAGGATAATTTATTTTGTCTGTTGTGGTACATGTAGACAGTAAGACTGATGTACATGACTTGATAATTAATTTTATAAATTTTACAGCAACAGCTTCAAGCCTATGTTGCATGGGTTAACTCTCAGCTAAAAAAGAAACCAGGGGTACGCCTTATTGAAGACCTACGCAATGATATGAAAGACGGCGTTGCCATGATTGAACTGATTGAAATAGTTGGTAAGAATATGTATTTACATGAAATATCCCTGTGATGACAAATCTCCATTGCATGGCAGTTTTGATTTAACTAAACACAAATAAGTAATTGGTGACAGGAACATCTTAGCTTTATACACACAAAAAAGTTCTTGTTAAATATCAAATATTTAACAGGTGGGTGGAGGCTTTAAAATAGCATTATGGCTCCATTTTTGGTCCAAAACAGGTTCTTTAATAACAATTGTATACAGGTGTGTTCATAAATCGAGAACAACACTTAAAAATAAGTTAAAATGTTCTGTTGGTATTTTGACCTATGGGTCAGTCTAATAGTAACAGCCAATTTGTTTTATGATAAGCCTACTACATGTAGTAATTTTGTCCAGTTTCTTTTATGGGTCAACTGCTAGTAATTACATTTCACTTTTGACATTGTTTTAGGAGGAGAGAAGTTAAGTGGAGTTCATACATGTCCATCAACATATGGTGAGATGAGAGAAAATGTTGAGAGGATAATACAGTATATGACATCAAACAGAATAAGGATGCACCATACAAACCCTAAAGGTATAAACACCGGAAGGGAGCACTTGTAAATAATTTACAGTCATTAATGGGAAATTAATCTTTTCGTCCCCGCATGATAGGTTTAAACTAGGGAAAATTTTGTAGTTGTCAAATAAGTAACTGAATAATATATGGCATATAAAACTTCAACAACTGACTGACAAAATGCAAATAACACATCTACTTTCACAACACATTAACTTTCAGACTGGATGGAGTATTTGTTAAGTTCATTTTACTTTGATTATAATTTATAATTTCTTTGAATTTTATCATTGCTGTGGAGCAAAATCTTTTGCTTTTGCTGTAAGAAGTCATATATAAACTATAATAAATGTACGTAAAAGCGAGGTGTTTACATGTAGGCATTATATAACATTTATGTAAGAAATTATCTTGAAATCAGCTATGTGCAAATGTGGCTCCTATTGTACAGTTGTCGGTAAGAAAAACAACTTAAAATTAAATTTAAAGATTTTTTAAATCTCTAAATCTGTTTTGGGCTTTTTTGTATGAATTTAGTTTTAAATCAAGCTTGATAAATTTAATGTATACAAATAATTTAGCCAAGTGTTTTTAATTCTGTTGTATTGAGTTTTTTGTCATCAGGTTATTGTTTTAAATTCTATTGCTGTTTTAGATATTGTGGAAGGTAACCTAAAATCTATAATGAGGTTGATCCTTGCTTTGGCTGCTCACTTTAAACCACAGAGTGTGAAACATTCCACACAAGCCAACAACAGATCTCATAGAGCAAGTGTTACCGGTATAGCACAGGTAAATAGATTTACACTTATTCCAGTGTTAAGCACTAAAACATCTGTACAACTTGGACATTAAAATGTGGTTTTGATGTCAGTAGTCAGCTGTCAATCTGTTATTAACAGACTCAATGAATGGTGTACTTGCTGTCATTTTGGATAACACTGTTTGCAAACAATGGCAGTACAATCTAATATCCTGCAACTGGTCGGATGTTGCAATCTTTTGTTGTTATATGTTAGTATTTTACATCAGTCTGTATTTGTTATATAGCTGTTGGTTGTTTTGATGTCACTGCAAAAGATATCTTAATTATTCGTTGCTGTCATTAAATACTGTAAAATAGGATATCACATTGAGTCTTAATGATATCATGTTACGCTGTGAAAAATTTATCTACTGATCATTACAGAATAATGTCATCCTAATATAATGTCCTGAATATAGCTGAAATATTGCTTGCTGGACATAATGCAACAATCAATAGGTCAATCATCCTATTATAAGCTGTAAATGTACCACAACTGTTACTTAAGATGTCATGGTACTCTGTTATGTATGATCTCAGGTGTGTAGTATGATGTCATCTTGTTCCAGATATTGTAGCATTTTTTGTTATGTAGAAGCCAACTGACAATAATATCTCGGGTGTTTATTATGATGTCATTGTTAGCTGTAAAATATATCTCAGCTCTTCAATATGATGTCATAAGCTACACAAAGTATTCAGCTGTTCATTATGATGCCATAAGGTGTACAGAATATCTCAACTGTTCATAATGATGTCATAAGCTATCAACTTTTCATTGTGATGTCATAAGCTGTACAGAATATCTCAACAGTTCATAATGATGTCATAAGCTATCAACTTTTCATTGTGATGTCATAAGCTGTACAGAATATCTCAACTGTTCATAATGATGTCGTAAGCTATACAAAGTATATCAACTGTTCATTTTGATGCCATACGATATGTCAACTGTTCATTATGATGTCATAAGCTTTGTCAACTTTTCATTATGATGTCATAAGCTGTGCAGAATATCTCAACTTTTAATAATGATGTCATAAGCTACACAAAGTATTCAGCTGTTCATTATGATGCCATAAGCTGTACAGAATATCTCAACTGTTCATAATGATGTCATAAGCTATCAACTTTTCATTGTGATGTCATAAGCTGTACAGAATATCTCAACAGTTCATAATGATGTCATAAGCTATCAACTTTTTATTGTGATGTCATAAGCTGTACAGAATATCTCAACTGTTCATAATGATGTCATAAGCTATCAACTTTTCATTGTGATGTCATAAGCTGTACAGAATATCTCAACTGTTCATAATGATGTCATAAGCTATCAACTTTTCATTGTGATGTCATAAGCTGTGCAGAATATCTCAACTGTTCATAATGATGTCATAAGCTATACAAAGTATGTCAACTTTTCATTATGATGTCATAAGCTGTACAGAATATCTCAACTGTTCATAATGATGTCATAAGCTATCAACTTTTCATTGTGATGTCATAAGCTGTACAGAATATCTCAACTGTTCATAATGATGTCATAAGCTATCAACTTTTCATTGTGATGTCATAAGCTGTACAGAATATCTCAACTGTTCATAATGATGTCGTAAGCTATACAAAGTATATCAACTGTTCATTTTGATGCCATACGATATGTCAACTGTTCATTATGATGTCATAAGCTTTGTCAACTTTTCATTATGATGTCATAAGCTGTACAGAATATCTCAACTGTTCATAATGATGTTGTAAGCTATACAAAGTATGTTAACTGTTCATTTTGATGCCATACAATATGTCAACTGTTCATTATGATGTCATAAGCTTTGTCAACTGTTAATTATGATGTCATAATCTGTACAGAATATCTCCGCTCTTCATTATGATGGCATAGGCTATCAACAGTTCATTATGATGTCATAAGCTATGTCAACTGTTCATTTTGATGTCATACAATATGTCAACTGTTCATAATGATGTCATACAATATGTCAACTGTTCATAATGATGTCATAAGCCTTGTCAACTGTTAATTATGATGTCATAATCTGTACAAGTTCTTCATTATGATGTCATAAGCTATGTCAACTGTTTATTTTGATGTCATACAATATGTCAGCTGTGTCTTTACTGTTATGATGTCATAATCTGTACAGAATATCTCTGCTCTTCATTACGATGTCATAAGCTATCAACTGTTCATTATGATGTCATAAGCTGTACAGAATATCTCAGCTCTTCATTATGATGTCATAAGCTATCAACTGTTCATTGTGATGTGTTAAGCTGTACACAATATCTCAATGGTTTATTAAGATGTCATAATCTGTAACAACACATTTTCACTGTTTATTGTGATGTCATAAACGGTAATAAAAGATATCAACTGTTTATTATAAATGCATTGTTATGTATTGGATACATTCAATACACATTTCATCCACAGAGGCCATGTTAGTTGCTGTGAATAGCAAAATAGTACATACATGTACATAAATATGAATAATTTTGTTAAACTAAAACATTGTTGTCTTCAACAAACATTTTGTAGATATTTAGTATTGATTCATTGCTGCCAAGGTTTTCATTTGGGTACTCTTAAATCCTTCATCTATAAAAGCTGTGATGAGCTCATTATCTGACAAATTCTGTAAGACATAAAACAGCAAACAAACACACTCTTCTGGCAAAAACAGAAACAGACTCTTTACAATGGTATAAAATATTGAATCATTGTTCTAGTTTATCTCTTTACAAACATAGGGTGCATCAGCAGCTCTAGCAGAAGCCAGAAGAAATGCTGCCAAAGCTGGGAACAGTTTTAGAAGGAACAGATCAACAATGAATTACAGTGATCGAAGGTGAGTTTTACTAGACTACTAAGATTTGAAATGGATTAAACATTTATATTCAGTCGGCTGGTTGTTAATGTGTTGTGAAATGTTTGTTGGCAATATCTAGACATTAATTTTTAGCAAATATGCTAAATGGAATTGGATGGAAATAAAGTTTGTGTTGTCTTCACTACTTTGATATTATTTTCTTCTTACTTCCATTTATGAAGAAAAAATATACTTCAATCAATTTTTTTTCTATTTTGTATTGAGTCTAAATGTATATATACATGTTTATAATCATGTACATTTTTGGAAAATATTTAAATTTAATTGTACAAACCATAGAAGCAGGAAATAAATCTGCCACGATTTTCTGGCATCTTTGGTAGTGTCATACAAATAGTGTCATGCAATGGTCCAGCTCTAATTTATTGACTGTATATTTGTTTGGGCCATAAGGTGACTGAACAAATATTAAAAAATTCTGATGTCACAATTCATTCTTTTGCTGAAATGAATTTCAGTGCACTCTTACAAAAGTAGTATACTCGTTGTGTTATTTTGAAAGGCCTGATATGTGTTTGAATTTTAAAAGTTGTTTAAATATAAATAGAATTTACTAAGTTATGGGTCATATGTGTAAATATGGTAGAACAGATTGCAAGATAAGCACAATAGTCAAAATCAGTGTGTTGACTTGACTTAAAAGAAACTCAAGGACTCAACACAAAACATAGACAAGCATCGGCAGAGCTTTTCTAAGCCTCATCCTTATATGTACTGTTTTTTATGCCAAGTCAGAACAGTAATATTATATATTGATATTTTTTAGCAGTGGGTTACAAAATAAGTAAGGTTTACATATTGTTTAATTCTACTGAAAACAATAACATATTAGATGTAGGACACAAAAATGTATTTGTGTACCTTTATTGTACTGCAAATTTAATGACTGCATCTAAAGTTCCTAGTTACATATTATATTCAATGGCTGATATTAAGATACTTAACTTAGAACCATGATAATTATGTCAAATTGATAAATTTAAAAAAAAATTGTAAAAGTATTTCTATTAATATAAGAAAGGAAGTTAAACAATAAACTTACACTTTCTATTTCATTAACAACTGCATTTCTATATTTTTACAGAAAACATTAGAAATACAAATCTTTGTGTTTTTTTGTATTTAATATTTTTGTTTTACATGTATAGAACTATTATTATGAGATACTATTTTTGTGGAGATTTTGTCAAATTCTGCAATGAAGTATGTCTATCTAACATAAAGGTAGACTGTCAATCAACACACAATTTTGTTTATGTGTAAAACTCTCCTTGTAATTATACCAATGCTAAGAGGATAATACAGTACAAAAGTTATATATTCCCATGGTAATTCACTCCTGGTAATTTTATTTTGTTGAGAAAAAATTTAATTCAGTTAAAAAGTAATTTTTACAAAAGGAACTATTGATGTTAAGATGTTAGGTATCTGTCATCCACTGCAGGTGTTCTAAATAAGATATTTTATTTCCTAAATAGCCTTAGGACCAAACCTAATTTGCTGTTACCAACTTCAATTGAAAGCATTATTTTTGTGTTTGAGATTTTTTCACTTCAATATAAAGAATAAAATAATAGAAGGTGGTATTTGTTATTTGAACACCTATGTTTATAAAAAAATTTAATAGCTTGACTTGTATGCTCAAGGGCACTACTTGATGGACACTGTTCAAATATGACAACATGATAATGTAGTTTTTAATAATAAAGTGTTATATACTAAAGTTTACACACAAGATGAAGTACTACAGGTAGTG
This sequence comes from Limnoperna fortunei, assembly GCA_944474755.1. NCBI lineage: Eukaryota > Metazoa > Mollusca > Bivalvia > Mytilida > Modiolidae > Limnoperna > Limnoperna fortunei. Next base: position 65,568,097 of record OX104112.1, read on the forward strand.
AAAGAAACTTTTTATCAAAATATAAGTATGGGTGAATTGGAATGGTAATTATTTTACTTTAAAGCATGCTTTCGTTGTTACTTATTTGTATTTTTTGTCCTGGATAATGGTGTTATTGGTTGAAAGTAATAATGAAATAGATGATTTATATTGATAGAGAGTTCATCAACTGCCCCAGGTCTTTAATGTCAGATAAATCTACTATAAATCATAAGCTTGGTGATAATAATCATAACATATTTAAAATCTGAGGAGATTTGTTTATTGTGAGTGTAAGTTTCAAAGAGATTTATTTGTACCCTATTTAGTGACAGGTTTGTGTTTATTGAAATTTAACCTGGTCATAGTTGTAAATTAGGTGTATTTAATGACTTTTGATAAAATGATATACACATCTATCAGAGTTTCTTGCTATGAGAGGGTATATTTTAATATCAAACGTTTTCATACACTTAAATTGTGAACAAAATCGTGTTCAAAGAAATTGAAATATTTTACTTTAGATAATCAGCTGTTTGGTAAACATTGGAAATAATGCCACTTTCACAGCAAAGTAAGAAAGTGTATCGTAAATTTTGAAAGGCATGTTGGGTTGAGATTGACCTTTAATTAAAAAAAATAACATGCATTTACTGCTTTTTATTGTGTATTACGTTGATGTATCATTCATGCCAACAATTATAAGCTGTAAAACCATGATACATGTCATAAGTATACAGTGAACTTCGTGTTAAAAAGGTCATGTACTGCTTTCCCTCAGTGTAAAAATGTTTGATGCATTTAAAATTGCCCAATTTTATTGATAGCTTTAAACTTCTGATTTGGAAAACTAAGTGCCCATTGCATAAAAATTGAATATACATTCATGATATCCGCATTACTAACTGTAAGGTAGAAAAGTTGTTTACTTCAGTCATATCTCAGTAGCTGAAAAAATTGAACTTTGTTGAACATCATAGGAAAGACGTTAGCAGAGATCATGTTTGATTTGTTTATCTATGTAACTATGATGGTATTTTTAAATATATCAATATATCAATATAGGTATTTTGATTTTACAAGCAAGAACCCTTGTCAACATAGATTTATATATAGGTTTTTCGTATTTCCTTCCTTTTCCACAGACTGTTTCTATCGTAAGCTGTATGTAAATTAAAATGTATGTACATATATGCAACCTGTTTACTTAATTATAATGCCAAAAAAATCAGTTCTATTGGATAAAATTTGATGTTGATGTATTCTTGAACTATTGAGGCTTTGTTATAAAAAGGATTTATAAATGTCGCTTGTGTGCTGTATATTGAAATGAAAATTGTTTCAACAAAATGTGTGTTCCAGTTTCAAATAACAAATGGTTTGAACTCCAATAAAAAGCACAAATATATTCTGCATACAAAAAATGACTTCTACTGATAATTCCTACTCATTATTTTATCTTAAAAAAGCATTATTGGACAGACCCAAGGTATCCAAGACAATAATTAATTCGAGGTATTTATCTTTTACTGTCATTACCAATGCTTCTGTTTTAACTACAAAACTCGGGATGATTTACTTATTTTAATTACCAGGAGGTAATTGAATTATTCCACATGACTGAATTACTTTTCTCTCATAATTAAATTTTATCATCCTAGTCTGACATTTGTATCACTGACCCATGAATTTGACCAGGTCATGACAAACCCTGTTTCTCTTTCTACTCTCTTTGATATAAAATCCATCACTTTGTCAGACAGAAGGGGATTGATGTTAGATTGAGCTTGATTTGGTTGAAGGGAGAACATTCTAAATAACAAAAATGTCTGCAGTGTGACTGTTCAGTTAGAAAGTGATTTGATGATTGGGATCTAGCATTGTTTTGTAGACTTGCTCAAATGTTTTAGCATTAAAAGCTCGTTTGGTTATAATGTGTAAAACTAATGATCAGTGAAATATAATACCTGAAGGAATTCATTTATAGTGTCTTATTTGACTTTTAGTGTTGAAATGTCTTGGTTAATTATCTTAGAAAATGACTAAAATTTCACAGAGAGGTCATTCAGTGGTTCATATGTTTGATTTATATTTCCTGTAAATTGATTTTGATTTTATTAATGGGAGAAAACATAAACTGCCAAATGTGATGAACATGTATCTGATGACAATTGTAAATGACATTAATGTGCAGGTGAAAGGTAACGTCTGTGTACATAGAGGGCGATGTTTACACCATCTTATTTATCTTGCTAATTACTGGAGTACATCATATATGGTTGGTTCTGTAATACCTGCAATGTTTTGGATGCAATGTGGTTTGTTCTAGCCATATCCAGGTTTGTTGTGATTTTTGGTGTGTTTCAACTTCTCATATTTCAGTGATTATTAAAAATATTGTCAAATATTACTATTAATGTAACATGAGGCCATCATGAACAAAAATAGTTGGTTTTCTGTTTTCTTACCTAAAATTGGAAAATTGGTAAGGTAGGTAAGCAATTAAGTTTTCTTGTTAAGAAATTCTTAAACAATGCATTTATATAAAAAAAAAAACTATGCTAAAATTCACACATCTTGGTTCTGCTAATTGTGATGCTCCATACTTTTTATTGTTTATAATTACCTTTTTTATCTGTACATGTATATATTCTCATATTATTGTACGAGATCACATTTTAGTATTAAAGGAATGATGTTATACTAATTAATAATATAATTATTATAATTTTCATGTCCTGAATGTATCTGAAATATTGCTTGCTGGACGTAAAACAACAATCAATCAATCAGTGGTTCTTGTTATGTAATGCAACCTGGCCATTTGATTTATTTCACTCATGTTTTATGAATGACCGAAGTTAACTACTTGAATTCTATTTTAGGGCTGGTATATTTAAGAAATAAAAAGTATTGTCATTTTTGTTAATAATTTCCTTAAAGTTTACAATTATGTTGGAGGTCAAGGTTTACAAACATTCCTGGTATTTGAATATATTACTAATTTCATAATAAATATTTCTATTTATTATTATCAGTTCATAAAAATCCAATAAATTGTAGGATTTGTAGTCTTTTGTGTAATGTCATTGTGTATAATAACAGTAAATTGTAACTTGGGTTTGTGAATCGTTGATCTTCGGGCAAAGTAGATTACCCCGGAAGTTGTCATTCAATATATATTAGATATTGCTTACTAGTAAATTATATTCCTTCAAAAATGATAACAAAATGTTATTTTTATGCCTTTGTTGTGTGATCCTCGTACAGGAGCAATTTCACAGTAACGATTATTGTTTAAAGAAAGAAAAATTGTGAATTGTAAAACAATTAAATATTCATAATTCATATTCCATTAAGTGCAATATTTTGTATAATCAATGCATACATTTATTTCTACAAAAAACCATGAATAGCTCGGATAAAAAATCTATTTCCAGCTTTCAAGTTGTTTGATGTTAAAAATAAACATTATCATTTATACTGTATATCAGTTACATTAATGTGATTAATTTTGTTTTATTTCCTTTTCATTTGACAAAATTCAATATTTGTATAAATACAGCTGTCAGAAAATTTTATCAGATGAATTTTGTATTGGGATTGATAAGCAGTGTTTTGATAGGTGGCTGTGTAATTGATTTCTGAATTGGGGTAGCCGCATATCTTAATAAGATTACCATAGTCACTGCAATGCAAAATTAGATTTTGATACTATGATCCATTCACCACAATAATACTCCCCTCGTAAACTTGAATGTGTGAACATTTTCAATAGAGAGTAGAGTTTATTTTGTGGTTAAAGGGGTGTAGCATTAAGATTATTTACATAGCTATTTAATGCTTGATGAAGCACCACCACAAATCCCCTTGGCACAGTATTAACAGTTAATCCCTGGAGTATCTCTATGTTTGGATGATGTAGGGATGTTTAGTATTGACAGATACATGTGTAAGATTTGGTAAGACATCCTATTATCTGTTCATTAGTTAATTCATTAATTAATTATGTGGAAGTTTGTTATCTAATCACATGTTCTCATCTCTGAGGATTGGGTAAAAAATTTGGCAAAGTTGTGCAACTTTGATAATTAAGGAATTTATGAAATTCTTTATTGTCTGGAGTAATGCAGTATTGGAATGAACTGTTTAAGATGTTTGTGTCCAGGCTTATTTCATCTTCTTGTTAGAATGAGAAGAGGGGATCACTTATTACACACAGATTACATCCTGCCAGGGTAAAGTGACATTAATCTCTCCACACATCTTGGAAATACATCATTATTGACTGCATGTGTGTTGAGTAATTATACAATGTGTGTTTATTATATAAAGTTCAGGTGTTTAAAAAGGAATGATAACCATCATACACAATTGACCTTAGTGTTGAAGTGGATTTTTACAATATATGGATACAGTTTTGTTATTTGCGGTATATTTGGCACTAGTCCCATGGTTTACATAAGGCATTAAAGGATTATTATTATAAAATCAAATATTTATTTAACTTAAAACTTTCAGAAAGTTTGCACATTATGAGAGCTAATAAAAGTCATTGAATTTTATGCAAATATATATTTTTTTAAACCTTGTATATGTTTTTTGTTTATGTAGAGAGACAATTTTCTTTTTTTTTCTACAACATTAATTTTATTATCTGAATTTAATAAAGAAATAAATCTTTTGTTGTCATTACAATCATGCCACTGGGTAAACATGTTTACAACTGTGATCAGTGATGTGTATCAAGTATATTTTTCATCTATCATAATTTTCATGTCTCAGGGATGCAGGGTGTTTTCTCTACCTGAGTCATACCTGTGTGATGTAGGTAAAAATTGGTCAGGAACACTATAATTATACAGTTAATATAAAACTTGTCATCATGTTTTCTCATGGTTACTTCTTTAAACTGTAAGTACCTGGTAGTGATAGCTGGAGACTTACATACAGCATACAGTGTTTACTGCCAGCAGCATATGGTGGAATGTTAGATGCATTCTGACACAGATTGCGCAGATATGGATATTGTCAACAGGTTAAAAAACTTCATTTACCGGCCAAAAAATCTGTCACTTAAAAACCTTCATTTACCAGCAAAATGTGTCACTGTTGAGTTGAAAAGGGTTCATTAAAATCTGATCAATACACAAAGTATGTATGTTTTAAGGATTTTTTTTTATAGAATGTAGACTGACATGTCATCAATACTTTACATAGTTGTTATTACAGATGTGTGACCTGTAGTACTGCAGTTCTCTTTGTGTTCCTGAATTATCATAAGACAAGTTATTGTCATTATAAGGAATGTTTGGTAAATTCTTTTTCAGGCGTACATACCACGAAGGAAGTAGCTCAGAGCACTTCAGTGATTCAGATCAAAGCTTTATCTGTGATAGGACGAGAATCTTCAGCCGTGATGATGGTGATGGGGCCAGTGCTGACAAAAGTCCACAATCCACGGCAAGATGTAGTCCAATTATTTTAACGGATTCATCTAGTCCAAATGAACCTTGTCTCACAAAAAGTAAATCGACAGATACAGTATATGGTGAGTATTTCAAGGATTGAAGTTCCAATAAGGATTATTACAGTATTTATAAAGAACTTAGAAGATTGGTGAAATGACTAATAAGAACATACCCTTGTATGATATTATTGGGAGATCTTAGAGTGACTTTTGTCATTATTTTTTACTTGATATCAACAGAAATTCGGAATAAGCATACAGTGTAACTTTTATGATGTCTTTGTGATCCATTTTCTTAAAGAAAAATGGCAAAATGACTAGAATATACAACCTTTGTATCATTGTACGATAAAAGAGTGTCAAAATTAGAGAAATTGATAATAATCATTGGATAACTGAAAGTCTTGTGATATATTTGATCCAAATCAGTCTTCATCAAATTTACTGTTAACAAAAATTACCCTAGTATTAAAGCAGCAGAAATTGGGTCCGACTGTAACAGTTAACAGAATATTGTAATGTAAAAATACATGTATAGGCTATTATTTTCAACCTTTCTAGAATACATTTTCTATAAACTTAATTACTTGTTTAACTTAGTTATATTATCAGTTATGCACAAGGGTTGATGTTACCATAGTTTCACTCCTCCAGACTTGCATTATGGACCTCGTTGGAATTTTTATTACTAGGCAATACAGAATCAGCTTTAGTATATAAGTCCTGTACTTATTTTCTAATTGTAAACTGTTGCTAGGCAGAGACAATAACAAAAAGGGGAGCTAGCATTAGATTGGTATTTAACTATGATCATTTATGAAACTTGAGTAGGGAGAGTTCTGTCTGTTCTATAAAATTTGATATTTTTCATTATTGTGTCACCTATTTGTGGTGGTGTCACCTGCACCTGCTAGTGACACCACTGTTTTTTACCATGTAAATGTTAGGTTAGTTACCCATTTTATTGATCCAAGATTTCCAAGAAAGATAGAAGACCATATAATATTTCATCATTTATAACAGTGGCACGCAATTTGAAGTTGTGCTTCTGATCTCATGAATTGAAATGTTTTCCTTCCTATTTTTCTTGACATGGGAACTTAAGAAAATTATATGGTTCTGATTTTGTGTAATCACACAGATCCAAAACTTTTTTCCAACAAATTGTACACCATTCCCCTTTTATTAAGGCACTTAAAAAACCCAAGTATTTATATTGATGTTGGAACACATGCCTGTAGCATAGTAAAAGTAGACTAAACTTATTTATAGCCTAAAAAAATGAATAAAAATTAAACAGACTTTTGGCAAGTTTACAATACATTGTACAAGTTTTACCAAGACAGTGTGTTAACATGTGCAGATTTTACATTCAATAATATATTTTTAATTTTGACTTCAGTAACATTTTAATGTCTGTAATATTCATACTTTTGCTGTATGTTTTCATCCTTTTATTATTTTATTAAATTATACAATAAAATACACAAAGAATCGATTAATATATTTCAGATTCCAGAATAAACACAAAAATGATTTAAATAATAAAGTAAATAAAATAGATAAAACAGATATGTATAAGCCTCAAACTGCAACAAGAAATCTGCTAATTAAAGGCTAGATTTCTGATCTACCAATTAAACATGTATTTTCTGATTTTAAGACTCATTGTTATTGTTTGTGATTTAGACTTTTGTGCCTTGTATGTGTTATTCTAATTCAAAACTTTTCAGCCAAAGACAGTGGTACAGAGCTTGAAGACAGTGGTAGTAATACCGTAGATAGGGCTCAGTACGAAGACCTACTGCAAGAATATATGGAACTGTCTGATACCATGTCAAACACCAAGAGAGAACTTCTCAAATTACAAGATGTGGTAAGTGTAAATTGACCATCCTGTCATTGTGTGGGATGCAGTTCATTAAAAAATATTAAAATATATATATCTCAGACTAGATACATGTTAAAAACTTTAACTACGTTACTTCCTTGTTGCATTATCATAATTAAAAAACATACATATTTTCGCTTCTCACAGAACTACAAAATCAAAAGTTGCTTCACATGAATGATCCCCTATTTTAATATCTCATATATCAATTATCACAAATTGTATGGATACTCAAAGTAGTCTCGAGGGGCCTCGGTGGCCGAGTAGTTTAGGTAGTTCCTCTACTATTGATGACGTGGTCTGTCAACAGTGAGGTGAGAGTTTGAGTCTCACTGCAGGCAGGGTGCACTCGACTCCAATCTTAATTGACAAGGATTGCAAGTTTTCCTACTGCAGATTGGGGGTAACTCCAGCTTCCTCCCCCAATAAAAACTGGATGCCATGATATAGCTGAAATATTGCTGCAAATGGCGTTAAACAATATCAAACAAAAAATCAAAGTAGTCTCAATATATAAAGACATATTTTTTTGTCCTTTTTCAGTTATTAAGTGGTGAGCCCCCTGATGGTGCTGAGGACAGTCCTAGACCTGTTATTCCTGGCTCATCACCAGCAGAACAAGTGGTAAGGATTACAACAAATAATTTGTAGAATAAGGAAGATTGGAAATTATGTAACTAATTAAACAAAGATCTGTTTGTAAAAATGTATTTTGGATCTGGAGGTCATTAAGCAGGACACATTTGTATCTGTAACAGATTCAAATAATGTGTTACTTGTAATACATTTCATTGTTTTAAGAAAGTATAAAAGTTGTTCAGCTAATTTATAAGCTTACAGAATTTGATTTTATTGTAATGGGATTCATGATGAAAGTTTTCTAAGCTTGACTTCTCCCTTGAAGGTGGTGTTAGAAAGTCAGCTGATACAGGTGCAGGAAGCCTGCTCTGAATTACGGGAGGATTTGTCTCGGACCAAAAATGATTGTATGCAGCTACAGGGTACAAAGTCTGGATTACAGCAGAGGATGGCTGATCAGGAAGAGAAACTGTCTCAACTGAAGGCTGAACTTCTACGCAGAGATTTTGAAAAACAGTCATTAGAATCAGAAAAGGTAACATTCAATTAAAAATACAATTGATTAGAAAAACACAACAAAAAAAATTAAATAAAATATATAAGCATAATTGGTTCTGCTGGTCTATTTTTTTAAGTAGCCACAAGGTTTTTTTACTTTTGATTGGGATTTGGGTGGCGGTATAAGTTTTGTAGTTACCTTACATCTTTATATCAAAAGGTTCACACTTACACATATTAAATATTACAAAAATGTAATCTTAAATTTACAGCTAGTATGTAGTTTACAAAATAACTAGACCAAATTGTAAGGATTTAAGCCTGCATAACATCAAGATCAAAAAGACATACACAATCTTAATATGAGCTGTCAGTTCTTTTCTAACTCTTGTAAAGCAAATAGAGGCATAAGAACAGCAACCTCTTATTGTTTGTGTTCCAAGGGCATCAAGTGGTCAGAAATGGATTGTAACACACAGGCTTTTCAATATATTAAATCGTATAAACTTTCAGGGTGAACTAAAGATGAAGATTTTTGAGCGAGATAAAACAATAGCAGAATTAAGAGTAAGTCTTTACATTTACTTTCAATATTACAAACACAATTGTATGTTGTATAGTATGAAGAATAATAGGATTATCGTTGTGCATACTTGAACAGGACTAATTATTTAAATGCTGAACTTTCTAATTGTAGGTATGAACATATACTTGGTACTTTGCATCCTAGAATTAATATCTTTCCATATTAACAAATGTGCCCCTCAAATCAGCACAGTTTCATATATAATTACATGTTATTTAATTGACTACTATGCTACAAGAAACGTATATTAATTTCCTCAATATTCAACTGTTAGTAAAAATGCTTAGATATTTTTTTAAACGAGAAACTCTTTGAACTATTTCAGAAAGATATAGCTAAAAGAAATCTACGAATGGAGCAGTTACAGAATGAAATCCAGTTACAGATCCAGGAAAAAGAGTCAGTCACTCGAGCCCTAAAACAACAAATAGCTGATCTTCATGAACGGTTACGTGTTGTTGGGGAAAGAGGGGTATGTTAATTATATTACATCAATACAATAGCTTGTAATAAATAAGACAACAGTAGATATCCAACTAATAGTATTTTAATTGGATGCAACATATAAAAATTCTGAATTTCACTGATGATTTTTATATATGATGTGCAACTGTTCGTTATGAAATCAGCTCAAGTTCATTTCAACTATGGAAGCTTTTTTATTGACATTCATGGCATGTAATATGTAACATTTTCAAAAATATATAATGAAGTAGATAATTACAAAAAATACGAAATACTACAATTATTACCTTTTAAACTTTTTCAAACATTTTTAGAAATATTATGTTTTATTTTCCTGTTTTGTTTAAGGCCACACTTTCAGCCAGAGTAGCATCACAAGACAAAAGAATGGCCAAATTAGAGGGAAAAATTCTACAAACAGGAGAACCTTATCAAAGGGAAGCTACTCCTTCTGGAATTGTAAGTATCTCAATAAGATGTTGTTGCAAACCTTACCTCAATAATTTGCAATGCTGACAATTATATTTTCATGAACATTACACTTATTGTTAACTTAATGTTAGAAATTTTTTTATTTAAGAATGATTTTAGTAGCATATGAAGTCTGTTTTGACAAAATCAAATCTTAGTATCTTGGAAAAATCATCTTATTAGTATACAATATCTTTCTTTACTAGTAGTTATTTAGGTATTTAGTAAATACTTTAGGAAATTGTCTTCGTATGACTTTGGTTACTTTAAAATGTTGTTAAAACTGTTTTAACTTTAAAATTAAATATTTACCTTTTACCCTTTTGCAGCCAGGAGAAGAGCTGCATGTAGTACGAGATGCTATACATAGTCTTCGACTTAACTTCAAAACTTCTGATCCACAACAGCATAAGTTAGACACTGTTGAACAGTTTGTCTGTTCATTACTGGATAAAATCCAACCGTCGAACAATCTGTCCAATGGCCAGGTAAGTACAAGTAAATACAGCCATCTTAACAATGTGTACAAGTCAATCCTACCGTTGAACAACCTGTCCGATGGCAAAGTAAGTACAAATAAATACACTGTCTTAACAATCTGTCCTAAAGGCAAGTAAGTACAAGTATTAAATACAGCCATCATAACAATCTATCTAACAACCAAGTAAGTACAAGTAAATCCAACCGTCGAACAACCTGTCAAACAAATACAACAATGAAACAGTCTGTCCAACAGCCAACTAAGTCTAAGTAAATGCAACCTGGTCAGCAGCCAAGAAAGTACCAGTAAATACAACTGTCTAACAATCTGTCCAACAGCCATGTAAAAACCATTGAATGTTGCCATCTTACAATTTATCTAAGTGTTAATTAAGTTCAAGGGAATACAGTTGTCTAACAGTCTGTCTATTTGCCAAGTAAGTGAAAGTAAATACAACCGTCTTAACAATCCTTCAAAGTCCAAGTTAGGACAAGTAAATGCAATTTTCAGACTTATGATTATTTATCAGTAATTTGTACATTTTGCCTTTGATGTGTACTGCTTATAGAGTCAATAACAACGTACTGGAACATTTATCACTGAATTACAAGTCCATAGATAAATTACAGAAATTCAGTAACAACGTACTGGCCTTTATCACCAAATTTATCGGGTCAGTAGGTAAATTACAGACATTCTTTTGGACACAGACTTTATCACAGCTTAACATATCAGGTTCACCTGATACTTGCCGTGATCAAGTCTGTATCAAAAACAAATGTCCAATATTCCATATAGAAATAACAGTTGTCCTTAATTATAACTATATCAGTGATTAAGTTGAGGTTAACAAACTTACATAATTTGTAAAAACTTATTAGCAATGTAAGCAACAACCAAATAATCAAGGGAATTATAATTAAAATTAATGTACACATATACTTAAAGTCTATACAAAGACATATACATTGTATATATAAAACATATGGCCTTATTTGAATATATTTTTGTAAAAGAAATTTTAAAATGTGTAAGAAATAAAATATGTACTTTGTTATTTTTTTCAGTACACGTATGCTAGATGTCTGAACTTTGACTCTACAGGAGATGTTAGACGATCCCCCATTACCTCAATACCAGGTAGTCAGCACAGTGAGTGTTTGTTGTTATGGTTGCACTTTGTGTATATTAATTGTTTTCACCTGTTAAATGTTTGTATATTGTGGAAATGTGAATTCCAACTGTTGTGGTTTCACTGGTATTTATAGGGAACAGCTCTGAAAGTTTTTAATGTTCAGATTAACTCATGTGATGGTTACCTTTTTTGGTTGCATGAAATTGACTGATTTGATTAAAAAATATTTGTTGTACTTCTAATACTTAAAAATGGAAACTGTAGAAATTTTAGACGAAAATGACAATTTTTATCATATTTTTACAAAAGCGAGGAACTGACTACTAAGCTTGCGGTTATAACATTGATTTAATTCAGACATTTGTAATAGTTCATGGAAAATATATAGATAGATAGAGGGTATATAGTAATGGGATGTGTCCGTCCGTCCATTACACTTTCTCTTATGCCCAACTCTTACACTACTGAATGAAATTTGATGAAACTTACGCAGAATCTTTGTCACATAGTGCCATTGTGCACCTGATATTTAACATTTTGATCGGAATTATGTTTATGCTTTCCCATAGAAAAACATGGACTTTATCATGAGATAAGGGAAGTGGGGGTATCAATTAGTGCTCACATTTTTTCCAGGTTATTTTGGTATTGGTCACTGATTTTTAGCTCTTCAGTAAACAATATGGCAGCCCATAGCAACATCATTTACATATTATTTCCAGTTGATTTACAAACATGAATGTCTCATTCCATTTCTGTCTTTGTCATTCTTCCCAAATCTGTTCACAAACACAGTCAAACCACCTTGTCAACTTAGTGTTCTTTCACACAATTATCACAATCTGAGCATTACCTTCAACTGCCAAATTCTTTAAATGAATACAGTGAGACGTCACAAAATGTATAACTCTTGATTGACATTAAAGTGATCTTTTTGAAATATTCTTTTGAAGTAACATTTCATTAATTTATTTATGAAATACTGTTATGTTAAACAAAGAAAGTAATTAAATCATGAGACAAAGAACTTTTTTTTATTGTTCACTAAAATTGTTGATTAAGTAAATCGTTAAAAGAATGGAGCTAAACAGGCTCATATCTCTAAATTTAAATTTTACAAAAATATTGTATAAAAAGTAATAAAATTATAGATAGTATTATAAAGACGCATACCAAAGGTGACACTGATCAAAATGTGGCTTAAAATATGTTTGAATGAAAATGTTTTAGATAAGATGGGAGTTTGAATACTCATACTGTTTCTTTGCGATCACCACACTTTATAATAATGTATAGGAGGGATAATTAAAAATCTTAATAACCCAAAGTAAATGACCTTACAACACTTTTTAAAATTGCAGTATAAAAACAATACATATACATGGTCAAAGCATCGAAAAAATATTGGTATTTGGTGCAAAACCCGGGAAAGGCTTGACAGATCCTCACTTTTTTCCCCTTTTTTAAGCCTCATACCAATATTTCTGATTTCTTTGACAATGCATATTATACCCAACGCTTTCGAGCCGGGGGTATATAGTGTTAATGGTGTTCGTCCGTCCGTCCGTCCGTCCGTTACACTTTCTCTTATTTGCAACTCCTCCTACACCACTGAATGGAATTTGATGAAACTTACACAGAATCTTTGTCACATAGTGCCATTGTGCAGGAGATATTAAACATTTTGATCGGAATGATATTTGGGGTTTCCCATAGAAAAACATGGACATTGTCATTGACCTAAGGGGGTCCTCATCTCTTATGTGCAACTCCTACACCACTGAATGGAATTTGTTGAAACTTACACAGAATCCTTGTCACATAGTGCCATTGTGAAGGTGATATTTATTATTTTGATCGGAATGATATTTGGGGTTTCCCATAGAAAAACACAGACTGTATTGACATAAGGGGATACCCATTTCTTATGTGCGACTCCTACAACACCACTAAATGGAATTTGATGAAACTTACACAGAATGTTGTCACATATTGCCATTGTGCACTAGATATTAAACATTTCGATTGGAATGATATTTGGGGTTTCCCATTGAAAAACATGGACTTTGTCATTGACATAAGGGATACCCATCTCTTATGTGCAACTCATTCCTACACCACTGAATGGAATTTGTTGAAACTTACACAGAATCCATGTCACATGGTGCCATTGTACAGGAGATATTTAACATTTTGATCGGAATGATACTTGGGGTTTCCCATAGAAAAACATGGACTTTGTCATTGACATAAGGGGATACCCATCTCTTATGTGCAACTCCTCCTACACCACTGAATGGAATTTGATGAAACTTACACAGAATCCATGTCACATAGTGCCATTGTGCAGGAGATATTTAACATTTTGATCGGAGTGATATTTGGGGTCTCCCATAGAAAGCATGGACTTTGTCATGGACATAATGGGATACCCATCTTTTTTTTGCAACTCCTCCTACACCACTGAATTGAATTTGTTGAAACTTACACAGAATCTTGGTCACATATTGCCATTGTGCACTGGATATTAAACATTTTGATCAGAATATTATTGGAGGTTTCCCATAGAAAAACAAGGACTTTGTCATTGACATAAGGGGATGCCATTCTTTGGGGGATTGGGGAGGGTTACATGTTTTATCTGCAACTTCACCTTCATGTTTAACTAGATAAAATTTCAATTTCATAATTAAGAACACCTGAATTTTCAAAGTAATTGTGAAACGGGGCGTATCAATGGTGAGCATTGCTCACAGGGTATTTTTACTCTAGTTATCTTTTCCAACCATTTTTAAAGTGCCCCATGTAAAATTTTAGAAATGGCATGCCATCTTTTAAATATCCAAATTACAATTAATTTTTTATTTGCAGGTCAACCTGACCTTGAACAAACATTACAAAGGATATCTGATTGTTCATTAAGCAATACCTATAAGCGTATGTTTCATTTATATCTAGATTGAAAAAAGAATGTCTCAAATTGCACCACATATAAAGATTTATTTTTAATTTCCCTGCAGAGGCTTATTTTTAATTAATTATGCTTAGTTGATGTATGTTATTAAGAAAAATTATTAGAAACATCCTTTTTTTGATTTATTGCATGAAGACTGTGTATTATTTCACAGCTGTCATTTATTTAAAAATAAAGAAAAAAAATACATAAAAACACAAAAAATTAAGAAAAATTTCAATAACTGTAGAAGACCATGATAAAATCCAATTGGTGAAACTAGTTTTAGCTACCTTTAACAGAACATTTTATTTGTAGGTCGATCTGATGATGAACAAATATTCAAAAGAATTTCTGATTACTCTTTAAGTAACGAATCTTCACGTAGGTTTTTAAATTTTAGCTCAAAGATTGTTATTTTGTAATTGCTTTTGTCATTGAGGTAACTTTCAGCTTTATGTAACAATAATGCTTATGTACATATTTATAAACAGGGCAGTAATATACCTCTTAAAAATGCTAATCTACTTAATATACTCTACACAACTATAAAATTTCAGACAAAATCAAACATTTCACATTTTGGTCTGTTTTAATAACTGAAACTGAATGCCACTGTGGTAGGTAGTTGACCATGTACTGTAATATGTCAATGCTAGGGTTGTCAGTTTAATCCCAAGTCACATCTCCAACATTAGAGGTCAAGGGTTGGCAAATTTTCTGCAGAAGTATTTTTACCTTATATGCCAGCTTACTAGTACTCTGCAAATAAAGAACTGAATGCCATGATGTAGCTGAACAATTTGTGGAAACGGTTTAAAATCCTGTTCATACAAATAACTAAATTTAAGAATTAAAATAACATTAGTCAAGTACAAGGTCATTAAAGATTATTTTAATGGACCTAGATGGCTGCTCAGACTTGATTTGTTATTCTTGTAGGTCAACCTGATCTTGAAAAAAGGTTAAAACGAATATCTGATTGTACTTTGAGCAAAGTCTACCGACGTAGGTTTTTTTTTATCACACAGGAATGTAGATGTATTATATCCTCCACAGGACTCCATCATTATTCTTATATCAATAATGCATAATGGTGTAATGCACATGAATGTACTTATCACATATATAACCTTCTAAGCATCTGTTATATACATTGTCCCAGAAGTTGTCTAAAATCTAATAAAGTATGTCACTTTTCTATCCTAAAGAAGCATGATTAATATTTATAATATGATCACATTAAAGGAATGGCATGTAATATGAGATGACCTTTCTGAAGGCATATTGATTTTTTTATATTTACATGATGTGACTATGCTTTAAATAAGAATGTTGTTTAAATTTTCTAAAAGCATGTAAATCATTGTTTATCAGTTCTTATTATTTTTATGACAGCCCCTATGTCTCAGATTTCTTTGTCTGCAAAATACTTCTTGTCAGTATGTTAAAAGTTTTAACTTAAAACTTTTATTGTTTTGAGTTTATTTGAAAATAAATATATTTAATGTTTTAAAAGTATATAATAAAAATAAAATATTAATTGAAAAAGAACAGGATTTAACAAATTTATGACATTTTTTAATTAAGTGGTTAGTTGTGATATAAAATCTGCTGTTTTGTTTCGAAGATAACGAGTTATGAAAAAAACATGGGAGACTATTTTATCCCAAATAATTTTGAAAATTCAAATTATATTTGATTTATTTCAGGTTTTTCAGTCAATCAGTTAGACAATCCAACATCTACTAGATCAAAACAAATCAATCCTCCATCTACAAAAGTGCTATATTTCACAGATAAAACTGTCAACCCTAGTATGTGTACTATTAATAAAAGGTTGGTATGCTTAGTGGTAATTTCCTAAGGGGCAAGGGTAGAATAGGGGAAGTAGTAAGTCTCATTTATTTCTACACAAACAATTTTCCTGTTTTATATCATTACAAAAAGTGGTGATTAACTTGCTATTTAATTTGACAAGTTTACAAGAATATCCCACAGCCAGCAGTACTTTCTATACCTTTTATGGTTTTATCTGCTAATGTAAAAACACTTGAATAAAATGTATTTGCTGTTTTGTTTTGCCAAATTACTGAATGTTAATTACTACTATTAGTACTGTAAACTACTCAGGTGAAGGTGTAGGACCACCATTGTTTTTTTTACTCTTTGGCTATATTAAAATTTGATAATTTTGACTTATCCTAGAAAATTTACCTTTGTTTCAAATTAAGTGACACTTCTGTCCCCTATAAAAATGCACTGGCTGAACATTCTGTCAAAATTTCACAATATGTTTCATTGCATATAAGAACGATCGCTCAACCTGAAGTCCATGTGGTCTAAAAATCTACTTTCACTTTCTATTTCAGTCCAAAAATAGTTCTTGTCCCTAATTGACTCTCAACATTTTTATGTGCATTTAAAACCAATAAAACTTTATCCTCAAGTTTCCTAGAATATTCAGCTTTCCAAAAATACCAAATTTATTCTGGTATCATGTGTGGTTCAAATTCTATATGAGGCAAGAGTGAACCTATCTGTTGTATAGTACGTACTACTTTTACGTACAACCTCTGGACTGGTTCCCAGTATTTGGTGGTCCTACACCTGAATATATGATTTAGCAAAACCTTAGTTTCACTTTACTAATTCTCGGCCATTGCAAGCACAGAGATGACTTGTCAGTCTGTTAGTTACAAAAAGAGCATTGTGACATGTAATAACCATTTATAGATCTGTTAGTTACAGAAGTTGGCATGTAAGTATGATAGGGAACAGGTTCAACCAGTCAAAACTATTTCTAGGCAAATTAAGAAACTACCCCAACGAGTCAACAGGTGAAAACAGGTCTGAAGTTGCCAAATAGACAAAATTAGTTTTTCTTTTTTCTTTTTTTTTTTTAACTGTGATATACCAGCACCATGGTCAGGTATTTATAAACATGAGGGTATCATTTCATTATACCTTTATTGTATTTCAGACTAGGAGATATAACATTAAAAGATTTCAAAGATCATGTCAGTGTTAAAGGAAATTATAGATACTTGTTTAAAGCATTAGATCCAGAATTTGGAACAGTAAAAGAAGAGGTATGTTCAAAATTAAAAAGAAACCTGTAGAACATAGAGTTTAGGTATACAGTGTCTATGTTTGTATTTTTTGGCCGGATTGCACAAAGTGCAAAACCGTGTTATAATATGGAGAAGTTGGGTGGATTGGGGGGCGGGGAAAATAGAGTATCAATTTTGTGTAATCAAATCCTACAGTTTTCAACCCAGACTCAGAAATTTCACAGAAAGATTGCACATGTATTGAAGTTGTGCACCTGCTGTTATAGAAGTGTTCCAGGATTTTTTTTACTAATTTTCCAGACGTAAGAACTTGGTGAAGTGGTTGGACAGGTGGGCGGGAAAAATAGGGTTTCAATTTTGTGTAATCAACTCCTACAGTTTTCAACCCAGATCTTAAATTTCACAGAAAGAAGTTGAACTCGGCTATTGTTATGATGATGGAGGGCGGCTGGGCGAGCGGGCGGGCGTCAACAATTGGTTTCCGGACTATAACTCAGAAAGTTGTGAACCAATTTTAATGAAACTTTAGGATATTGTTACATACCATAAGAGGAGGAACCCTATTGATTTTGGGGTAAATCCGTTTAAGGTCAAGGTCACAGCGATAGAAAAAGGTTAGAAAATTTCTTGAATTAGTGGTTTCCGGACCATAACTCGAAAAGTTCTCAACCAATTTTACTGAAACTTGGGGATATTGTTACATACCATAAGAGGAGGAACCCTATTGATTTTGGGGTAAATCCGTTTAAAGTCAAGGTCACAGCGACAGAAAAAGGTTAGACAATTTCTTGAATTAGTGGTTTCCGGACCATAACTCAAAAAGTTCTCAACCGATTTTAATGAAACTTTGGTATATTGTTACATACCATAAGAGGAGGAACCTTATTGATTTTGGAGTAAATCCGTTCAAGGTCAAGGTCACAGCGACAGAAAAATGTTAGAAAATTTCTTGAATTAGTGGTTTCTGGACCATAACTAAAAAAGTTCTCAACCGATTTTAAATGAAACGATTGAAACTTTGCCTGTCTGTGCTATTTGTCCTTCCGTTTGTCTGTCTGTCTACAAAACTCAAAAACTACATCAAGTGCATATCTGAAATTTTACACAATGGTTCAATACTGTTAGAAGATTCACATATTCATATTTTATGCAACTTTGAAAATCGTTGATAAAGCTTACATTTTTCCTGCTGAAACCCTTCCTCACTTTGTCCCCAGTTTACATGTAATGCCTGTAATAACCAATTATGTTAAAATGAAGACAAGGAAAGATTTGGTTAATAAAATACGGCAACTCGGCTTTTGCACCCCAGGGCATATTGATTTTTATTTATTGCTAAATAGGAAGTTTTAAGGATGTAAATATATCGGAGATTGTCATTATTGCATAACTTCTGAGTATCATAACATCTGATATCCTGTCCCAGGTTGACATCTTTATCTTCATATACTCGCAGCTTAAGGTAATAGATTTAAACTTCTATCCATTAGATATGGTGACTTAAAACTTCATTCAATCAGTTGATCATGTAATTTTATGTTGATAAACAGTGCTGATATGTTTGAGCAATTTTTCAGTTTAATCTTATAATTATGTAATAGAAAAAAATGTCTTTAAATTGTAGGTGATTGGTGATGACGACAAAGTTCCTGGTTGGGAGGGACAGATTGTGGCCTGGGTTGAGGAAGACACAGGATGATATAAACTATTATCTAAAAAGGAACTCTGAACTTCCAGTGCTAGTGCTAGCCTCACTGCTCAAGTGCCAAGTTAATGTGATGGCTTTATGTGGTCCAAGTGCAATGTTACTTTGTTGAGATTTGAAATCATCATAATTTGCAATCAGTGTTTTTATTTGCCATACAATACAAAAGGAATTGATTAATATTGAATGTTAATCTCACAACCAAATTAATTATGTATCTCATAAACTGAACTTGGAAAAAAAACTTTTAAGCCAAAGTTATTCCTAATAAAACGAATTTGTTTTCTTGTAAGCAACAAGGCCCTCATCATCAGTAATGCATGGTTGGTGTCATTACATTCCTTAATCCATGGGTTCATTCATAACAATAATTTAATTTTATGAATATTCAGCAGTTTTGGTTATCCAATCAACAGGTTGGTTACAGATATTTAGAGGTAAAAAATGCTGATAGAAAAGATCTATTTGGTTATATTTTGGAAACAATCGATGATAGAGTAAGGACCTTAATTGAGTAAGCAGTGATAAATTGATGGTGAAAATGCCCTGTATGATAGAAAGTATTGTAGGCAAAGTGTCATTTCGATAGATTTGTTGATATTGTTCTTTTTCAATGCAT
Organism: Limnoperna fortunei; assembly: GCA_944474755.1. Taxonomy (NCBI): domain Eukaryota; kingdom Metazoa; phylum Mollusca; class Bivalvia; order Mytilida; family Modiolidae; genus Limnoperna; species Limnoperna fortunei. The sequence continues at coordinate 65,588,003 of OX104112.1, forward strand.
TTTAATGAAAATTGCTTGCTTCCTTTATGACTTCAATAAGAACTGGTCATTGTAGGTTATTTATATCTGTTTAAACACATTATTATTTATTATTTATTTCTTTTTTATTTAAATTTATAAACTGTTTTTCTACCTACCTGTCTCAGTCTTTATTCGTCAGTTATCTATTATTTATACCTTTCTTTTTTAAATCAAAGAATTTCAACAAATGGATGACCCAATGGTAACATGAATGAAAGTGAAATATGTGACAAGTAACCTTTTTCTTTCTATGAAATACACATTCTTAAATACCAACATGTATTGACTACTAGCGATTATGTACTTTAAACATCACATTATCTTTTGTAAAATGGTATTTGCATAATTCCTTATTTTTTGACAAAATATTAGGGTAAGTAAATTGTTCACTGGTCGTAGGTGAATAATGTATGATCTGAATTTTGTAGAGATCTGAAACAGTTTTTTGTTTACTTAATTTTCAAAAACAATTTTACTTTTTCATTTCACATGGTTTTAAAAATGTCTTGTGTGTTATCTAATAAGATTGTATGAAAATTTCTTATGTGTTATCTAATAAGATTGTATACGAACTGTACTATTCATAGTTCTATTTATAGTGCACTTTAATTTGTTTACTTTGGCAGTAGTGGAAAAGGTTATGGTTAAAGGATGGCATAAACATTGAAACCAGTTTCTTAAAAGTGTGTAAAACCACAATGTAAAGTCTTCTTTTGCATTTTAAGTTGTAAAGGTAAATTTGTTTCCAATGTTCTGTTACAGCTTTTTAACATGTTTTTGCTAGTATTATTTTTTTTAACTCAGGGCGTACTACATTCCTAAATGCATGTATTAATTGTTTCAGTTATAATAAAAATAAAAAATTCGAACTTAATTGTTTATTATTATTTAAATTGCCACAAGTTAAATGGAGAAAGCAATTTCTTTTCATCATTTCTGTACGATGTATAAGGCATTTTTCTTAGACGTGTTTTTCAACAAACCGTCGGCATTCCAATGGGTACGAACTGTGCTCTTCTTGTTGATTTATTTCTCTATACCTATGATGCGGATTTATACACGGGCTTCTCCAAACAAGAACAAAAGGTTAGCCCTCTCCTTCCGCTACTCTGATGACGTGTCATGGACTAGTCTGAATGTTGATCATATCTACAAATGCACAGAATTAGAAATTAAGGACAGTACAGAGACAGCTAGGTCCTCCTGTTTTAGACGAGATGTTGCGGGCAGACAGACAAGAGAAACAAAGGTGGACACAAAGATCTTATTTTGATATTAGCAGTTCTTTGCAAAAATAAAAAATGGACAAACACACCAAAATTTGAGTCTTCAAATCGGAAGCGTTTGTAGTTGTCACACAGTCGTGGTGTACAGGTGCTGAAATTCCATTTCTATCATTATGGTAAAATGTAAATGAAGTAGCCGTGGATAACTTTAGAGAAAACCATTTGTCAGAATCAATTTTGACATCTGCCTCTGTTTTTGCTTTCTGAAGTAACATCATCTCCTTTTTAGCATCTATAAAGCAAACCATATAAATTCTATTTTTTTTTTAAAAACGCACTCAAAAGTATTTAATATGATTTTCAAATAATGAATGTTGACTTGTCCTAAATTGTGTATACAACTGGAAAGACCTGTAATGCCTGTTTGCTAGCAATTAAAACAATTCTTCAGTATGTTAAATAAAGGGAAAACTTTACATTTTTAAAGACCATAGTCTCCTTAGATCAAGCAAACGTTCATCTGACTTTTATATGCAATGAAGATTGGATTTTAGTTTTGTTACAATTGGTTAACAGTTTCAAAGATGAAGCCTTTTAAGTCTTTTCTCCATTGTGTTTTATGTTAAACTTAGTCTTGTGGTGGTGGTCATTCTGAAATTTCTATTGGCAGAACAAACATAAACTTTATAGAGGACTTCCACTGAATGCTGTTGATAAGTTTTGTTTCAGTTTGTTGACCAGTTTCAGACAACTTTTCTCCATAGGGTCAATGCTTCACTAAGTTAAAATCAAACAGCTGGAATTGTTGAAATCTAGAAATGTATACTGGTTTTGTATAATAAAACTAAACAAAACTGTAGAATCTGGCATGTACATAGGTACATAAAAATTACACACAATTACAGTACGAGCATAATAAATAACTAGAACTGTAGCAAGATGCTCTTTAGAGCCTGTATCGCTCACATGATTTTATAGGCAATGAAGATGGCATTTTTCGATATTAAACTTTAAAGTCCTGTAATTTTCAAATTTCTACCGAAATATTATCTTTGGTGAGACCACCTTGCTGTTTGGTTTCAAATAGTTCAATAGCTTCAGATAAAAACTATTTAAACATTATCCTGTAGGTTTCTATGTTCAATTAATTCCTCCAATAACAACCATTGAAAAACAAATGTATGAACAGAAGCCTACACATTTTAACACTTTTTTAATTCATAAGGATAAAAACATTCATTATACACTGCATCAAACTACAAAAGGAAAAAAGGACTAATCCTAAAACGTTTATCTTGCCTGCAAACATATACAGTACAATTTAATTTAAATCATATCGACCTTCAAAATTGGATTATACGTGGATGTACGCAAAAAATGAAAAAAACGGAGGATTTTTTATAAAAAGAAACTGGAAATAATATAAATGAATATAAATTTAATACAGAAGTGTTGGTTTATTTTGTTAATGTCGAGCACAAAACTGGTATTTATTATTCTGATTCTATGTAAGTTACCATCATTTTAGTTGCGCAATGAATGCATACGGATTTGCAATTTCAAAAGTATTGCAGAGTAACAAAGAAAGAGATCTTATGGTTATATTTTCTTGTGAGGTTTAGTGCAAAACTATTTTTTCTGCTTGACTGTAATAATCCTTAAGACATGCGCTTTAATACCATCATTATCTGTTTCCTTTCTGTCTAAGACAAAATGTACAATTTGAGTAAAACACAAGTTGAAATATCATGACAATATTATTGTTTTGAAAAAATTTGTCAAATATTTCAAAAAGCATGTAGTATTTTTGCATGCGATTTTTTAAACCAAACAATCAAGCTATTCTATTTCTAACAAATCTGTAGTTTAGTGGAGACGAAATGTTACGGCGTTTTATTCGTTTTTCACTAACTGATTTCTTTTGTCTTTTTCTTAAATGGTATACTTCGACAAAATTTCAAGTATTATTCAGTGTATGGTAGAGTGTTTTGTATTTTTAATATCTACATTGTAATCTTTTGTGTGTGAAGATGTTGTATGTATATAATAATTATATAATTTTAATAACTCTAACTTATTTGATAGTACAGAATAACTTCTGAGCTAAAGGCATTCGGGTTTGCTGATTTAACAAGTACAATTAAAAACACATTTTGAGGCTAATTAACTTCTCAGCCAGACTACACTCCTTTTTTTGTCTGTTTTGTGTTTGTATTTCTGTCCGTCTATAGAATGTTTGTACAGTACTATTTAACTCACGGTATGTACTGTATAAAGAATAATAATGAAACGGAAAGGATGCTTCGGGCAAATACTATTTTATTGTCTTTCAACAGCTCATCCAATAGAATTTGAAACATTAAAACAAAAAGCCAGTATTACGTTGTGGCTGTCCAAAATTGAATTGACTCATACCTTTAATAAAAAAATACAGAAGTTTATACTAATACTGCAAATCTTTTTTGAAATTGTATTAATTTTTTGAATTGCTCAACCCATCATTGAGTCTAAAGTTACCTATAACAACAACAAAACAACAACAGTGATATGAAACTTGAATCTCGTATATTCAATTAAACGCCTATTGCTACATATATAATACATATTAAATGGCGTAGTACAAAGATAAATATAGGCAGCACATGGGGGTAATCAAAACGAAACAGTATAAACACGTAATACATCGACATGGAGATACATCTGTTCAGAACATGCTTAGAGAATAATATTGCAATAAGCTGACGGATACTCTTTAGTTTAAAATAGATTGCAGTTTTACACTTTCGTTTAACCTGCTCTTTAAAGTTTCGTCGAGAAAAGCACCCAGATATCTGATTCAATTCTGTACTTCAACTTTGTCGACACAAATGTCGATTTATTTAGTTTTTCACTTACTCAGTTGCTGGCGACTACCAAATATTATAAACTCGGTTGTAGATGCATTCATCTTAAGCTTATTACTATTCATTCAGTCATTTATTACACAGGCACACATGCATTCATCTCGGGGGTTGTTGTTGTTGACAGGAAACGTTTGTTTGCCGTGTCAGCAAATCCGATAATGGAAATGGATGGTGGCATAACCTCAAAAATCTTTCCTTCATAGGTCAGATAGAGCTTGAACCCTAAGCAACTTTATTTTAGAACACTACATTTCAGATTGCGAGGAGTTGATACTGTTTCACCTCCAAGCAACAGCTGCGGGGTTGCATGTATGAGTCCACTCAATCCAGCGCTGTGCCACAGGCACAACACTGCTTGCTTAATACTTCAATGAGGATGTCATGGTCAACCGTATCAAATGCAGCACTAAGGTCAATAGCTATAAGTGTTATAACCTCTTGATGCCCATCACATCAAGTAAATCGTTCACTAGCCGAAGTAAAGCAGACTCGCACGAGTGGAACTCTCTGTTTTGGAATTAGGTTGTTAACATTCACGTGTTTATTCAGTTTATAAATTGCCGCTTTTGCTATCACTTTAGACACGAATGAAAATTTGCTGACAGAACGGTAATTTATTTTTTTTTAATTCAAGGCCGGAATTTTTATAATTTTTTTCTGACGATTGCAGGTTTCGATTTTGTTGAAAAAACACCTTGGGTACATGTACTCCTTTCGGCAATCCTACTATATACACATACCATATATGTCAACATAAGAGTACGAATGGACTTATATTACGAGGGTTATGCGCAGGACAGGACAGTGATAGCAGTGAATATATCCGTTCAGCTGGTAAGGGTATCACAGGCGGAGATGGGAAGAAACAATAGTAACTGGTAATGTTACTGTGGATGGTATGATAGTGGTTTAAGTTATAAATTGTGTTTGAAATATGTATCTTATATACCAAAGGGTTAATTATCTAGTAGTTTATACAATAAATAGACAAAGATCTTTAAAATATAAAACCATCATTATTTTTCGCAAATCATGATGTGTTTTTATATACATGTAGTTGTAGCCAATAATCTAGTGACAGGAATTAACTACTTGAAAACATTTAAACCATGTCAATGAAATGTAGCAACAAACATATTTATACGGGTCAAACTGTTAAATAGTTCAATAAGTTAAATAGTGCCGATATATTTTTTTACAAAATGTTAATATTTACAAGAGATAGTCTAATTGCCAAATTTAAAAAATACATTAATATATTAATTATGGTGTAATGTCAGCGAGCAATACCTCTCGTATAGTAGGGACACGAACAAAATACAAAACCGTTGATCTGTGGGTAAATGGAGTGCAGTAATGAGCCACTTCAAATGTAGAGAGAACTGAGAGGAACAACACATTCGCTATTATGCGCGTTTTGTTTTTGGTATCAGGTCTTTACCATGTAAAACATGTTAATTTCAGCTTTTTGACCTTACACTCTATTTATAGAGTAAAAAAAATCGCCAAATGCAAATACCGATCGCAGTATTTAGAATTACGTATAATTTGTGAAATGTACGCGCTATTCGCTGCGCTGCTGGAATGTTGCTGTCGATTAACGGGAATTTAACAATTTGGAAAGTTGATGTCATTACGTTTGTCGTAGAGTCTAGTTTGTAGTTTTCCCGAGTTTATTTCTAGAAGTAGGTCTTAGTAAGAAGTCGACATTTGTGTATTGGTTGTGTCTCTATTTTAAAGCTCGCAAGCGTAGAGTATATAAAAGTAACCCATTTGTTGGATATTATAAATTTTATTTATTCATGCATTTTAGTTGCACTAACCATCACTGTAAATAATGAAACATATTACCCGGATACTGCCACCAGAACTGTAACCTGTAAACCTGTCGGTAACCCTACTATATATAGGAGAACTGATAGGAGAATTAGATAGAGGACAAAATGTTTGTACAAAGACAGAGATGAATAGATGCAACAGACAGATCTGGTTATGTTACTGTTATTGGTATGATAATGATTTGAAATTTAATTGTTTGTAAAATATTCATCTACTTTACAATGGAATAATGGTATAAGTAGCACAATATCGATACAAACACGAAATAACAAAATATATATTACTTTTCTTGCTATGTCTATTCTCATCTTCAAAAGCAAGACCACATAATGAATTTTCGAAAAACTACATAGGTACACGCACTTTCCAGTTACGAACTTTAAGACCATTGTCGAAAAAACTAGCCATGAATATTTATTGATGTAACAAACCAGTATCTAAATGGTTAGCTATTAATAATTTATAGTCCGATTTTAAATAAAAAGAATATAACTAATTCAAAATGACATATATTTAGATTGTCTATTACTTCCTTGATTTATTTATTGAATACCTCAATATGCGAGAATAATTTTTAGTAATAATCGAGACGAGAACAAGGTAATACACAATAGATCTATTAGTAAGGTGATACATCTATTGACACGAATTTTAGACCGTCACTTGAAATATATGGATATTGGGGTAATCTTTACGTTTTACGTGCAAGGAATGCGGCAGCTTCCAAACGTGTTACAACTTTGGTTCACAGCTATTCTTTTCCTTTTTTGACATGAAAACCCCCATACACAAACCGACTAAGCGATGTACAGTCGGTAAAGTCAATGGAGGCTTCTAAGTACCCAGAATATGGAAAGCAAAAGATACAAAGACGTAATACACAAATTTCGAATTTTCAGCTATATCGTGGGAACCAGTTTTCGTCAAAGATCCAGAACCATCGGTATGAAAACTTGCAATCCTTGTCAATAACGATTAAAGTTTAAACACACCATGGACTAGTCTAGTAGCGGTCACGTAACATCATTGAGTCGGCTCAATTAAAAAAAAATATAGTTAACCAAGCACTCAGTTTAAACTAAATGTCAAGGACAAAGGCTTGTGTCAAATTTGTGGAGCAAAATAAAATTTGAATGTTGTTACTAATTAAGATAATTAAAATGTTCTCATGCCTTAAGTTTATATTCATTGTGCAAATAAAACTGAAGAATTTTTATGATAGATATGTCATGTACACTTGTCCAAAAGTGTAACTCACCAATCATGGTTGTTATTTTAGGAAAACCAGTGTTCACAAGCAACAACAGAGAGATATGGACAAACAGAAAAATATGTGCACATAACTTATAGCGCTCCGAAGTACTCCTTATTACGCTGGTACAAAGGAACAGACGTAATGGTACAGTCTGCGAAATTTATCTTTTCAGACACAGTCGCTGTAGTCAACAGTGTTCTACATGGTATATCTGCACAACTTTATGGTTATAAAATAACACTCACTTTAAAGGAATAAAGGACACGGACTTTAACATAAGTTATATGTTACAAGTGTCAAATAGTTTTGGTCATGCGCAGGAAACTGTATATCTAGAATATATATGCAAGTAATAGTATGCGATAACATATACAGCACACATCACGAATCATATTATACCCTTTTCACAACATGTTTATTCCGATTTGGTCAGGATTGTAGAATATACCGGAAGTTGAGCGAGATCGAGGCTAAGGGTGTATCAGTCCGATCAGTCGTAGAGAAACAGATGTATAAATTAGTTTTTTTTATGTATCATAAATAAATTGCTTTACTTTCTAAGTTTCTGTTATTATTTCATATTCGCTTTACGACGTTAATTTGGTTTAAACATCTGTAATTTATTATTGAGTGTAATCATTTGAAAAAAAAACATGATAAATGCCACGATAAATGCAATATATTTTTAAAGTAGTTTCGCCTTGAATTTGTTGTTTACAATGCTGAATAAAGGAAAATCGTTGAAATTCGAGTGGGTGGCCATATATGAGAGTCGGGAAAACATTTTCGGGACGCCAGGGTCGGGCATTTGTTTTAACGGGAATTCGGTATTTGGTTAAAATTTGACCGGGGATTTGGGATTAAAGCGTAAGCAAGATCAGGGAAAGAACACTTTTTTTTTCGCCGGGAATTCGGGATATAAAGTTACCGGGATTAATTTTTATGGTTTAATAAATGTCAAACCTTACATTGGTACGCAGGGATTCCGAAGACCAGGGAATATCATATTATCACAGTTTACAAGTGTCATTCTAGCTTATCCCATTACAATTCTGAACTTGTTGTTCATTGCTAATAATAAAATAGTATGAAAATTATGTCAAATTAGTGTAGCAACTTAAGGTTGATCTACTTTTCAATATTGGCCAAATTGACAACATCTGGACAATTTTTTTATTGATTAACATTCTGAATTTTTCGGGAATTCTGGAAAATGTCAATTGTTTGACCGGGAATTCTAGATTTTCTACTATTGTGATCGGAAATTCGGGATGATGACCCCTCCTCCTCTCCTCATATATTTCAAAGTCATATTTTCTTTGGTATTTTTAACCATTTGGCTAGAGAACTTTTGATGAAATTTTCATGTTATTGTTTTTCAGAATGTTCACTTTTTTCATAACTAAGTCACCGTATTTTTTAGTCCTATTAATTTACTAGGTATTTATAACCCTAATGAAAATTGCACGGCGAAAATTGTCTAAGGTCCGTATGTCATAGTCGCTCATTGGCTGTTAAATTAGGTTCTTTAAATCCTATTTCCTTGATGGGAATCTAAACTAAGAAGAGGACTGAAATCGTCCACAATGTCCGAGTCCCCGTTTGACCCGTCATCAGAAGTTGCATTCTTTCGATCGTCTACAGCTGATTAAATGATAACACCTTGCAACTAAAATCTGCCTTGTGACAAATACGCTTAAATTGCCATTTTCTCTTAAAATTTCTTTTAACATCTCATGATCCATAATTGATCTAGAACGTAGTTTTGTGTAATGTTTACATTCGATGCCATGGTACAGAAGCTATAGAGATCTATACACCCTTAGCCTCATTATGAACTGATAAGAGCGATCTATTTTTAGAAACAAAGATAATGTGAAACTCGTAAGAGTACAATCTGAACATCTAAAAGTATACATACTTTTAATTTTGTGACGCCTCTTTCCTCAAAAAAAAAAATAAAATAAAATAACCGATAAACAGTAATCATTCAAATTCCAGAATACTTTAAAAATATTTTGTGTTTGTTTTTTTTAAATCTCCGCTACCCCCTTCCACAATTCTTACCTGGAGGTTTAGAAATTTGAAGTAGTCATTTGGCTTATGGTGTTCTGTTGGACGTATTGAGGCTACAATCAATTGATCAAGATATTTATTTCAGAAATAATTTATGTAAATCTAGGTTTTACTATTCCAAATTTGCAGATTTTGATAACTAGGCATCTTAATATGTTTGGTTTGGACTGTACGTTTGATTAGAAGAAATGCGGGTCTGGAATAATAACAGTATATTTTATAATCTAAGTACCTTTGATAATATTTCCAGACCCAACAATTTTTCAGGTATACAATGGCGTTCATTTTTTATTGGTGAATGAAGGTAGAGTTTTCTTTAAAAACATACAACCTTCTGCAGGAACACGTTTCGTTAATAATTACAGGACAAATTGCCGAATATACAATTTAAATTTATAGTATAATGACCTAATTTTAGGTGATATTAATGTTCCATGAAATTCTAATTTTGCAGCTCGAAAGATTCCAGTAAGTTTTATGTTAATTCGTTCTACTGTGTCAACTATTACTGTACAATAGAACAATGGTGATAATGTTTACGATGAACAGATATTCTACACAGAGTACCTTTTAATTGAAGATGATGTTTGGAGTTTTAAGAAAATGCCTAAAAGCAACTCCACAGAAAGACAAACGTACACTATTCTACGATTTCAAGACGGAGCTATTTATAAAGTTAGAATTATACTGAACATGTTTTTTTTAATAATATATACAGACGTGAAACGAATACAGACAATTGAAAAAGGCATGCACTAACAAGTTGTCCAATAAACGAAGTAGTGTTTTGTGCCAAGTATTAATCTATCCTATAATTTATGTTCACACACGTGTCACCAAAATGACTTATTTTTTTACGAAATCATGTCGCCGTTATTATTAATACATCATATAATTTATGTTCACACACTTGTCACCAAAATACTTAATTTTTTTTACGTAATTATATCGCCGTTAGAATTGTGGCGCAACTCGAGATTGGACAGTGAAAAATGGCGGCTAAAAAAGAAAAATAGAAAACGAACTTCTAACACTTAAAACGTTAAAAACACGGTTAATTTGCTATAAGAGCATTGGTAAATGGGATGGAGTAACGAAATATTCATTATAATATGCATATGTATGTTTTAAATTGAAATAAATAGGTAATTAACAGTTAATGACATTCGGTTGGATTCTAAATATATTTATGAATTCGCGTGAAAATAAATGGAGTAAAACTAGTCAAATCAAAATAAAGATCATAGGATTGGGGTTATTGAGGATATAAATTAGAGAATTTTAAACACATGTAAATTTCATTTTTTTATATTGCAAATTGTTTAATTAGTTTTTTTTTGGTTTGTGAGTTAAGAATTCCATGTACCATCCGATTTCATTTTCAAAATGTAATTCAAATAGAAAAAAAGTCATTAAACACGATTGTTTTTACTGGTTAGAAGATGCCCAAATTGGCGCTTAATGTTGAGAAATCTGTAGTGTCACTTAAAAATAACTGTGCTATTGACCATTCTTTTAATGCTAAACAGCTAAAAACAACACAGTAGTAGTATGTTTTAGTAGTTATATCTTATTTAGTCTTCGACCACGAGGTGTCGGAAGACTTACTGTTGTTGACCAGTTTCTTCTTATTATTTTTTCTTAAGTTTGTCCTCCATTTTTGAGTAGAACAAGTCGAGGAAATCTCACAAAATCTAGAATGCCATGTCTAGTTGTGCACATTGATTTTATATTTTTTCTAATGGCCGCAGTTGAAAATAAAAGTACACTTCTCTTATCTCAGGAATGGTTGATTAGTATACATATACAATTGACTATCATAAGCATTTTTACCGAAAACTGTTTGACGCGAACGAAGCCAATTTGTCAATCAGTTGTTTTACCACACACCCCTTCAAACGTCAACGTCGTCAGATTTAAAAAAAAAATCATATGTGATTTAAAATATAAGATTTAAATGCATAAACTAAGAATGTCATGGGACCGACTATGTTTGTAGACGGGACTTTTTAAGACTTGCTTTCAATCACAATTAGCGCTAGTTTTATTTAAAATGAAACAAATTGCAGCGAAAATAATCGCGCTCCTTCAGTTCTTCTGGCAGAATGTCTACTATTCCCATTTGGACCTAGGAGAGGGATGTTTATTACTGATATTGCAATATTTCCTTAGAATTGAAGTTGTATCTTTTATCACTGGCATTGACAGTATTAATGGTTGTGTGTCAATTCATTTGGGATTTTACTTTCCGGCAGCCAGTCATCAACCAGCGCTTTGGTTGGTAGAGTGGGTGCAGGTCTTTCCGCTATTATAGTCGTTTTAATAATTATATTTGTCAGCCTTCTCTGGATAAGAAATGGTATGCCTGCAATAACCAGTCTCAAACTCAAAGTCCATTTTAACTGACAATAGACAGAATAGACCAGAATTCTACCTTTTTATTTAATTAATATTTTTTAAGTAGAACATGAAAACATGTAAATAACATCATAAATACCTAAAAAACTTATAACCATACAACATTACAGTATCACTAAGTTAAAAGGACGTTACGCATGAAATTGGTGATACCTAACGTTACAGAAAATTGTCGTCAAAATGCCAGTTTGCGACGACGTTTTTGTCGCTTGATGTGTGTTCGGGATTTTTTTTTATTGTTTTGTTGTTTTTGTTTTTGTGTTTTTGTTTGTTTGTTTGTTTTTTTTTTAATTTATTGCTTTTTTTGTATTCTAACATTTTTTTAATTTAGAGCGCTTTTGGCGAGTCTTGGTCTCTAATTTAAATTCGTGGAAGTTTTTTTTCTTTTCTTTTAGAAACCATTTTCGGAATTTGAGCGCCTTTGATGAGTCATCTTCGATTCATAATCGTGAAATTTTAAAGTTGTTTATTTTTTCAGTGTGTGTGTGTGTGTGCATTTTTTTTAGAGGGGAATGGGATTTGCTTCATTTATAAAAAAAAGAAAAAAGAATGATACACAAGTTTTAAAAATTAATTTCATTTAAACATTCTAAAACATTAAGATGCATTTCCTCTGTGATGCTTATTACATTGTTTGAAGCTAATTCAGAACAAATGTAAATAATTGAAGCAGCGGGCACGATCGCTTTTCTTTTAAGTAAGCGGTATTTAAATTGTGTGTTTGACTTTTCATAGTATAATCCACGAAAAACTTGTGTTCCTGCAGAGAATGAAGCGCCCCAACTATCTGTTGTTTAAACTTGTAGAATTTCCAAACCTTTTTCTACTCTTAGTAAATAGTATTCCTCATTTGCATCGTCGGTGAACAGCGCAACCACTTGGCCAGCCGATACTAATTCTTGCAAAGAATTTTGTTCATTTTCTTCGTCTTCGTGTTGTTCGTTAATGTTCTCTTCACTCATTTTCCATTCCGTATAACCACCGGTTTTTTTTACGTTGCAGCACTGGTCATACATATGATAATTGCAGTTCAAGCAATAACAAGACAGTTCACTCATTGTTATTAAACCTCTGTTTGTCTGTCGGCCTGACCTTACTTGGTGAACTGATCGAATACTTGGGACCGGCTTAAAAGACAAGTTATCGTTTCGCGGTATTGTTTCTGCATATTTAAATATTCTTCTTTTGCAGAATGATCTAGGTTCCGTAAGGTTTGCGCTAGCAAAATCATAAAGATCTTTTGCTGATCTAATTTGAGCCTGTCCTCGTAAGATTGCATTATCGGCCTGTCTTTTTATAATCCCCCCGGCAGCATCTTGTGGCCCTGCAATTAAAACACAATAAGGGTATTAGTATGGAAAAGTATAATATACAGAAGCTATATAAAAGTTCTTTATTATACTTCATGCAAAAATGCACGGTAGTTTTAATGGCTACAAGGCTATGTTAATTCAGTTGATTTTTATTAGCCCTCAATCATCAGCATGTGTTTTCGCAATGGGTGTTCAAAATGCAAAAATTAACACCTGATCCGGAATTCGCGACTGTCACCGAATTGTTCCGGATAAGCTCAGAAGCAGCATTTATTGTCAAGAATTAATTTAACAACCAATATATTGGTAAAAGATTTATCAATTTTATTATTTATAAAAAAAAAAATCCAAGCATAATAAAAATCATTCCGCCCTTTTTGATTGGGGTATTATGAAGATTATCCTCGAAAAAATTTAGCACCCTCGACCACGTCTCGGGTGCATATTTTTTCTCTCTTGTGATAATCTACAATATACACCTTTATCTTAGGGCAGTATGTTTTTGATTTTAATTCAAACCATAAAACCAAAACAATAATATACTAGTATGAAATACGTGTTCAAATATACAGAAAATAAATGAATAATAAATAACTACAAAAATGCGATACAACTCTTTCTTTAAGTTCATTGCTTTTGTTTAAAAATGTTAGTTCAAACCAACACATACGAAGAAAATTAATTAATTCTAAATTAATAATTAATTATGATTACCTTTTGCATGTGAAGTTTCGAAGAAATTTCGTGTAAAATGTTGGGAACTAAAGTCATCAAATGCAGTACTAATGTCTCCAAAACAATGCCTGCTCTTATACTGGGCTGCGCATCCGTCAGTAAACTCGTGTATCTCATTTACTGAATATGAAATGGACTGTAGATATTCCGCTATATAGTTTCGAACTTGATGAACAAAATATTGATCGTGAACTAAATCCGGACTAATAACAAAAAACTGTTCTGTGATTATTTCCGGGAAGTCTTCCGAGCTATCAATGCCATCGTATTCTAATAGTGCATGTCTATGTATGATAGTAACATGGACCGAAACTTCAGTTTTTTGAAAATAGGCACTTTGTATCTCGGTACGCTCAGAACACCTATAGTTTTCACTAAAGTCGTGTACTAGAACACACTGCCTTTCTGGGAGATTTCTAACAAGATTCTGAAATTGTTCGTTTTGCCATGTAGCTCTATGTTGATGCAATGGAAACGTTTCAAGTAGTTTCCTTAAATATGCAAAAAGCTCACCGACTTTAGTTTCTTTTTTAACAAGCATAAGTTTCTTTATTGTCTTGTTGCCTTTCACATTTACGGTAACATTTTCAAATTTTTCCCATTTGATCAATTGCGCATCATCCGATACATTTACTTCTTCTGGCATAAATTTTAACTTCTCGACCCCACAGTTCGAACAGTTTCTCTTAAGACATTCTAAGTTATGGAAACCATCATCTTTTTCACATAACGTATCACTGACAATATCCGAAATGGAATCATATACAGGAAGACGATTTGATTGTGTCGAAAAATCATTTTCTCTTAAAAGTTTTCTCCGGAATTCCATGCAAGATTTGAACACGGTTTTAAATTCAACATGATATTTACAACAGCACGTTTGTCTATCTTTTTGTCGAACTGAGCGAACGAAATATGGTTTACATTTTTCAAACATTCTTTGTGAGACTTGAATAGATGGATTGTCTCTGATAAAGTCTAAATAAACATCAGTCTGCGTTTTCTCCAGAATGTGAGTCATATGGCTTGAATACGTTTTGGGACCGATGCGGACTCTTTTTATGTCTGCTTTGTTGCCAGTGGGTCTAGATATTCCAGGTTTAAGCCAGAACTCGTACATGATTTTCTTTGTCTCTGGTTTAAGGGCATCAGATCTGGTTTTCCTAGTGGTGTAAATCCAGCACGATTTTTCAGATTTAAGTATACTTGTCCTTATAGCATGACCGCGACTTACTCTTCTGACAGGTAATCCTAGTTTTCTTGCGAGTTTTTTTCTACATTTATTGTCTCTGATCTTTTCACCGCTTACTGATGATATTATAAGGTTCATAGTTTTTAAAGAATCGCCCGATCTTTTGTTTTTACAATTATCTATGACTGTTTTTATATCTTCCGTCAGTGCTTTTGCTGTTTTGTGTTCTTCTATTTCCTCTGGCGATGAAATAAGTTCAGAAGATTGTAGTTTTCTGACAGTCGGTGAGTTAGAATTTTGCAGATACGCGAACATAGTAGTCACTCGTTTTGATGGACTTGCGGGTAGAGCCAATTTTAATTTCTTTAAAGCCCGGTGCTTTTCTGTTCTATTTTCAAAAGTATTTTCCATACTAAAATCATCATTCCTACGGTGGTTATCGGCATCGTTTTCGCGTTTTCTTTTTCTATATTTACGTTTCCTCTCTGCTTCTTTTTCTCGTCGCGCTTGTTCTTTCTTTACTTTCTCCCGATGAAGCCTTTGGCGCACTGCATCACTTGAAACAGAATATTCTCTATCCTTCAGAGTTCTATTTTTGTAATACGATTTTAGCCTTTGTTCTCGACGTTTCAGAAGCTTTTGTTGTTTCAACAAGTGTAGTTTTTCTCTAGACATTTCATGTGACAGTACTGCAAAAAAAAAATAAATAAATAAAAGATACAAGTTCTAAAATATTTAAAAAAAAACAAAAAAATGTGTCAAACAGACACAGTGCCCCGCCTTTATATTTGGGATGGACGGACGGACGAACGGACGAACAGACCCGAACACTATTTGTCCCTCTACTTTCGCAGGCGGGGAATAAAAAGAATATGTTCTACAATTGTTCGAACAATATTAATATTCCTAACAATGAAAATGCAAGTTAGCACTATACAACTAAATCAAACAGACTATTCTCTAATTTTATTTTCGTCTATAACTTGAAACGCAACGTCTTGAACGTTTGGAACGGTCGTTTGTGACTTTGTGACATAAGTTTGGACTTGCGTTTTTGTATGACATTTTCGCAAACCTTGACGCATTTTTAAAACTAGAGTGTCAAAATGCGCAAATCAATTTGTATTTTTATTTTTAGTTATCAGACAAAAAATTTTTCACAATCAAATAAACAATTTCTGTATTTGTTTGACGGAATCGTATCAGAAGAAGTTCTTAAAATGTATTTGTGACACATACTTGGACATAAAAAAATATGCGTCCAAAATAAACTGTTGTGAAAACCAAAGAAAAACAAAATATGGCGAAAAAGCCAAGTAATTGTACTATATATTGATACTAATATTGATTGACTTACCGGTAAACTGATCTTAGTACAAAAGGCCGAAAAATGAAATACAACGTTCCTCGTCCTACGGGACACTTTGAGCGGTTCTGTTCTCACTTCGATAGCTATGTTGTTTGTACCCGTTTTGTTTAAATATTTTGACGTCACAATGCAACGGCATCGGACGTTGCACTGCCTGAAAATGGTGACTTTTGGTGAAAAAAACACAAATTTACGGAACAATTTCCATTAGATCCGACAATATTTTGTAACGCGGGACGCATGAAAAATGGCGTTATTTTTAAATATTAGTCGATTCTACTGTTTTACACTTATAATTTAGATATAATACAACATTATATAATGAATCGGTGTATATTTTTCTTTATTTTGATATATGATTTATAGGTTTTTAGTGTACAACAATGAAAAGGTGACCTGTTTTTGTGGTTAGTAGAATGCATTTTCTTGGGTGTCACCAATTTCATGCGTAACGCCTTGGCATTTTCTTTGAAGAAAGTACTCGCGTAGTGCGGTACATAATTTGGGTAAAATTAGCGTATTTTTATTAACTTATTAATGACACTATAAGCAAACGCACGGCAACACAATCTCTATTATTCTAGATTTCTAGATCATGATTAGGTTTACGTTACTCTGTGGCATTATAATCACCTGATATTCAACATATTAAACCGGAAATGGAAAGTGGACTAGTAACCGCAGCTTCAACGTCAAACACCTAAACATATGGACTTCTTCGGAATATCGTAATAATATAATTCTACACAGTGAATTTAAACAATATGATTAAATATATGCACATTCATTTTAGGTTTATTATGTGGACGACATGACGAAAGATCGAAACGGTAACCGAATTTCTTTTGACTGAAATAACAAGAAAAGTTTTCAATCACAAACGGTTTATTGCCTATATTATGAAAATTAGAGCAGAAGATGAGATGGGGCAAAATTTGACAATAAGTCAATATTAACAGACACATATGCTCAAGAATACAGAAAAATATGTAGAGAACCTACATGTTTCGTAGAATTTAGGCTCAAAAGGCGTTTGAATTAAAAATATTATAATGCCAAATATTTACGATGCTGATGAGTTCTAAAATTTAAACTAAATTCGGCCAATACTATAAACATCTAAGCAATAAACAAATTTTGAAATGTCATTACTGATTGCAAGGTTGTAAAATTTACTAGGACGGACGCACGTTTTGTCTTACAAATGCGTATCATTGGCACTAAAAATCAATGCAAAATAACTATATGCCGAGAAGTATTAATATTTCCACGATTTAAATAAATTCGTGAAAATTGTAGGAGACGTACAGTAATATTAGTATTAGTTTACATTTCATAACACAAACAACAAGTAGTTTACTGAAATTATACCATAAATAAACTGGATTACTGCAGTGTACTATTTATTTTTCAAAGTTCATTTTATAATTCAGAAAAACTAAAAACAAACTCCCAAACGGGTATTAAATCCATTTTCAGTTTAAGTATTGATTTAATTTTTCATTGCTGATCATGGTTTTTTTATTTTGTCTATTTTGTTTCAGAAAAGGAGAAGTAGAGGATTATGAGATGTCAGCGAACAAACAAGTAATTGATGAAACTGATAACTAATCAAATAGACAACAAAAACACAGGTACAATTCAGAACATTCATACCAATGGGCAACATAACCCAAAAGTCCAGGTAAATTTATTAAACGTCATAGGTGCAATCAGGTTATCTAGACGAGTAGTTAAGGCCTTCCTCTAATTCAACACTTAATGAGTTACTTAACGTCATGTCTAGTAAACAGTAAAATCCAGGAAGATGAAAGACAGCGATACGTATTTATAATTTAAGAAACATGACAGATTTAGACAATTTGTACTTTGGAATGACCTTGTGTATGGGGACACATGTGAACATTTCTCTGGTTTCAAAATATGAAACAGCTTATTTTAATATTCAATATTTTAATGTTGTCGCCAATATATTACTATCTACTGCACAACGTACTATAAAACGCATCAGCTAGATGTGTAAACCATTTACACTCTAATTAAGGCATATTAAATTGTTTAATGTCAAAAAGAAATACCAATCAATTACATGTGAAATATCAGAATCTAAAATAATTTAGAGGCAAATCGAAAGAAAGAAAAGGCGTGAGTACATAAGTAGTCATTTTGTTGTCTTTCATGGATTGTATCAAATTTATATTGACAATATTTAAAACTTACTCTGTATCACAGATGGATTCGACGGGAAATAAATATTTCCGTTAGTTTTACCCCCTTGAAACAAATTTAGTAATTTTCTCTGTAAGATTATTCGTCATGAATATTTATTATATTTACAATTAACATTTTTATTATATAGTAATATATATTTCTCTATTTAATTCAGTAGAATCAAATCCAGCCCTAAGTTTGTGTATTTGAACACAAGGTGTCATCAGATTCGCAAAAATACGGAGTCATTACGAAAATTGCTGTATTGTCGTCTGTTGAACAAAACCTTGCTAGGCTACGAAAACATCCAAAGTTTGAAGAAATTCCGCAACAGAAATCGCATAATACGGCCATGTGACCAATGTTGACAAGCAAGGCATTAAAGATTTCATTGGCTACCAACAAAAAAAGAAATCTACTGTATATATATTCTAAATCCTTTTGGATCTATGTGTGTTTTGTTCCCATCATAAAGGACAGGACACGCTATTTAAGTTTGCCATAAACTGGAATGTTGTATTGTATACTTAAACAAGAGTGTTAGTTTTGCATATTAATCGCAGCGTATCAAATAGCGAGATTTATAGTAATGAACGTTTCACATTATTACAGGTTTAAGTGCCGTATATAAATTAATATATGTTTAAATTACATAAAAAAGCTGACAAAATGAAACCCTAGCTTTGAAATATTCAATTTCTGAATTTACGGTAAGTCCGTTGTCATAAATAACTCGTTATTATTAATCATTTCTTTTAATTCTTGACGTAGCTTTCATATCGAACAAAACAAAAAAGTTGGTGTAATATTTGTATGTGATGTGCCAACATTGTATTTCCGTTTCTATCACTATTTTATTTCGAATTGTCAACAGACAATACAAAAGACCCACAGACGTGTGTTATTCTTTATTGATAAAGTATTAGATTATGAATTAAAATAGTGTGTTACTATTTTAATCTGACTACTACAACAGATAAGATTATTATACCTCAATTTCATTTACAATGTTAGTCTTCCATAGACCACCGTGACATACAAGTACTGTCAAAAACAATTTACTGTCTAAAAATTGCTGTCACCCGCTAAAAATACTGTCTCCCGCAACCATAGTTACGGAATGTTCTAAAATTATACGTGCGCAATATCTATTTTTACATTTCCGTTGTAAACAGACGACAATAATGTCAAGCAACAAACGTTTTTGTACCACAAACGAGGTAGATTTAAAGATCTGGATACTGTTAGTTTAACTTTTATTGTTAAATTGCTGTTTCACTACCATTATTACATCAATTAAATAACATTATTGAATAAAGTTGTTCATGGTTTGAATAGTTTTTCGGTATAATAAAATAAATGTTACATGTCTGTCAGGGTGACAGTAAAATTGTCAACTTTCGAAAATACTGTCAACCTCGACTTTCGCCTCGGTTGACAGTATTTCCTCAAGTTGACAATTTTACTGTCACCCTGTAAGACATGTAATATTTGTATATTAGAATATTTATTTTAGATCTTCGAAGACATACGAAACGATAGGAATGCAAGAAAACCCCAATTTATATTCGGAGCCTCGGTTGACAGTATTTCCTCAAGTTGACAATTTTACTGTCACCCTGTAAGACATGTAATATTTGTATATTAGAATATTTCTTTAAGATCTTCGAAGACATACGAAACGATAGGAATGCAAGAAAACTCCAATTTATATTCGGAGCTGTCGCATGATGTGACCATTAAAACATACAAAACACTAGGCGTAAATGACCTCCAAACATGTATGACGTTTTGTTAGTATTAACTTAGTTTCCAGTATTTGAACAATCGTTTCAGAGTTTGAATTACATACAATTTAATAATAATATAGTACGCTATATGTAAGTGAATTTACTAAGGAACAAAAACATTATGATTTCATGATCTAATGTTTTTGATAATAAAAGGTACAAAAAGTGCTCATACATATTTTGTTATAGGACATATCATCTTGGTATTAAACTTACAATTGCAAATATAAATATAAATAATTTATTTGTTGACGTATACGTAATAATTTTACGAAGATGCTGCAATTTGCAGGAGAACGCGTGATATTATATCAGAAAATTAGAGTTTATTTAACTTAGTAAATATACTGATCTTTCAAACATTACCAATTTCTTTGTAGTAGATATATAAGCCAAGGTTATAAAAAAATCTCGTTTACGCAATCAATAAGTTTTACTATAGGTACCATTTCTTTGTTGATACATATTCTTGTTTAAAGATATGATTGTAGACAGTTTAATCAATTTTTAAATTCAGTCCATAGTGTTTATGTTGCGATGATCAGTGAATACTTATAACTGCCTAGTGGTGAAAGGTACTGAACCTTTGTCATAGTTACAAACTGTTGAAGTTGCTTTATTTTTGTTGTTGGTCTTGTATTTGCCGGTTTCTTGAACTGATTTGTCTGTTTTCATGGTGTTCGGTATTTTGTTAGTACCTTCATTGCAGCTGATAATTCAAAATTGGAACAAATGTTATAATATACAATTCTTTATTGTAACTTTACAGAGAGTGTTCCCATTGCTTGACTGACAGAGTTGCTAATAGCTTCCTTAAGTGGCGGATAGAGTAACCCTTCTCGTTAATGGGTTTTGAGGATATAGTATAGAAAAACTTACCTCAAACCATTGTGTACGGAGAGTATCTTGCTCTTATTGCAGATTTCAAACCTGGTTTGAAAAACAAAAAAAGGTTTGTATATATTTGTTTACACGATTTTATGTCACTTTCAGTGAATTTTCCCCTAATATGGCATCAAGTTTTTATTGAGAAGGGAAACTTGAGTACTTGGTAAAATCATCAATCTTGGGCAGAAAAATCAACAATCCTTATCAATTGAGTTTGGATTCTAGCGTACATTTGTCGAAGGTAGGACTAAAACTCACATCCTGACAGATCTTTACTCCGTGACGAATTTCCTGGGTTACTCGGTCGCCAAGCCCATGTTTTGCTAAATGGATGACTCGTTAACTTGCTACTAATCCAAAATCTTCACTCCAGACGTTTTATCGCAACGGGAGTTTTTATAGTTTTAAAATAAAATTTTAACTACTTAAGTTTTTATATGTATTTGGAATGAAATAAGTTGTATTTATTAATTTTAACCATTTTCACATGACTATACAAAACACTGAAATTGTCTTCACTTTAAATAAATTGCATCAAGGTTTAGCTTTATTATTTTGAATGTTCTTTATTAGCATGCAACACAGCTGATTATGACTTCAATTATTCATTATGTCTACATAATGAAAATGTCTAAAAAAGAATCAAACATTTTTGCAAATGTGATTCCCAGGAAATTGTATGTCTTTTTCTTCTTTTAACGAAACTACTTGTAACGTTGTATAAAGTTTTTTCATAGGGTGTCGTTTAACTTTTAATATATTGCTTATGTTTTTATTTGTCTTATTATATTTTAATGATGCAGGAATATTATTTTTGTGTAATGTAACCAGTAAAGAAGATA
This sequence comes from Limnoperna fortunei, assembly GCA_944474755.1. NCBI lineage: Eukaryota > Metazoa > Mollusca > Bivalvia > Mytilida > Modiolidae > Limnoperna > Limnoperna fortunei. The sequence goes on from OX104112.1 coordinate 65,610,081, forward strand.
CACGAAATCGAGGTTTATTGGAGAGAATTCTTCTAGTGCTTGAGAAATCCTCTTGAATTATATTATTTAGACTATTGTTTACAGAGTTTACTTTTACAATAGAAAAATTGGGGGATGAGTAACACGCTTCTACAAATTAGAGAGATGTGTTATTCAGATATATTTCTTTCGTAAATAACAATTTGGAACTATTCATTGATACGAATAAACCGAGATGCTTAATAACTAATAAATGAACATATTTTATTTAAAAGCTTACAATAGAATCATTGTACAAATAATAATAACAATTTTATTCCTAATATATATTATATTATACTATAATATTATATTATTTATGTGATATTAAGTTGCAACAAATAGATTATGTTGTGTATTAGAATACTTCATTTTATTATTTACCTAAACATCTTAACTGTGTAAAAAAGGATATGTGCGATGCTGTTTCTTATAACATCAATCAGTATGAAAAGTGTAAAAATGTATTACCATGATTGATTACCGTTAATTGATTAAATGTTTGCTTAAGGTCCAGCGAGCAATATTTTAGTTAGAGTCAGGACGAGAACAAGTGACCAAGTGACAAAAAGTGGAGAAAATAATGTACTACCGAAAACACAATTTTGCCTGCCACCGGTAATTTATATGTACGGAGCATTGGGCAAGCTCGAAGAAGTTATGACGGCTACAATAAGCATGCTCTTTTTCAAATTCTACAAAATTAGTCTACTTTTTTATGATGATAGGAGCGTGGCACTTTTTTAAAACCTCATCTACTATGGTCCTCATCCAGTCTTTCTGTTTTATGACCTAACCATCACAAACAACCTCTCTTGTCCACTACATTTGGAGGCGATTAACAGCTCTGGGTCTAACACTGAATCTTCTCCCTATGACCCCTATATTAATATGAATAAAACTTAATGTTAGATTCCAGTCAACGTAATTCTATGCTACTATGGCATAAACAGACCTTAAACAGACTAATAATCAAATAAATTTGAAGATTAAATGAAACGATTTCCTATTCGAAAGGTTTGTTGAGTTACCTCAATTACCTTAGTTATACACGTAGGTCGGTATACAGTGTGAAATGTCTGTAAATGCAATACAGTGATCCAATAAGGTGATTTAATAATTTACACACATTTAAAAATATGTAAAGACGAGAATCGAAAAAAAAAGAATATTGTTTTTAACAAACTTGTAAAACCATGTTTACATTGTTACAAATACTAGTATTGTTCGATAAATTATACGGCCTTCACAGTTTGCGAGCAGGTGATGCTACCGCAGCTGCAAATTTTGGGGTAGCTGATAGACTATTTAAACGTCATTGGAGATTGAAATCAGATCCTTCCAAAGATGGATACGTGAATGATGATTTAAAATCCAGTTTGAAAGTTTAAAAAAAAAGGAAATTAGGACTTTAATCGGAGCTTTAGTATTTTGGTTATTATTTTTAATTCTTTCGTTGCCCCTTTCTTTGGGTTCAGCAGCGGCGTTGTCGTGCGGCCATTCGCTTTATTACATTGTTCTTTCATTACACCATTACGATTTGATTGCTAATAGCAATTACTGCATCTTTTTGTTGTTGGTAATGTGGTATATATCCATATCATTATAAATGGTTTTGACAAGGAGAATTGTAATTTCATTCGATTGAACAAAGTGAATTAGAATTGAATTAAGTTCTCCTGGTTTAGGTTCATCCTTTGTATGGGTAGGTTGAACTTTACAAGCCCGTGCTTGGTTGTTTGGCGGGTATGTCCCATATCGCGTTATTAAGCACAACAACTTTCTACTGTTCAATTCGATAAATTTTGCTCCCTTCAAATATGGATTCCGATAGAGACGATACACGAGACCAACAAGATGAAGAGGCTTGGTTTTTGCTGGATATGTCCCATATCGCGCTATTTAGCACGACAACGTCCTACTGTTCAGTTCGCTAAATATTTATTTATTTAGAGACCCGCATTTTTCTTATTTCTTATTGTGTGTAGAGTATGTATGAACAGATAACGGTGTGAGTTCGATTGCCGCTGAGGGTAAGCAAAAATTTGACAGTGTTAAAAATCTAATTCTAACAGTGTTGGGCTTAATTTGTAGACGTATATATAAATATTTGATATTAACCCTGTATTTCTGATGATTCAGAAATCCGCTGGATAGATGTTATACGGTTGTCACAATACTTAGACCTTTGTATATAATTTACTTACTGTGACTGTATGACACGTAACTTTGTCATCGTATATAATATATACAAAAAATGCTGAATTAGATTACTGTCACACGCTAGTACACATATACTATGTCTATGTCTACGATTCACCCCGGTTAATGAAGCTATATTTTATATAGCGGATTTGGACGAGGGTTTAGATCACTGGACATAGTGCAGGCGATTTGGTGCCACAGTGTCACAACGGTACGAGTTCGATTCCCGCTGAGGGTAAGCAAAAATTTGACAGTGTTACAAATCTAATTCTAACAGTGTTGGGCTTAATTTGTAGACATGTATATACGTAAAATGTTGATGTGAAATCTCCACAAGTCACATAATATATGAAAATAAAGTTGAAAAATCCACTAAAGTATCTATTTATTACACGTTTGGCATAAAATAAACCATATAAATAAATGTGTGTGTGTGTGTGTGCGTGTGTATGTAGCTTTCGTTATGTACGAATAATAAATATGTCGCAGCGGCGTTGTCGTGCGGACTTGAAGTTTTTTGTAACTTGTTATCGTCCGTAAGATAGCCGAAATATTGAACGTTAAGTAAATATGTAATCAGTCAATGAATCAATCAGATGGGGTAAACGTTCCTATTTATTTACTCAATTGAGTAGCGAGTACAGTCACGTTTTACTTTTACTTGTATGTCTTTGAACCTATTTCTTCAAATCCTATTTTTCGCCGATATTATTACAGAAAAAACTATACTGACCAACAAACTACACAAATATAAAGTTATTAAAGATTTAAACAAAAAGATATTACCACGTTATTGTACATTGTATATAATAGGCATACATGTTATATAATGCAATGCAATGTCATTGTAAATTTTCTACTCTGTAAAAGAAAATACACTTAATTCAACAACACATTCAAAAAAATATATATAATTCTCTGGGAGATGCAAACCTATAAATGTTCCTAAAATTATCAAATATAGCAATGTACATAGTGTTCCTCTATTTATTGATAGCTATAAAAGACGTAAATTGATTGTCATATTACCCTTGTGGTACCGGTACACAATAATAACTGGCAGTACAGTTGGCAGTACAGGTAAGATATACCTGGGAGGATTATTTAAGACAGGTAAATCTGACAAAAGGATGGTGAAGGTCATAATCGAGGTTGACTACTATGAAAACAATACCAGAAGTAAACTAAAAGGAATTTAAAATTTATATAATTAATATAAAATACCAGGTACAAATAGAACACTGGAATATCGAATTTCATACTGATGTCGTTTCGTTTTGGATCAACGATCAATGATATAGAAGAGATGCTAAATATAAGTGTGGGGATAAAATGTTTAACACTTATTGAAACAAAAATTTGTTTACTTCCTTGTTATGGTTCGCCATATTAAATGGACCTACATTACTTTGTTTTCCTATCAGGTATATTTTAGAATTACTACAAACTACCGGATATTTTACATGTATATTACGGTTCATAGTTTATATGGATACATTTATAGTATAATGTTTTATAAACAGAGCAATGGCACCGAGTATTGTAACCAAACAAATGGCACATTTTACGAAAAACACTAAATGTTCGTTACACTTCATGAAAATATATTTCTGATTATGAAATGCCATAAAAGATACTAAGATTATATTTTTTAATTATTACGCTTGAAGTGCCTTGGATTGATATTTTCTAATAAACCACAAGTAGAGAGATGTCAATTCACGAACTTTATAAGCGATAGACACTTTGTCGGGAGACTGATATTTTTGGCAAATATCCCCAAGGCATACGAAATCTATTTCATAACACTGAATATAATGTATTTTTTCAAATTCTTATATTTTAAACGATGATGGGCTATATTTCTTTATCCCTGTCCTGAAATACCCATGACCAATTTTGGAAGTAGCATTCTGCTGGTACCTATGTTAATATTTTGTTTGTGTGCACTAAGACTCTAGAATACAACGGGTGGTCGACACATTTTCAAAACAATAACGCTGCAGTGGAGAAGCTTCTATTGAATTGATCAGCATCTGTATTATTTATCATGTAAGCTTTATTAAAGTCATTCTTATAGCTACTTTAAACGATTATACATATTATCAATGTTTATTTTCAGCCATTGTATGTTCATCTGGTTTAAATGTTACTTTAACTGGGCAAGAAATTATTAAAGCAGGATCACCGTATCATGTGACATGTCATGTGAATGAATATAAAGAAAACCGAATTGCATACTACTCTGTCAATGACAGTTCTACCACGTACACTGTGATTGGACAGTTATCATCTAAGAATGAATGTTTTATATTTATTTCTGGAAGTTATGTGTTATGTCAAAGTAATGTTTGTTCTTGCGACGCTGACGGTTTGGCTACACATTGGATTTACCAAACAGGGGCCAACATTAGCGCGTCACCTTCGTTTTCGTGTTGGACTTCAGACATGTTCGACATAACAAGCAGAAGTAATAATTTAAAACCAACGCTTTCTTGTGAGTATTATTAATTGTGATAAATGTAGTAAAGGAAAGTGAGAAAAATATATTGAACGTTTATGGGTCATAATTTACCCTTTAAATTCCAACTTACAATTATTATTTTTCAAATTCTTATTGTAACAGTTTTGATCTGTCATCTATTTATTTTTAATTGAAAAAACTAAGCGACCTGGAAAATGTAAATTATTAAGTCGGAATTCTCCACACATTTATATTTTGAACTTTTTGAAATTGCAAATCTAGTTTAGAATATAAAAAGTTCATTTTACAAGGTAGAGGCGACCTAAAACATTGTTATTGCGTCATTTTTATTGTCACCGACTCCCAAATGGCTAAAGAATATAACGATGTCTTACGCTGCATCAGACTCCAATTGACAAAACCTGCAAATGATGAAAAAAAATTATTCTAGCATTCCTGCGAAGAGTTCAACATTTCCTCGCGTAGTGCATAAATTTTTTTCATTTGCATTTCGTATGTTTATTTAGAGGCATCATGGTTTTTATTGGGTTCGCGTAACTTTCTATTTTTGTGTTTTTGGCTTTTTAAAGTTACACAGCAACATATCAAACTGGTTTAATTCCGACATTTGTGCTAAAATTATCTAAATTGTGCAAGTTTGTAAACCGAATGTTTGGTTATATTATAAGGATAAATTCTTTCTTTTTTTTTTACAGTGAATGGAATTATTTTAACCCCATGGCCAACTGTTGGCATAATAGAAAACAATGAACAGATGTTTACATGCAAGGCCGATCGAAACTGGTCTATGGTTCTCTTGCATGATGGTTTATTGAATGTAGCTTTTTTTCTAAATAAAGATGGAAATTGTACAGATTTGGCAGAAGCTAATAGGTCGACATATGGAGTCAGCTGCATTGCTGATTTAAGAGAGTTTTCTCTGACTATTAAATCTATCACAGCAAACAAAAATCCAATGTCAGGTATATTACAACAATGGCATAGATGTTTCAGCTGTGACTACAGTCAATGTACTAAGTAAGTATCATATTTGTACCCGGAAAATCTTAAATGGATGGATGACAATTAAGAGGACAATTAAATACTTGAATTGTTAATGTGTATTGTAAATTATGACAAATTGTCTGTGCATTGCTTAAGGTATATTTTTTTTCATAGCACCAAAACTATCCATACAGTGATGACATCAAGAAAAGGAAATTTGATAAGCATCTGTGGTTATGTTTTCAATCAACGTGAAAATTAGCGTACCGATAAAAGAGCGGTTAAAGCCTCAGTTTCGTACATTACGTTGCTAATCCATCATTATTGCAGACATGTACCCGACATGTCTTTTAAAAATGTGTTTCTCGTAGACTACAAACGTCAGTTTAAAAGTTGGTTAAAGAGCGTACCGCATAAATAAGCTAGTGGGATATCTGTAGCTAAATATCTTTATTAAAATAATCACGCTTTGTCAGACCTTTTTTATTTCAAGATGAGGCAGTAATTTTTAATGACTTAAAAGTTTTTTGAAATAGTGAGCAAATTCAGCCAGTTTTTTTTGGTAGCGCTGACAATATTGATTTATTTCACAATCTTTTGAAGTTGTAGAACTAACTATTGTCTTGGCATGCTATTTATTAGGATCATGGCGTCTGCCTTATTTCTTACTGAATGGAAACGACAAATGCGGTACTCGTTTTATTTAGAACGGTTATAGGATTTTTTGAGTCATAGGTAGTCTTTCCTATTCCTGAAATTGACTTATCCTTTACATGACAATAGTAACTAATTGGAGGCTGGGACTGCTTACTCGTCTTGAGGGTCTAATTGCACCGATGCTTTTTATTGAGTTTATGTTACTCACATTTTTGTTGTGCTCTTGGTTTTTTGTTTCACGTATTATAGGTTTGTATAAGTATGGATTTCTAATCAGCCCTTGACTTTGGGCTTTTGTTGGTTTACTCGCTTTTTATACAAAAAGGGTCAACAATTCAAATACTTATATGTATCTTTTAAACGTATAATTTCCAAACGTAGTGAACAATGTATCTGCAGGTACATAATTTTAGTACACAAGTTAATAATTTTATCTAATTAGTTATCACTCGTGGGGTTCAACTCCTGCATATTATGTATTAATATATAGACGGACAATAAATACCTGTAGATTTTTGTGGTAAAACTTATGATCTAGTCTAGCACAAAGACTTGTTGCTCAAATTAAAATTATTCAATAATGCATGAAATCTCTTTGACTGATAAAAATACCTGTTCTGAAGCAAAAGTTGGTTTTAAATGAAAAGAACTCTAACTGGATGGGAAGTTAGAGGAGTATCGCAATGATTTATCGTGAACGTTCATTGTTCTTAGTTTTAAGTAGCTTATTGTTCAACATCCGGTCTAGAAAATCGGAATAGCGATTGCATGATGTAGCGCAACGTATGAGTTGGTTGCAAAAAGTAAACACCTTATGGTGAACTATTGTTATCAATGAAAGGTAAAGTGAAAAGTGGGAAGGTGAAGTTAACACGTTTGTTTTAAAATTATTTTATAGTGTTCATCTTAACCTTTATGTCGCAAATAAGGTTCAAGGAAAAGAACAACTAGGTGGTGTCTGTAATCCTAAGCTCGCTTGGCAAGATGATTTTTTCTTTTTTCTTTTTTTTCTTTTCATTGTACTATCTAACTAATGTTATTGTTTTTCATAGTATTAAAGTTTTTCTTTATTTATTTCTTATATAATTTTTTTATAACACAAATTGTATTTTTGGGTAATAACTACTTCAAATCAATCCATATTGATGATCATCGTAAAGGTAGAGAATATGTCTTTGAATTGCAAGTGTGTCAAGAGTGTGCGGAAATCGGTAAGTTACGATTTGATTAGTTCTAAATCCGGAAAAAACGTTCATTAAAGTTTAATTCTTGTTACCAGATTTTGTTTTTCAGTTTGTTTTGTTTGTTTGTTAGGGGTGAAACACAGTTTTCAGCAATTATTCAGCTATAATATGACTTTCATTTTTATTATGAGGAGGAACCTGGTGAAAACCCCGACATTCGGAAACTGGCAATGGCAATCTTTGTCAATTCATGTTGGAGTCGAGCACACCCTGTCACCAGTTAGACTCGACCAGTAACCTAGGTGTGGACAGGCAAGTGAGATAATTATTAGATGACTAACTACGTCAATTCTCGGACACCAAGGCCCCTCCTATGTCAGTATTTTGCAATTTTATTGTACTGCATTGTATAATGATAATATAATTTTTAAACAAATATGGTTCAGCTGAAAATTAAAAATACAACAAAGCTTCATGCCATAAATTTTGCTACGCCTGACGCGCGTTTCATCTATTCAAGACTCACCAAATGCGTTCAACCCAAAATTAAGATTTAAAATGCCAAACACTATAAGAAAATGAAGATCATAAACAATAATTCAAAATATGCCGAACTGGAAACCAAATTATGATTAATATTAGCCTATACCTGGGGTAAGAAGAACCTTGGTATTTTAACATTTTTCAAATTTACACGGAAAATTTCATAGCCTTAATATGTTCTTCCACCCAAAAGTGTTGATGTTGGAGCGGGCTAACCTCGGGGATTTAAAACTCCACCAGCAGCTCTAACCATCACGAATGTTAGAAATCAAAAATACAACAACTTTCCAGGCAATAAATTTTGCTACGCCTGACGCGAGTTTCGTCTATTCAAAACTCATCATAGGTGCTCAACCCAAAATTAAGATTGAAAATGCCAAACACTATAAGAATATGAAGAGCGTAGAACAATAATACAAAATATGCCAAATTGGAAACCAAATAATGATTAAGATCAATCTATACCTGGGTAAGAAGAACCTTAGGGTTTTGACAATTTTGAAATCTTACACGAAAAATTTCATAGCTTTGATATGTTCTTCAACAAAAAGTTGTGATGAAGGCGCGGGTTAACCTCGGGAAATTAAACTGACCAAAACTAACTCTAGGTAAATAACGAAAAGTTAATACAATGGCACATCGTAATTTCTTCCTTTTTTTCGCAGATAACGGAATCATTTTCGCCCCATGGCCTACTGTAGTCATAATAGAAAACAATGAACAGATGTTTACATGCAAGGCCGATCTAAATTGGTCTATGGCTCTTTTGCACGATGGGTTATTTAATGTAGCCTTTTTTCTAAATAAAGATGGAAATTGTACAGATTTGGCAGAGGCTAATAGGTTGAAATATGGAGTCAGCTGCTTTGCTGATTTAAGAGAATTTTCTCTGACTATTAAATCTATCACAGCAAACATATATCAAGGAAGAAAAATCCAATGTCAGATATATTACAACAATGGCAAAAGTGTATCAGCTGTGACTACAGTCAATGTACTAAGTAAGTAGCACATTGGTATACCGGATATTCTTAAATAGTTTATAGGATACTTTATTGGTAAATTGTCAGCGTATTGTGAATGCTTATCATTTATTTTGCATTAAGTTTTCGTTCTCATTGAATCACAAGGGGCCTAGGTAGACAAACAATCTATTTAGTAAGTATTATTATTTTCTTTAAAACAATTTGTGCCAAGGACATACGAAGGAAATGCAAAAAATCAATGTAATGCATATGAGTGCATGAAAAAAGGGCGGTGCGCGAGAGTGCATACGTCATTTTAATTTGGTATATTTATATTTGATTAACATGCCAACTAAGCCCCCCAAAAGATTAAGAAATTAATTTTTAATCCATGTAAGTTTCGTACTGAACAAAATCATTTTCTGAATCTTTTTAGGTTTGATTTTTGTGGATTCGAAGTACAACAAAACGGTTTAATAAAAACGTTAATGTGTTATACTAAAGAATCACAACGCCTGTTTGTAAATAAAATGTACTTATATCCTGATTATAGAGAAAGTCCATACCTCGTCTTTAAAAAACTTTTGCAAATTTCTTAGCATTACATTTGAATGTGCATGATAGCGATTACCGGCCTTTGGTCGAAAGTTATCCCCATATAATCCGGCTTTTTCTCCCTATAAAACTAGATGCAATATTTATATTAAACTAAACACTCCAAATATTTCATCACAACTATTAATTTCAGAAAATACAAACTGATATGTTTTAAAGTCTTTAAGTATTTTATAATTTGCAGACGTCTATTTTAATATGTAACTTTATGGTTTTGGCAATGTTTAATAGATGTGTTACATCGTATAATGTTTTGTAAGTTATGCATCGTGTACAATTCTGTTAAATGATTTTACTATTTCCATTGTACAGTTGCTCAAACTCTAGTAAAAATAGAGAATGTGATACCACCGAACAAACTGTTAGGTGTAGAAGGACAGAATCTGACGGTGTCATGTGTTGCTTTAGGAAGTACTCTAACTCCCAACATCAGTTTGAAGGTTGATGGGCTTACAATATCAACTAGTCTCCAGTCTGCAAGATATGTATTTAATGCCATCATTAGGTCGTATGATAAAAAGAAGGTCATTTGTGAGGCTACTTCTGATAATATAACGACGGATTTAGCAACGTTTGAGTTAAACTGTAAGTAACTTTTAATAAAAGGTAATAGGAATAAAAGTGTTTGTCTATTCTGATATATTTTTAAATGTCACATTTTAATATGAACAATACAATCATTCAGACAGAGTGTATAAACTCTTTTTAAAGTAAAATAAATTTGAAAAGTACGCGTAAATCCCATTTGGACTATTGTCAACGCTTTTTGGCTGCATTGGGCTTTCAGCTATTTGATTTTCAGCAATCTTCCCTCTAGTTATGACTGACAGCTTCAGGGGTGATATAAATAAAATGTGGATATTAAAAAAATCGAAAGACCTGATAGACATCGTGAGGTCTGGATCTCTTTCCCATTGTAACAGCATTAAAAGATTTGATGTGTCGACATTCTATACAGCCATCCGTCATACGCAGCTAACCAGGCTAAAAGATCAAATAAAACGCTTCTTTTTCAAGAAAAACGCAAAGAGACGATATAAATACCTAGTAATTAGTCATGACAGAACTTACTTCGTCATCAAAGACTCTAAATCTAATACTAAAGATACCGAAGACGAAGACATGTTAGATTTTCTGTTTGACAACATATTCGTCATGTTTGGAGGACGGCGTATGGTGATAACATTTCACAACTTATAAGTTATTCTAGATCCTGTGATCAGTATTAAGATTTTCTAGACCGATTACTGTTGTTGACTGCTAAACTACTGAAACAAGGGTTTGTTGTATATAGGATGATGTTATCTCTCCCGAATTTCTATTGTCGTTATCATTACTTAATTGATCGTTATGGGAAATCAGTTTCACAAATACGATCTGACATTTTCGCTGAGTCATAGGTAGTGTTTTATATTCCAGGATTTGACTTTTCCCTAGACATGACAATGAATAACTCGACAGGTGTCTAATTAGAGGCAGGCACTGCATAATCGTCTCGAGTACCTGAGTGCATCCATGGTTTTTATTTGGTTCGTGTTAATCCATTTTCTGTGTTTTATGGTTTTGTTTTTTATGTTGTGTTTGTCTATATCCGGATTTGTAACTGAACCTTAGCTTTTGGCTATTGTTGTTCGGTCGGTTTTCTTTGCTATTTTCTTTTGAACATTATACAGACGGATTTAAAAAAAAATCGATACAGTACTATAAACGAGCGACAGAAGTGAAAATATAATGTACAAACAAATGTGTAATATTTATAATATTAAATGCATTTCTTTTGGTCTTTTGATATCTTTTCATAAGTTTGGATATGCAAATTAGATTGAATTACTGTAAGCACGGGTGCCTTTGGCGGGTGGTATATAAAGAAAATTTCTGGCGTGTTCGATTAATGCGACGTTTGTTACAAGTGTAGTAAGACAAAGAAGTTGTCCTAGCTTTATTCCCTCCGCCCCCCTTTTTTCGACTCCAGACGAGGTTTTTTCGCCCAGTTCCGCTAAATGATTTAAAAATGTACACTTTTAATTTTAATACTTAGAATTTCATGTTACGGAAAATTAATATATATGACACGCATTAATGTAGTTATGTATTAATAAATGCGATCTTGTAACGAACGCACAACCCAACATGTGTTATTATTTTGTATACTAGTGAGTAAAAGAAAATATTTATTTACGGACCTTGTGAAACGAGGGAGGAAATAACTATACAAATATGCAGTAGTATGCATCAACGTCCTAAAGGGTTTGTTAAAATGAAATTTTCAAAATTATATTAGCCATTTAATGGACATAAATCGCAAATAAACCTTTCTTGGAGAGTGTCGTTGTGCGATTTCAGCTTTTCAATACGTATGATTGCTATTTAAAAAGGTTATTTAGCAAAATAATGATTTCAACAAGTTTATTTAGTATAATTCTAAAATACAGAAACATTTTACTATCCTAAATATTCAATACCAACAAATAGCTCATGCTATTTTTAGCTGAAATTCTGTCCAACGTATTGTTTTGAGAAAAATTATAAAATATATTGCATAAAGAATTATAGTTGGAACCGAACATTTGTTTTTTATTTGTTAATTTTAAAATGTTATCTTTCACACTAAGTCGTTCTATTCAGTAAATTGTTTACATCTTTACATTCTTTTTGGCCGATTTTGTCGGTCTATGTAACATAATTACCATACACTTGCATATTTTATAGTTTGTCCACGGAAACTTTACAAGCCTCATTGTAACGATTTCGAAACTTAAACAATTGACCATTCTTGTTGGTAGTAATATTTTTATTTTTGTATCTTAGTAAAGCCGCTGCAGCCGATTTTTAGTCCAGATATATTGTCTACAGAGGAGACAAAACCATTGGTGGCATCCTGTGTTTCTGCTGGTAGTCGACCTGCTGCAATATTTTCATGGACTATAGGACTCCATAATGTCACATTTAACACTACAACACAGTCCATATATAATACAACCGATGATACCTACACAGTGACATCAACATTGACATACACTGTAGACAGGACATACAATGGTCGAACTATACAATGCACAGCTGTAAATGTAGCGACTTCCCACGGTGTACAGGCCAGCAAAACGTTAGAAGTAAAATGTAGGTTGGTTTGATACGTTTGATAGCAATAAAGATGAACTCATTTGGTATACCCTTTACTCACAATTTGTAGATACAGCTGAAATTAACTAGAATGAAAACTCTATATTATTCAGAAATGACTGAAGATATTTCAATCACTACTTACCTTGAAGTAAATGTATAAGTCTTAAAACTGTCAATTGTTTTTCTACTTCCAGCTCAGCCATCATTTACAAGTGTCAATCAAAATATAGTGTATGGAGAATCTGGAAAAAATATTGAAATACATGTATATGTGTTTAGTGTTCCAAAATACACATCACTGATATGGTACAAAAGTAAAACTTCAATCTTACAGTCTGAAAAATATACGTTATCAGAAACTGATACTATAGTAACTGATACATTCCATGGAGCCCAGGTGCAACTTAGTGGTTACAAACTTACACTTGCTATAAAGAACTTGTTGATGTCAGACCTGGATATTATCTATAGGGTAGTTCTGTCAAATGGTGTAGGTGAAGCTGTAGAGCATAGTATAGAATTGAAGAATTCTTGTAAGTATAACGTATGTTATATTCTATAAATACACTTGACAGTAACAATGTACTCGTAAATATTCTTGAAAAACTATTTTTCAGCAATTAGTAAACTTATTATGTAGTTATTTTATTTGTCATCAGCGAAAACAAAACAGTAACTGGAATCTGAACCATCTATAAGACATTCTACCAATCGATAATAAGTGAACGATATAAAAATTTCTGAAGTAAAATATAGTTCAAACATAATGAATTTCTGTTACGTTATCACCAACCGTGTATGCAGAAAGTACAAATAGGACGCACATACAGTAAACAATTATTAAATAAACATATATGTACTCCTTGCACATTCGCGGCTGAAATATCTCAATGAATAAGTGGGAAGCGCAAAATACGAAGATTACTTCTTAACGCTGATTTTCTCAGTGTTGATAAGGAAAGTCAATTCTCTTTTTCCTAATTTATTTCTAGAAGTAGGTCTAAGAAAAGGCCGCCATGCGTGTATTGAAATGCCTTTAGTTTCAAGCTCACTAGAGTATATTAAGTGCAAATAATAAGAGAAGCTAACATTGTTTAAGAACAAGACATCATAAATATAGCGGAATGTGAAACTAAAGGTGTGGGCCAGTGTCTTTTCTTTCTTGTTCAGCACGCCTTCTAGGAACTTAGCTTCACAAAAGTGAAAACATGCCGGCGAGAGAGAAGCACAATAAGTTACGTTAGTACACCAACAAACTGTTACAACAAACATGTCCTCCAAACATCTCAAATATCTTGTCAGTCAGAAAATTTAACATTGGACAGATTTCATCTTTAGTGTGTTATGTGAATGTAATAACATAATACCAAACACCGAGAAAACTGTCGAAAAAGACAATCCGTAAATCAAAGTCCAAAAAGCTGATAACGCTAGAACCAACAACCAAGATTATATCAAAACCAGCAATGGTTCTGACTTGGTACGGGCATTTAAAAAATGGTGGGCTAAACCATGTTTTATGGCATGCCAATCCTCCCACTTCCGTAAATGTAGTATGTGAGTTGGTTTGTTGATGAAAATGGATGGTTATCATATACCACTAGTCATAAATAGGTGTATCTAATCTTCATCGCAGCAAATTAGTGTGTACTGAATTTGTAAAACTATCTACAATTATATTTCCAAACGAGATTTTTTTAACATGGAAATGTTATCTATAGTAAAACGTACTAAATGTAAAAATTTCTAACGTTTTTTGTCGATGGTGTCAAAATTTTTGATAAAATTCCTCCAGAATCAATAGGTTTTCTTATCCACCTGATATGTAACAATATCCTAAAGTTTCATTGAAATCGGATGCAACCATTTTGAAATATTATAAGGACACGAAATTTGGACGGACGGACATAAGGACCACGATATGCCCACGACTCTGTCGTGCGGGGATATAAAAATACACAGAAACGCGTTCACAAAACTCGTTCAGCAAATACGTCCGATTGTCTCAATATTTTTCAGACATTGAAGAATCCACTGGAACAGTTGTTGGGGGAGTAATAGGAGGTGTCACTGCAATAATAGTTATTGTGTTAATTATAATTGTGATGAGAAAGCAAGGTAATTCATATGGTGGTCTGGTTTATGTCTGTATTTATTTAAATGAATAATTATCTGAGTTTTCCTTCAAGACGATGTTATCATTTAATAAAACTACAATTCTGAATATATAGAATATTTACGAATATTTGGCAATTAAATACCAATGTTATGTCAAGACAGACAATACCACATCGTAGTAAATGTTTTATTTAGATATTCTACATATGAATATTTCAAATTGCACAATTTGTTGGACGGATGTCTTCTTTATATATCATTAGAATGATATGAATAAGTCATTTCGATTGTCAATTGCAGAAAATCACACGCCAACATGCGATGCGTCAAAATATATATTATATCAATTGAAATAAAAACTTTACTTTTTGCTAAATTTTCGACTACCACTTACGTCTTTATTCAAGGCATAGTCACAAATGACAAAAAGATTTATTGATGTTGCGTTAATAACATAACGAAGAAAATAATAATTTAAAAAATGAATATTTAAATAAATCATTTAAAAAACAAATATACAAAACTGATTGAATTATAAAAATGGTTACAGATGAAAGGTTGTAATACACACATACTTACAACCGAACATGTGCGTAGTACTATGATACGTATACATTTATAAATATATATATGAATACACATACAAATGCAAACACTCATACATACAGTCATGTATATCTGTATAATAATACACACGTGTATATATGGGTCAACATTATCGCTGTTTAAGTTTTTTCATTCAATGTACAAAATTTACAGCTAATAATGGTGAAATATATAATGCTGGCATAAAATTGTGCTACAGCTAATTTAACGTGCGTCATTGCAAAACAAACAAATTGTGTACGTTTGTGAAACCGATAATACGATGTATTAAAGTATAAAAATTAAGTCGTGTATTCGGAAAAATGACAAGATATTGTAACTATTCATATTAATCAACAGGACTATACCAATAACTTTACATCTAAAACATTCAGAATACAGAAAATAAACAAATTATGGATATATCGAAAAGATAATGAATATTTTGGATGAAAAACATTGCATTAAATGAACAATGACTTGACAAAAACGGTTAACATGTTTTTTTCAACATTGATTTTGATTACAAGCTGCAATGTATAATTATAACATAAATAATGCACACCAAACTTATTATTATGTTCCGTAATATAGGTATACTAGTTTACAGACGAAACGAAGTCTTGGAAAGGTAATTTTGAATATTTTCATCCAAGTTATTTAGAAAAATACATTACAGACATTATGAGCTGAAAACCATAAATTTAGTTGCAAATTATTGTGTCAAAATGACAATAAAATTAAACAATCGCAAAGGCCTGAAATGGTCAGGTTGCAAAGCTAGCGCCTAATAAATAAGGAAAGGTTTACAATTTGTTGGACAAATGTTCTGAAAGATCTTAAAGTTCCCATTTTGGAAAATTAGGAAAAATAGTACATAATTCCATAATACCTTAATTGCAATTGCAAAACTTCAATACATGTGAAACCTATTTGTGAAGTTTCAGAGATCTGCGTTGAAAACTGTAGAAGTTGATTACCCAAAACAGGAATATTCTGAAAAGTTACTATTTCCTAAGTCTAGAAAATTACAAAAAAAATCCACGAACTATTCAATAATAGCAGGTGCACAACTTCAATATATTTGCAATCTGTCTGTGAAGTCTCAGAGATCTTGGTTGATTACTGTAGGAGGAGTTGATTACACGAAATAGGGACCGTCTTCTGCATATGTTCTGAAAA
This sequence comes from Limnoperna fortunei, assembly GCA_944474755.1. Classification (NCBI taxonomy): domain Eukaryota; kingdom Metazoa; phylum Mollusca; class Bivalvia; order Mytilida; family Modiolidae; genus Limnoperna; species Limnoperna fortunei. The sequence goes on from OX104112.1 coordinate 65,626,745, forward strand.
ATTGCTAAGTTCCAAGAACAATTCCATAATGGTAGATGAATAACTTCAATACATGTGCAATCTTTCTGTGAAGTTTCAGACATCTGTGTTGAAAACTGTAGGAGGAGATTATTACACAAAATAGATACTTTACTTTCACCGCCAGCCCGACTTCATCATACTATACCGGTGTTTACACTACGTGCAACCCGGCAAAATATTGACCAAAAACAAAACCCACGTAAATCAGGTTAAAAATTGAAGCTTATTGAATATGCCGTTACAACAAAAAACATCTCTTTACATTTTCATATATTATATTTCATTTAACACAAAAACTGTCGGCAATGACAAGATTGTTAAGGTTTCATGATTTTTTGTTTTGTTTATTATTTTTTTTCTGTGTAGGCGACAAACACCCACTTCTGTTAACAATCTCATCAGTGCAAAAAACAGGACTGACATAGAAATAGCCAGCATATCAGGTACGTGTTGGATGTTGTCAACTTTGCATGCTATATATAACAGTTTATTTTATTTAATAATTAACTGTTAAAATCTGTTCTTTAAAGGTGACATATTTTGCATATTAGAAGCATATTGAAAGAAAATTTTAAACCGAATAAAGGTAATGTTCGAACAATTTTAGAAGCTATAATTTCTTGTTTAGTTTTTGTTGGTCTGTTTGTTTGTTTGTTTGTTTGCTTTTGTTTTTAAATGGGCAGTGTAGTTGTATTGTAAATATCTTTCTCAATATTTACCTTATGTACATTCGTCTGGTTTAATGTTGTAATGCATTTTTACCATTAATTTTCAGACTTAGGACAGACAGAAAGGTAAATATCTCTTCTAGTATTTCCAAATATTTAGTACTTCTTTAAATTATATTTTTGTTAACCTTTATAATAAAATTATAAAGATAAAATCATTCTGAGATGCGTAGCAGCTAACAATTTAAACACTTTTTATATTTTATACATATTTACCTTTTTTAATTTTAACATAACATCATCTGAATAAATTGGATTATAAAGAAAACAAAAATATTCAATAATATTTAGCAAAAGGTAATTCTAGCTATAGTTTTACATACAGGTCATACGAATCATTGGGAGTACAAGACATGCCACATTTGTATGAACTGCCTACTATGGCTAATGAAATAGAGGCTACTATTCCAACACTAGCTGAAAAGGATGTATATGATGACTTATGGAACCAACCAGGTACTTCCGTAACTTAAACATCTAGGCCCAGTATCATAAAATATATCAGATTAAATTTTAGGGAAAATGCTATGATTTTGGAAAAAATCTCAGTTTGAGAAGTTTTATGAACTAGGAACTGAACTTAAAGTTGATGATGTATCGGACATTAAACGGTCGCAGCTTCCAGTATTATAATACAGTGCTCCCTCGTTATAATGCCACCTTTTGGACTTGACATTTTTGTGGCATTATAAGAGGGTGGCGGTATAAAGAGGGAGGACTATTTCAGACATTTGTATCAGTAAAGTTGAATATGTATAAGCCAAGTTTGGTCTACATTAAATATGTCACATGTGGAGCAATTTTACATTTTTCGAATAGCTTCCTGACGGCCTATAGAACGAATAATCGTACACTCGCTTTTTTTATCCGTTTCTTGATTAAGATCGATCATTATTGATACATGATGATAATTATTGCCATTTTTAATAACCAACTGTGCGTTATGGGTTTATTGACATTCGTGTCTCTGTTCAATTATAACTATGTTTACTACATGTACATGAAAAGCACTGAGAACAACGAAAATGGTGTGTTGCATCTTGGTAAAGTCGTATATGTAAATCACTGGATTCTTACTACGGAATGGTTGTTACCGTATTAAATTAGCACGATTATCTTCAAATTAGTTCAGCAAATGACCACTAATCCGCTGTTTACACAACAATTATGTTAATTGATTTATTGATTTTCTAATCGGGGGATTAAGCTTAGAAAGCGTGACCATAATTACACACCAATAATTCAAAATAATTATGAGTAATGTATGTGTTTGGCAGTAGAAACGGGGGAAATTTGATTAAATAAAGGACTTCTGCAAATAAAAACTTGTGGCGGATGGCGATATGCGAGGGTGGCATTACAACGGGGGAATTTTAATGGTTAAAAACGGGACCATAGAAAATCGTGGCGATATTCGAGGTTGGCGGTTAAACGGGGGGCGATATACCGAAGGTACACTGTAGTTCTTTTTGTTCCAAATTCAAAAGAAGTTGAACTTAACAAAGACAATGAATAATGGTAGCAGATACAACCACAATGTAATTATATATATTCTCATATCTATTTTGACTTTTGACATTTCGCTAATAGCTACTTGCATTAGCTGAATAGAATACTCAAATTCAGTTAGTTAATATACAAACATCCTTAATAATTTTCGTTGTTAAAGACCTGTATTGCACCTATTAATCTATTAGTAAATCAACGTTTTAAATCATATCAATGTCATGTTAATGGTTGTTTTAATTTCGTTAAATCACTCCAAACTTAATTTGCAAGAATTATCATTAGATGATTGATTATAATTAAAATTTCTTGCAAGTCTGGTCAAATACAGTATTTTTAAATGTCGAGATTGGAACTGTCTTCTACTGTTCATGTCAATAAAATGGTCAAAATATATTTCAGTCTTTTCAATTGGAACAAAAATAAAATTTACAGAAATGTCCAATTTCAATTATACGTCTAAAATTTTTGAGCAAATTATGAATATATTATCTTATATGTAATATTAATCTTCATATTATTCATATCTGAATATTACAAAATACCAGATGAAAAATATATACTGTAAGATGCGACTCTATAAAATGCTCAACGTTTTTATTTCTCACTGATGAGACAGCGTGGTACCTATTTAAAGCTCTTTACATGGACTCTCACAAAAAACTAATTAAATTAAAGAAAAGACAAACTAACAGCCAGAAGCAAAAGCAAGAGCTCTATAAAGGGTATGTGTTTGATGCGTAATAAACTACACCTCTTTTGGTAAAAGTGATCAACTTCTGTGACATGGAAAGACAAACTATTGTAGTTGACGTATGATTGAAGAAGTTACATGTAAACACTGCGAAAATTACATTGTATTTATCAATAAGCCAATTATATCGACCAAATCTTGAGTTTAAGCTTGCCCTGGAATTTGTAAGACAGCAAACCACTAGCTACAATAATGTAGCTCCTTTTTAATGGACGGGGCTACAAAGATGTCTCATTACTCTTAATGGAGCAAACACACTCTTGGGATTTCTACATATTTTTCGCTTTTAAACTGCTACTTTTGTTTAATTAATATTTTTTCCTTTCTCTGCCTTTCAGCTGACATTTCTACAATGTCCATTTAACAGTTTTAACACTTTTCCGTAATAATGCCATTATTAACAAAATTGAAATTGTAGAATTTACGGTAAATATTTTATTCAAGACAATGCAGTAAAATGAATAAAATCATCCGGAAGAACTTTTTTCAAAGCAATTAAAAATTGTGCACTTCTGGAATTTAAAATTTTGTCAACATCAAATGATTACGAATAAAGTGTATCTAACGAATAAGGCGTTGTAGAAATATAGTTAAATAGTTAAACTGCAAAGAATAAAAATTATGTAGCTAACAAGGGAACAGTTTTCTAGACCGATCACTGATGTTGACTGCTAAACTACTCAAACAAAGGTTTGTTGTACCTAGGTTGATGTTATCTCTGCAGAAGTTCTATGGTCGTCACCATGACATAATTGATAGTTATGGGAAATCAGTGTGTCAAATACGATCTGAGTCATATGTAGTGTTTCCTATTCCTGGATTTGACTTTTCCCTAGACATGACAATGAGTTACTTAACGGATTCTAATTAGAGGCAGGCACTGCTTACTCGTCCGGAGCACCTGAGTGCACCAATGGTTTTTATTGGTTTCGGGTTACTCTCTGTGTTTTATGTTTTTGGTTTTTGTTTTGTGTTCGTCTGGATTTGTAACAGTCCATTGGCTTCTGGCTAATGTTGTTCGGTCGTTTTTCTTTGCTATTTTCTTAATAACTGGTTATATGCATAAACCCCCGGGTGTGAATCACTACCGGCTGCTTCATTACAAGTTATGGGACCTCTTTGTGACTTTATCCATAAACCAGAGGCTTGTAAGAACCTGTATCGGTCACCCTTTTCATAAGCAATGAAGATAGCATTTCTCTGATGTTAAAGTAAAGTGTTAAAAGAGAACCATCCAAACAATATTGCTAGTACGTTGGGTTTCTGTTGGTTAACTGGTTTAAGAGAAGAAGATTTTGCGGTTGCGGCCATTTTGAATTTCTAATTATCAATAAAAAACATAAACTTAAAATAAGACCATCCAAACAATATTGCCAGTAAGTTTTGTTTCCATTGGTTAATCGGTTTCAGAGAAGCATGTCCAATGTTTATATATGTAATGCTGTGGTGGCCATTTTGATTTTCTTATTGGTATAAAAAACATAATCTTCATGAGGACCATATCCAAACAATATTGCTAGTAAGTTTTGTTTCCATTGGTTAACAGGTTTCAGAGAATAAGCCTTTTACAACTTTTTCCCATAGGGTTCTTTGTTAAACTAAGTCCTGCGGTGGCGGCAATTTTGACTTTTACATTGGCATAAAATGCATATACTTTATAAAGGTTTATCCAAAAAGTACTGGTATTAAGTTTTGTTTCCATTGGTTACCCGGTTTCAGAAAAAAGACTTTTTTACTTTTTTTCCCACAGGATCAAATGTTAAACCAAGTCCTGCGGTGGCGGCCACTTTGAATTTCCGATTGGGACTTAAAACATGAACTTTGAAGAGGAGCATCCAGTTTCGGAGAAGAAGCCTGTAAAAACTTTTCCCCATAGGTCCTATGTTAAAAGTCCTGCGGTGGCGGCCATTTTAATTTTCCAATTGGCACAAAAAACATAAACTTTATATAGGACTATCCAATCAATATTGGTATTAAGTTTTGTTTCGATTGGTTAACCGGTTTCAGAGAAGCCATTTTAAACTTTTTCCCAAAGGGTCCAATGTTAAACCAAGTCCTGCGGTGGCCGCTACTTTGAATTTCCAATTGTCATAAAAAACTTAAACTTTTTAGAGGACCATTCAAACAATATTGCTAGCAAGTTTTGTTTCCATTTGTTTTTAGGTTTATGAGAAGAAGCCAAAAAATGTTTTCCCATAGGGTCCTATGTAAACTTAGTCTTGTGGTGGCGGCCATTTTGAATTCCCAAATTGGCATTGAAAACATAAAATTTGTAAAGGACCATCCTAACTATATTGCTAGTAAGTTTTGTTTTGAATGGTTAACCGGTATCAGAGAAGAAGCTTTTTGAAACATTTTCCTCATAGGTCCTATGTTAAATTTAGTCTTGCGGTGGTGGCCATATAAGTTATCCAATCCAAATAAAAAGCACAAACTTTGTAAAGGTTCATCCAATGAACATTATGGCTAAGTTTGATTATATTTAGCCAAGTGGTTGCAGAAAAGATTTAAATATAAAAAGTTTGCAGACGCCGACGAAGACGACGACAACGACGCCGACGGACCCTTTGGGTCAGGCGAGCTAAAAAAAGGAGCTTCATTATTGTAGCTAGCAAACCCTTGTCATCGAAGTTCGTTTAATCAAGGAAAGGCCAGAGTAAAGTATCAACTGTGTAATGTAATCTCCATATGCATGCATGAACTGTACAAATTAAGAGTGCTCTGTACATTTGCTGATGCTAATAAATTCAATTATATTTTTCAGGGTTGAAAAACGATGACTATGTTAATATGCAGATATAAGAAATTATAAAGGCTTGAAGGAATTTAAAAAAAAACACAGTAAGCATTCTAAACCTTTTTGTGAATTTTTGAAAAGGAAATGGAAAACATCTTGTTGATATACCGAGCGTTATTACATCATAGGAAATCTTAGATTGATATCATTATCATAAGGCTGATCTGTGGTGTTAATTTGTTCGGGGATGTAACCGATTTAACATCGGAACTAACATTTATTTAACAATTTTTGCATATTTCTATAAATTATTTACAACAATGTTGATTTATAACAACTGGTTTAATTATCAATTTCTGGTTTCATATTGTTTATTTTTTCACACAATGAAAACGTTCGGTTTTGTAGACGAAATTGCTTTTGATGATTGTTGTCATATTTGTTACCACCAGGCTGATACAACACTCTAAAACGTCTTATATGCTACATTTACTACAGAAGGAAATTGTTTTGGTTCAGCACACTATGAAATGAATACATCCAATTAAATCCGAACTATGTTTCTGTATATATCGAGCCACATAAGCCAAGAACATGATTTTCTTTGCATATTTCTAGTTAAATTTTAGAAAAGATAATACAACATGTAATTTTCGTAGCATTGAATTTTCATTGTTCCAGTTGTTGTTTGTCTCATACATGTCAAATATTCTAGAAATTAGCTAAAATGGTCTACCTGAATACAATCAATTCGCATATGTCCTGTTTCGTTGTTCAAACGTCGTCTTCTCATATATATCGGTGTCAAATTGAAACATACTTTGGTCGGAGTCATCATTACAATGTCTACTTAAAACATTTTAACTATTGACTAATATGGTCGATGAGTGTATAAATGTCATGTAACATGTTAATAATTAAAATTACTGTATATTTTAGCAAAATGTGCACAAACCAATTGTACGCGTATTATGTCGTTTGGTATGTAATATAGATTTTTTAATAACTCTTTTTGTTGATTATTTCAGAATGAGTTTATTTTGACACAGATGAAAATAATTCACATAATTATATTGGCTTATTTGATCAAATCTAAATATGGATGATCTTTGGAATGGCCCAATCGAAATATCACTATTACTAAAATAATAAATACTGAAAATGACAAATTCCTGTTAATATTGTAGCATCGACAATTTAAACGTTATCTAAGACCGATTCCAGTTACTTTAGCAAATTCGTCTCACATTTCAACCGTAATCTCAGAAACAGATATGTGAACAAGTTTGTTAAAACATTGGAAGCTTTATCTGCGAGTAATCATAAATATTTGTACTTTAAGTGAAAAACGGCCGAATACTAGTATGAACGTTGATATAATTTGACTTTTCAAAAGTTTAAACAAAGAGGCCTGGTAGCACGTTACTTATAAATATTGTATGTGATAACGAAGGTTTATGTCTCATCAACCTTCTGAATTTAATTCATAGTAATTTGGCAAGAATTCTTCCATTCTTATAAATAAATATGTTCGAATTTTGATATAATGTAAACCGAGTTCTGTAATAACCATCATATACCGATAATCAAAGGGCGAAATTTAATATTTATGGTCTTCAAAAAAAAACAACAACAAGCAACACTTTAAAACAAACAATAAAACAAAATTGGTAACACAAGCCCTCATGAACAAAGGAGTAAATCGAAGTTTTGGAAAGGTTAGTGTATCATGCTTCTCTATTCTGAGTGAAAAAGAGTGACCTGTGGGTAACAATACGATGCTTGAGCATTTATGAGACAAATTCGCCTAAACGATTGAGTATTATCTGATTGTTTTATTAATTGTTTGTTTAACATTCAGTGGGCAATATTTCAGCAATATTCAAAACAAAACAAGTCAACTAACAACACATTAACGGAGGAAAAAATTGGACCAACGAAAGAGCCTCAACTATCTGCTTCCTGAAGACGCGCTGGGTCCGTGGGTCGTCCCAGTAAAGTCCTTGCAATCAATATATTTAGGTACACTGGTAGCAACTGTCAAGGGATAAGTTCGACAAATCTACAAAAACACAAGCTAAGTACAATTGTAGAACAGATAACGTGAACAAATTAAAATACCCTGTTGTAATGTGTTCGACATGTAAGTATAATAGTAAGAATGATAAATAAATTCTCATGTCATAAATATTTTGAAGATTTGAAAATGTTTACGACTTCTGTAACAGTACTAGAGACGTTATAATGTCAAGGCACAACAACAATTACTAAAATTAAAGATATATGACGTTCATATTGCACAATAAATACAAGTAATGGAAACAAACAACACGCTATACCATTTGTGTAAATGAAATGCAAACGGAACAAGTATGTAAGGCTAGCATATTAACGATGAGCTAGTAAGAGCCTGTATCGCTCACATGAATCTTTTTAAGAGACATGACATTTCTTGCAAGTTTATGCTAAATGCTAGAGTTCATGCAAAGATGCTATTTCTATGAATGTTGCCACGTTGAATTTCCAATCAGCAGCAATCTGTAGAACAGTTTCTGAGAAGAAGCTGTTTGTTCCTATACAGTCCTATGCTAAGCTATGTTTCATAATGGCGGCCGTGTTTGATTTTGAATCGGCACCAAAAACGCAAACTTGTAGAGGACCATTCAGTCTACATTTCTGCAACATTTCAAACCTATATGGCAAGCGGTTTGTCAGGGAGCAAAAGTTAATAATTTCAGCCAATACAAATGCATTTATGGGCCCGGCAATTATGTTGTATTAGAAATCAGGTCAAAAGAAAATTAAAAAAATAACTTTCCAAGCTTAAGCTTCATTTCGGCATAGTTGGTTCAAACGTGTAATAGTTTCAGAGAAGAAGCCGTTTTATGTTTTTCTCATATGTTACTATATTAAGCAATGTTAACTGGTGGCAGCAATTTTGTATTTTGGATCGGAACAAAAACTCGTAATTAGTACAGGACCATCTGAGGTACATTTAACAATATCACAATTTCTGCTTTCAAAAGGCTTGTGAGGAAACGAATGTTGAAATTTCAGCCAATTTAAACGCGTATGAAACTCTGGCAGCTATGTTGAATTTCTTGTCAGCTCGAAAAAACTCAAAATAATAAGAGAACTATCCAACATTCTCCTCTGCATTATTTGGTTTAATTGGGTTGAACAGTTTTGTAGAATCTGTTTGTATGTTTTTCCCATATGATCTAATGTAAAGCTGTGTTTCACGGTGGCAGCCATAATAGATTTTGGATCGGCACAAAAAAACTTAAAATTATGTAGATGACCATCTAAGGTACATTGCTGCAATATTTCAAATCAATCTGCCAAGAGGTTTGTGAGATTTTTTTATTTTTGTAAATTCTTTTCTTAATAATATGGCTTCATTGTTGAAAAGTTTAGGAGAAGCTATTTGTATGGTTTTCACTTAGGGTCCTATGTAAAGATGTGTTCCACGGTGGTGTCAATCTTGGATTTTGGATTGGGACAAACAATTCAAACTGAAACCATCTAAGGTACATTTCTATAATATTGCCTAACAATTTGCAATGCGGTTTATGAGAAAAAAGTATCTTAAAAATAAGCAAATCAGAATGCATTAATGGCCATGACAGACATGTTCAATATTCAATCAGCACCAAAAACTCAAGTTCTGTTAAGAACCATCCAATAAATATTCCTGTCAAGTTTGGTTCCTATTGGCAAAATGGGTTTTGAGCAGAAGATTGAAATTTGAAAAGTTTACGGCCGTTGACGAGGACGGCGGACGCAAGTGTTAGAATAGCTCACACTGACCCTTTGGGTGAGGTGAGCTAAAAATAAAGCTTTAAGATAGAACATACACATTTGAAAATAAAGAACTATAAAAATACATCACTTTAGCAAGGCTACTTGAACTCAATAAAACAAACAAAGGGTGAAGACATATCAAACATGTTTTAAATTTAACTAATAATTTGTAAGTAAATAATACACAGAAACAAAACGAATTTATATTTCTCCCAGTGCCTAGATACCACGTCTGAAGTGATTCCATCAAGCAAGTTGCAAGTTTTAAGTTTTATTGTGGACAAGAGAAATAATTTAAAAGAGATAACAATTAACATAGACAGAGAATTTTATCTTTTGCAATGCACTTCAACTCTTAACAATATATCCAACCTCCAAGTTTCAAGTCAATATCAAACGGTTTTAGAGATATGCTTGGGAAAAATCTATGACAGTAGGAAGACTTTTCGGACAAGAAAAATAAACTAAAGCAGAAAATTAAAACATTAACATAGGTAACTCCCAGTTGTCAAAGCTGTTGCAAAAATGGTACAATGATCGTTGAATTTTTTCGCAAAATAACCACTAACAAAAACTGCTTAAAATGCATCTTTATAACCTTTGGAGAAATATGTGGTGCACTGAAATTTCTTTAGCCTATTCACTCAGTCAACAACATATTCATACACATATCTAAAAAAAGACACTTGGGCTTAAACATATTTACCAAAGCTACAATTAAAGCCTCCTAATATCTCTTAGTAATAACGAAGCATCAAACATTGACAATTTTTTCAATTCTACACCTTTTAGGAACTATTTAGCTGGGTGATAAATTGACCCTGAACTGTATAATGAAACCTCTATTATTAGGTAGTGTTACGGTTCTTGCAACTTCACTCCTTCTCATCTTGATCTATCCAACCTCAAAGTATCAATTCAATACAAACAAAAACTGTTTTGGATATATGCTTTGAACATGTTATAACTGACCTAAGGATCGATGGACAAAGCAACAACTATATGCTTCTCCCTCCTTTAGGAAACATAATACTACATCAAATCCTTATTGTACTAGTGGGAAAAATTTATTGCAAGCAAATACATTACTTTTAAATAAAATTTGTTTCCAACCAAGCACATTTTGTTTTATGAACATTAGAACAATAATAAATATCTTTCCTGCAAAATATTTACTATTATTGGGACGTTTGTCCCCATTGGATATACACACACTTACTAAGGAGACGTCTAAATACCAAAGGAAATACTACTGACAAAACCGTCATATGTCGCTGTCAATCACAAACAATCAGCTATAGCTTTCAAAATGGCTTAAGATACCGAGTGAATGAGACGGAAGATAATAATACTACAAGTAGAATATCTATGAGTCACCTCAGCTATGCATATAGGCGAAATATTATGTCAGTTTGAATTTGAGCCTAGCATGTTGTGCAACAGCTAGTCGAAGGAAAGTCTTAAATAAAATATGTCTATCAACTGCCTTCATAAAGTCATAAGGACCACACTTATATATGACTCCAATGTCATTAGACTTCAATTTTGTTCTATGTTATATATATAATGTAGGGTCACAGCAAGGCAAGTAAACTCAATCTACAAAAAGACAAAAAATTGTAGATTAGTACATACAAATTTAGCATAACAAATTTTCACATTAGTTACTTTCCTCTTTCAGTGTTAAATGTAGTTGACAAATCATATAAATTCCATGCAATGTTGAAAGAGCCAATATACATGCAGGTTAAATTATGACCATACATTTAAATTAGAACTTTTGTGTTTTATTTGAATTTCTGTCATGTTATTCTGAGACCTTACCTATTGCCCCTTAGGAAATATGGTGTAAATAATTGTTCCATGTACTATGTAGTTTCAACTTGGTAAATGTTTGCCTTAATTTTATTAATTCTATTTACAGTCCATATTTGCAAACATTTTGAGTTAATGCTAAATTTAAACATATTACTTTAAATTGCAGTCAAAATTTTGTTCTGTTGATCCTTTGTTGATTTATTGTTTGTTAATTTGGTTTTTAGCTGTGATATTGCTCACTGGACGTTTACCCTTTCCTTCATAGACAAAAAGTAATTAAATGGTTGATTTGCATGTGGGTTTTTACAAACAAAATTATATAGATACCTAGTAAATGCTGAAAAACTCTCCTTGAAATGCTACATATATACAAATTTATAACTAGGAATATAGATTGAAGAAAACCTTTTCTAATCATGCATAATATATTATTGCCATTAAAATAGTTTTTGCGAAATTCTAAAAATTAATGATAAAAATTAAAATTTATACAATTTTATACGTAAAACCTCAAACAATTAATTTTAAATACTAATAGGATAAAACTTTTACCTTTATATGATTAAATGAACTAATTTATACTCTTTTACAGTATTCACTAACACAGAAGTAAGGTTGGAAAAAGAAATGTGCTCCCCCATCTGTCGTTCACATTCTGTCAAAGACGTCACTGTATACGTCATTTACCAAGTAAAACAAACAAAACATATTTGCAAATTTGTTTGTAGGCTGCTTGCAACGTTACATGCTGCTATTGCAAGTCTTATAGGAGGGAAATGTGCAAATCTTCTTTTTTTGGGTGGGGGAAGCCTTAGGTTTGTTGAAAAAAACTGGTATTTCCAGAGGATATACTTTTTACAACACATTTTAGTCAAAGTTAGGCTAATAAGAATCATCGAATATGGTAGGAAACATTTTTATTTTAAACTAGATAAAAAGTACCATCCCGCAGCTTAGTATTAAAGATTGATATGTTAGTAGCAAAGTTTTTTTAGGATGTATAGTGTGTCTGTAAGTCACATACATGTATGATGCCCCAGCCTGACCAGTGACCAGAGCAGTGTGTTGCAACAGGCAGAAATTGTAAGAAAATTGAATGGAAGTCAAAAGCCATTGACCTGCACACTTTTATTATTTGTAGAAAAAATCCTAAATATTAATACAGTAGCTTTAAAAATGAAGAATGCAAAAATGTACCATTATCTCAGCTATCTGGCCTGCAAACTGCTAGTCAAACTACCTCTAAATTTATGAAGATTAAATGAAAATAAAAATCCTTTGGTCCTTCCCACGATCATAATGTGTGCAAACAAGCTGTTAAAAATAAATGTAGCTCCAAAAATGAAGGAGAAGATAGCTGGACAAGACATGTACCCCTATCTCAGTTACCTGGTCGGCAAACTATCTTTAGTTTTAAGCACATTTATTGAAATTTTAAATCCTTTTGTCTTGCACACCTGTATTATGTGTTCAAATATCCTACTAAATATAAACGCTATAGCTTCAAGATGAACGAGAATATAGCGGACAAAACAAAAATAGCCGGACAAAACATGTACCCCTTTCACAGTTATATGATCTGCAAACTGATCAACTATCTGTAGTTTTAAGAATATTTCACAAAAATCAAAATCAAAATCATTTGGCCCCTAAAACTGTAGGAGTTAGCCGGACAAGCTTATCTGGACCGACGGATTAATTATATGCCCCCCATCGTCACGGGGGGGGGGGGCGAAAGAACCTACACAACATAGGTGCTACACAGCGCTACATTTTAAATTTAAGCAAATGAAGGAGCTTTGGAAATTGAGCTTTTCATGGTTAAATTTGCATGAAGAAATATTTGTAAACATTGCTTAGAAGTTTTTTTATCTTCATATGTTCTTAGGATAAATGAAGCCTAGTTGGTCTATTTTTCTTGTTATTTGTTTTATTTTTCAGAAAAAAGAGAACATTTTTAACATGAATATCAATCAGTAACATATATGCTAATCGTGAATACATGTATGATATTCATTATATATAATAGAAAATAAAAAAAAAACCATAAAATTTACATGTAGAATTGTACATGGTGTATATTCCTACATCCTCACATGTCAGGGTTTCTATGCCCACATGTGTCCACGAAAGGGTTTCGTGGAAACATATGTACACAGAAACCCTGACTGGTGAGGTGATATTCCTACGGCTATTTCAAGAGTCTGCATAAAGTTTGTATTAAGTTTATCCCTCAATGCATATGGCATCATGACCACTTTTCTACATTTATTTCCTGTTTTATAAACTGTAAAACATTTGTTAGGTTAAGGATTGTTTCCTTTTGTTTACATTAGCAGAAGAAAACTATTTGCAAAAAGGACGTTGCAACTAGATATGATTGGTCCAAAAATAATATCTTTTAAACTCAAGTAATATTATTTCCATTCATGCTTTGTAGAAAGCTGTTAAACGAAATCCAAACGTTTTTAAATATGTTACATTCTCAATAAAAATGCTTAAGAGTTTTGATTCATTATAGAATAAACACAGTTCAATATATTTTTTATTTTGCACTTTAAAGGAAAGAAGTTGACTGGTAAGTAAATTGAAAACATACAGTTTTATTATTTTTTGTTAAAGAGAGTGGTTAAGAATATTTTCCCACTAATTTTCATAAAAGGCAAAGTCAAGTGATCATTTGTAGATTATTTTGATTAAGGGAGATTTTTGTTCAATGAAAAGTTTGTAGAAATATCTACAGGGTTTAGGAGCATAATGTAATCTTTGATGGAGCACATTTCAGCCAACTGAAATTGTTTAGTGGCAGGTATAAACAAAATGGAGTGAGAGAAGAATCTCCAAATGTATTGTGAAATTTGCTTTTGCTATAAATGTTCATTGAAATACCTTTGTTTTATTTAAAATAAGTCCAAGAGAATGATCCTCAAACAATGACTTTCGTTGCTAATAATAATTGATCTCCATGATTACATGATCCTCCAATGTTTTCTGACACAAAACTTTGTATGTTAAAGTAGTCACTTGATTTTCTTTTTTGTTTATTAGTTAGGACATGAATTGTAAAATCACTTCTCTTGACCTGAAAAAATTATAAACAAAAATTAATAATCATAATTCCATTGTTTACTTCCAGCAATTTTATATATCCACTGAACTGAATATTTTGAAGTTTTTTATTTTACTAATCATTTGTCATGGTTGCCATCTTGATAGAAGAATCATTACCCAATGATCTTTTAAATTTGAAAAATGATTGGCAGTTTATGTATGAGGTTTTAAAGGCTAAAATAATTTTAAAAAAATTGTAACTGACTTTTAAACAGATTTTTAAAATAAAGAAATACTGGAGTTATCACCAGGTACATCAGGTTCTTTCCTGTTTAGAATGCTAAACTAAAGAATTCATAAAAGTGTCATAAACAATACTTAAACAAACACAAAATTGACCAATTGCAGGCCATATGATGGCCATCTAAGATGTCCTGCATGCTAAATATAAGGTGATCGGTTCTATCAACGGGACCTTGTAAACTTACTGAACTAGGATAAATGAGCTGTATGATGGGCAAGTTTAAACTTACTCAAGTGTAAGACATAATTGTTACAACAGATTTTCGTATTTATTATAAGTAAATGCTGTTTTTCCAGTAACAAAGTGTAAAAGATAGCAATCTATATACCAAATATTATGAAACTGAGGTCAAAGTTATGTGACAGGTGACTGACAAGTACTCATCGTAACCTACCAGTGGACCAAATTTTATGAAACTATGACTTAAGTTTATGTGCATATAAAGCAAATTGTCAAGTGCTAATGCTGCCAGAAACGCATATACTAGTACTAGTATATGTCTCGCCCCAGTGACTTTTTTTCACAGGTGATTCTAAAACAAATCTGTAAAAATGTTACATTGTCAGTTTTTGTTAATTACAGTACATGTACAAAAGCCAATAAAATCACTACTCTTACCAAACAGAATCACTACAAGAGTGATGAATTATGAAGTTTCCCGTTTTACTTTGTTAATCCATCCTTATAGCTTGTTTCCACATTTATTTATATTGACAAATTATACATCAAGATTGTCTTGGATGTCAGGTGGAGACAAAATATACTGAAATTGGGACCACCAATATGGCTTGCATGATATAGTTGCATAGTTTCATTATACCAAATTTGTCAAAACATTATGGATATAAACAATTTTAACAATAATAAACAAAAGATTTTTTTTATTAAACATTATTAGTGGGTTTGCACATTTCATTAAAACTGATTTTTTAGTATGTAAATGGTAAGTAAACTGCATTGTAGCAACCTTTATTTCAAAGGAATAGTGTTCCAATATTCCCAAGTCACAAACATTCAGGCGTGTAGCTACCCGGAGACACGGCAGCATGTGCATCCACATCGTTTTCACACACACACACTCAAAACAATACATAATAAAATAAATAAAAACCTACGATAGTTTTGTATGTTTGAAGTACGGAATTTAATACGTGTATTGCCCAACTTTTTACCAATACTACTTAATCATCTAGATAACGTTCTGCAACGTCTGAATTGTCAGATAAACATGCAGAAAAGGTTGACTCATTTTTGTACCAAAGTTGGTTCAATGTGCTGCAGCAGTTTTGACATGCCTTCAATAGAAGATGCTACAGCTAGTTCTTTAAAATTAAGTCGGCCTGTAGAAGAGACGACCCTTCCTCTTTGACCTGTTAGTACCAGCCACCCTACCTTGATATTGGGAGTTTGTGTACAGAAACTTTACAAAAAGACCATGTAAAGATAGATTTGCAAACCCAAAAAAATGGGAACACGCAGCAAAATTAAAATTTTGAGGTAAACTTCACTTTTTCGATGTTTTATCAAAAAGGACATGGAAGCATTTGAATGAGGATTAATTCTTTTGAAATGCCTGTACCAAGTTAGGGCCATTGCTATCTCATTTCTCCGGTACGTCTTTGCCTTTGTTTTGTCCTTTCTTTTGGGATATATGAATTTGATCATCAGAGTTTGATATTTTTGTTATTTAAGTTCTCCATTAGAATCACAGTATGCAACAAATGTTCAGTTTATAATCAAGAGTACTAAAATTGTGTCTACTTGTGTCTTCAGACAAATCATACAAGTTATAACGGTCACAATTTATCGTAATTTTAGCACTTCAAAATGCTATCCTTCTGGAGCTTACCGGGGACTTTGCCCCCTGGACCCTCTACCAGGGCTTTGCCGTGGACCAACTGGGGCCTTAAGCGGCCTCCAGACCCCTTGTCGTTGAAAACAAATGAAAAATAAATAAACTGGTTCTCCATTTTCCTGCAGAATACGTAATATGACTAATTTCAGATATTTACTTCTTTAATTATGTACAAGTTACTTTAGAATTAAGTATGTCAAAAATGTACATGTATTCATCTCTTCTATCTTCAAGTACGTTCCCATGCAGATACAGCTGGATATCTGAATAGAAAGTAACCAGCCGAGATCTGCAACAAGAAGTTGCCAGGTAATGATTTTTAAACTACTGCCAAGAAGAAATAACTCTACCTTTCTAAAGCCAGTTGAACTTTTAGTGGCACCGAAGACTGTGTAAAGACTTAATTAAAATATTCTTTGTGTTGTGCTTTTGAACTTTGTGATTTTTCTTGTGCTTTTGTTCTTTGTGTTTTTAAGCTGTGCTTTTGTGCTGTGCTTTTTTATGTTTTTTTTTGTGCTTTGTTTTGCGCTTTTTTAGTGCATTATATATCTATGAATAAAGTTAGGCGTGTGTAAAAGTGTTTTGTGTTTTTAATGTTTTCTATAAGATGACCGTCAGTGTGGTAGTATTTGTACAGGGAGAACGAATGTGTGAAAAGTCATATTTGTATGGTGAAAGTAGATATGAAAGTAGCAAGTGAGATAAGAAAGAAAGACAGTTTGTATGCAAGAATGAATTGTTAAGAATTAGAGCTTCAAATATATGTAAAATAATAGTATAGTGCTATAAATCTCAATAAAGAACATAAACGTGTTTTGTCGTCTATAGTTATTTTTTTAACATAAAATGTCATCAAAGATACCAAGGTTAACACAATTTACTACGCCATATCATGTTAACTAAGAGGACACATTAAAATAAATACTAAATCAAAAGCATAATTCATCAATATGTTGAAATAATTCCTTAAATCTCTTACAAAATAAAACATTTTAAATGCAAGTTTGGACCGATTGACTTGAGACAAATTGGAATTGGGACCAATTGATTTGGGACGAATTGGAATTGGACCAATTGACCTGAAAAAAGAAATCTTTGTAGTTCCATTTATTAACTATGCAGTTGGTGACAAAATGTTTTATCATCGAACAATTCACCTTTGGTGGCTCATTTATCCCAACGTAAAAAAAGACACAAGATATCTATATTCTGAAATCGACATCTAAGGCCGTTTATATTTAAATCAAATGGGGTCTCGGTGGCCGAATGGTTAAGGTAGTTCGTCTTTAAATACAGAGGTTGTGTGTTCGAGTCTAACTGCAGGCAGAGGCGTACTTGACTCCAAACTTAATTGACAAGTATTGCCAGTTTACTTACTGAAGGTCTGGCTTTTCTCCGGGTACTCTGACTCCCCCCCCCCCCCCCTCACAAAAAAACCAGGGACGCCATGATCTAGTTGAAAATTACTGAGTGGCGTTGAACATATCATTCAAACGAACAAACAAATTAATTAAAATTATACTAGACTACTTCCTTCACTCTTCTGTGTATAGTATTATTCCTGCAGCAGCTTCTTATAAAGTCTATCAATCGCATCTTTTAGATTTCTGGTGTGCAAATCCAGTCAATTCTTATTTTTTAAATTTTGCGTCACTCTAATATATCTAATAAATTACATCAAACTGTATTTTATTCTTCATGCATGACAGCAATATTACTTTTACCTTCTTTGAAGATATTAATCAGTCTTATAATATAAATTTACAATTTTAAACCAAGCCGATATATCTGGTTACGCAATATAAACTATATTGACCTATGACAAATGACAAACTACCTTTTTGATTAGACAAACACTCATAATTCTACAAGGAAACACTAACAATGTGTTGATTCAACTATACATGAATGCACGAACTCCTACAGCAACAAGGAATAATACTTTGTGTTCCAGCAGGATAAGAGTTTCTTGCATCAATCAATACAATCGTCGCTTTTTCTTGTAGCAGCAAATACAATTTCGGGAATTTATTAATTAAACATATCTGATGATGGAATATCAATGACATTTCTTCAAATGAACATTCTTCGCGAAAAAACTAACAGAAGGAAAAATCATGTGTAAAAAATGTACGAACATCACGAACAGAAAAGAAAAATTGAGAACGGAGTCAACTTCTCTGGAGTAATAAAAGACTGTTTAATTCACATTATGCCATAGGGAAAGCTTAACAATTTAAAAAAATATATATAGTGTTTCACAATAGCTGATTCATATAGAATAGTTTTCACGTTTGTTTGTTTGTTTAAATGGCGATACTTTCGGCTATCTGTCGATTTTTAGAGCTGAGATATTCAAGGATTTAGGATAATTTAAAATAGTGTTTGGACTTAAACTTCTACACATGTAATTATTTATACTTTACTTGACTATATCTAAAATATTTGCACCAAGGAGATCCCAATTCCAATTTTTAAGAAATATCACTTTGCACATATAAATGTGACCATTCCTGTTGACCCGGGGCTATACTATGTAGTTTAAAAACAGTTCACATTGGAATTGACCAAGTTGGACTTTGGACTCGTAGTAAAAGTGTAACGCTGTTATAGTAAAACTGACCTTCTGACCTTCTAAACTATTCACTGATTAAAGCTCAACCAATCGAATCGTAGAAATGTCATTGAATGAAACAGCCGAGCTCTTAGCGGAAAGCAGAAAAATAATTAAAAGTAACAGTATGGACCCAAATGCAGTGTTAAATATGATACTGCAAATAGTTACAAATATTGATAAAAAAATAGGAAGTATGGAAACTAAAATGATCCAAAGCTTAAACGAAATGAAGAAAGATCTCATAGAAGTATCAGGCAGGGTAAGAAAATTAGAAGGCCAATCTGCGGATCTGACACAAAGAGTAACCGAGTGCGAATCTAGTTGTGAGGGAGTCAGCAATCTTTTCGACCAGCTTAAAAACCAGATACAAACGAACTCGCGAAACATTACCCACCAAAATGGTAAAATTAAAGAAAATGAGAGCCAAGCACAGATAGACAATGAAAACCTGGCGAAACGAATAAGTGCAATTGAAAAACAAGCAAGATATGTAAATAAAGCTGGAGTAGATGCTAACCATGAAACACTTAGGAAACTCGAAGAAACGATATTAGATTTACAATGCCGTTCGATGAAAAACAATTTAATATTCACAAACCTTGTAGAACAACCAACAGAAGATGTTGAACGGAAGTTACAAACATTCATCTACGAACAACTGGGTATTGAGCATCAAATAGAATTTGGAAACGTTCATAGATTTGGCAAAAAAAACCCAAAGTATCCCCGACCGATTGTAGCAAGGTTTCTATACCATAAGGATTTGCGTCTAGTTCTAGAGAGAGCTAAGTGGTTGAAAGGCACACCATACGGTATTCATGAACAGTTTCCGAAGGCTGTCGAGGACAATCGAAAAAAGCTTTACCCAATCATAAAGTCTGCAAAGAGACAATGGAAAAACGCTATTCTCGTCCGGGACAAGCTTTTCATAAACGGTCAAGAGTATTCTGCACACGCAACTCCTACTGACAATGCAAACAAATTATTTGGGTACCGTGACACCCTCATTAAAACACCTAAGCAACACGAAAGACCATATAAACGACAGCATCTATCAGACTCTTCCCTACATGGACAACTTATCCCTGAAACCCCCCATTAGGTCAGCCCGGGAGCTCTTAATTTGAAAAATGTAACTTTTAACAGCACCAGCTTAAATTGTAAATATGTTGTATATGACAGTGACGATATATATAAATATGATAATTTAGATATCCTTTGTTCTGAGGGTAGTTGCAAAGAAAGTAGGCATAGTCACGAAATACATGTCAGTGATCACTATTTAGCTATTGAAACCGAAAACTGGTATTTTGAATATTTAATCAAATATTATGATAATAGTAATATTTTGATACATGAAAAAAATAGAGATTTGCAATTCCACTCACATGCACCTTTATGTAATACTGTTAATTGTACATGTAATACTGAAGTGCTTTTAGGTCACTTAAATGAAGCCGGAAAAGAGGCAGCTTTCGGTGAAATTTTAAATATATCGGCGTGGTCAAATGAGAGTCAAGATATGATTGAAAGAGAATTAAAAATAGACAGTAAAGGTTGTCTAAAAGTTCTATGTCTTAATTGTTGCGGAATAAAAACACGGTCAAATTATCCGGAATTTATAAGCCTCCTGGAGGGCTATGACATTGTATGTTTGGTTGAAACAAAAACAGACAACTTAGATCAGATAAACATTCCTGGCTTCAAATTTAAAATGAAAAATAGAACAAAAATTGCAAAGAAACGTTCTGGTGGTATTGTAGTAGGGTATCGAGAATCGCTAGAGAATAACATACAATTTATAGATACTGACAGCAAATATGTCTTATGGTTCAAATGCAATGAGCATCTCTTTAAAACTGACGAACCCGTATATTTTGGGGTTGTCTACATTCCACCTGAACATACAAGATACTCGTCTTTAGACTCATTTAATGAACTCGAACAGGAATTTTTATCCTTTTCTTCCAAATCCAGATATATATGCCTCGTAGGGGATTTTAATTCAAGAACATCGACAGAACCCGACTTTGTCGACACCGAAGAGAATAGACATATTGAAAGCAACCTCTCAGAATTTATAGACAATTATTCTCAACTTTTAAGTGACCTAAAAATGCCTCTTTTAAGGTATAATATGGATAAAACAAAAAACCGATTCGGGAATTTGTTGCTGAATTTTTGTAAGGGTAACAGTATGTTTATTGTAAATGGTAGACTGGGTAACGATTGTATGAAAGGTAAATTCACATGTAGAAATGCCAGTGTTGTTGACTCTTGCATAAGTAGCCCCGAATTTTTGAAATTATTCCTAGATTTCGATATCCTTGAAACGAGCAAGCTTTTCTCTGATGTTCATTCACCGATTCGTTTAATACTTTCAATTGATTGTGATTGTGCTAAGAAAGATGAAAACCAAAATCAATGCTTTACCCCTTATACTAAACTTAGTTCTAAAGCAAAGCCATGGAAAATTGAAAAACAAAAAGAATTCCAAGAAAATATTGATGAAAATAAGATAGATAACTTAATGCAGAAACTCGATCGTCTGCAAGAGCAAACATTAGAAAATGGCAGTCATGATATTGATACTATAGTGGAGGATCTGGGTATGATTTTTATTGAATCCGCAAAGAAATCATTTGGAACTTTTGGTATTCATAAAAATGTCAAAACGAAAAATAATACAAGTAAAAAAGTACCGGAAAATCAAAAGCCTTGGTTTGACGGTGAATGTAAGATTGCTCGTAGAAATTTTAGAAAAACAAAGAGAAAGTATAAAAATCATAAATCAAGCCAAAATTACGACGCTATGATTGAAGAAGAAAGTAAATACAAAAAACTATTGGATAGCAAGTACAAATCTTTTACCGACAAACTTGCAAATGAATTACATAATTCATATCAAAACGATCCAAAACACTTTTGGAAAGTTCTAAAAGGAAATCAAAGAAAGAAGCAACCAAACATAGATATTGATGTTTTACACGATTTTTTTCAAAAACTTAACTCGGATAACACTGACGAACAAGAGTCAACAGCACCTGGCATTCCTATACAGATTAATATAAATGAAAATATAAATAATTATATCACTTCTGATGAAATCCTTTGTTGTATCAAAAATTTAAAGAACGAAAAAGCATGTGGCGAAGACGGCGTTATAAACGAATATATAAAGAGTACAGCGGACCGTTTCATCCACATCTATGAAAAACTGTTCAATACTATTTTCAATACAGGTATCTTGCCAAAAAGCTGGTTAACTGGGATAATCAAACCAATATATAAGAATAAAGGTAAAGAAAATGACCCCAAAAATTATAGACCAATTACCATAGTCAGCTGTCTAGGTAAATTATTTACTGCTGTCCTAAATGTTCGACTCAATGAATACTCAGAAGAGTTTTCAATTATCAAAGAAAATCAATGCGGTTTCAGACAAAATTACTCTACCCTAGACAATATTTTTTCAATGTTTACACTGTTTCAAATACTTAAATCAAAAAAGAAAAAGTTATACTGTGCCTTTATTGATTTTGAAAAGGCGTTTGATAGAGTGTGGAGAGACGGTCTATTCTATAAGCTTATATTGAACCAAATAAATGGTAAAATGTATAATATAATTTTTAACATGTACTCTAATATAAAATCATGTATTTCATATAATAATTGTGTGTCAGATTATTTCAACTGTGAAACCGGAGTGAGACAAGGTGAAAACTTATCCCCCTTTCTATTCTCGCTTTTCCTTAATGATTTAGAAGATTTTATGCAGCAGAAAAATATAGTAGGCCTCGCCAGTATATCTAACACACTAGAAAACGAGTTAGAAATCTTTCTGAAAATTTTTATAGTTCTGTACGCGGACGACACCGCCCTGTTAGCCGAAACGCCAGAAGATCTGCAATGTCAATTAAATGCTTTTGGTGAATACTGCGATGCTTGGAAAATGAAGGTTAATGTTGATAAAACAAAAATAATGATATTTGGGTGCGTAAGACAGCAAAATTTTACATTTAAGTATAAGAACGAAGAAATTGAAATAGTGAATCAGTTTAATTATTTAGGAGTAACATTATCAAAAACATGTAACTTTGATCTTACAAAAAAAAAGTCAAGCAGACAAGGCGTTGATAGCAATGTACGAAGTCCTGAAATTTGAAAGAGCTTATAAACTATCATTTAAAATACAACTCGATCTTTTTGATAGACTGGTCAAGCCTATACTTTTGTACGGATGCGAAATTTGGGGATTTGGAAAAATTGACATTCTTGAAAGGGTACATCTTAAATTCTGTAAACTTCTATTAAATCTAAAACCATCAACTCCAAACTATATGGTCTATGGAGAACTCGGTAGACATTCAATTGACATTGATATTAAAGTTAGGATGATTTCATTTTGGGTACGTTTACTAATCGGTAAAGAGACGAAATTTGCATATATTTTATACAAACTTTCTAGAAAACTAAATGAAGAAAGGAAATTATTTTACTGGGTTAATTTTATTAAATCAACGTTGAATGAGTGCGGCCTATCGTATTTATGGGGAATTGAAACAGTTAATAATCACGAATGGATTAAAAGTATTGTAAAGCAACGTCTCATTGATCACTTTATTCAGAAATGGCATGCGTGTCTAAATGAATCAACAAAAGCAATTAACTATAAATTATTTAAAAAGAACTTTGAATTTGAGGAATATTTAAGTCGTCTTCCCCATTCTGCAGCTACAACACTTTGTAGATTTAGAACAGCAAATCATCATCTGCCAATAGAAACCGGTAGATGGATGAACATAGACAGAGTAAATAGGTATTGTCCTTTGTGTAACTGCCAGAAATTAGGGGATGAATACCATTACGTCCTTGAGTGTTCCTCCCTGCTTGAAAAACGAAAACAATTCCTACCAAAATACTTTCAAACTAAACCAAATGTTTTAAAGTTCTCTCAATTGATGTCGACCAGAAAGCAAAGAACACTATATAAACTGTGTAACTTCATTAAACATATAAACAGAAGCATTGGAACTCCTGGCTGATCTTGTCTCACTTCCGCCCATGCAGTGATTCTCTGTGTTTGTTTTTTTTTTGTTCTGTATATATTGTAAATAGTCTCTATATTATTTGTTATTTATGTTACACCTTCTCTGTACCAACAAGTGTTGGCTTTATGAGAATAAAGAAAGAGCTATCTTTCATACTTTCCATGCATTTCAGTTTTATATTGAGAATGAAGCCGAAGTAAACAATGAACGTCCTCATTTTCCTAGGGAAAATTGGAAATCCTTGTCAGTAAATGTTAGAATCGAGTACAACCTGCCCTCATTAAAGTTCGAACTTGCAACATCAACATTGAAGATCAATATACATGTAGTAAATGGCGAAATTACCTTACCCTTGACCAAAAGCCACCGCCCTCTCTCTTCAGTTTCCTAGTGTATTTGTGTATTTACAATTAATTGAATTTTTTGATGGCGTTTGAAGCTTTATGATGTAATCTATACTCCACGACATAAAAAACATAATCTTTTATTTATTGATTCACATCTAATATTTTACCGTTTTTTATGTCGTCATCAAACGCTAACATCATGTTTCGATTTTTTACTGTGTATACTTGGTCCAAAGCGTTTCAAGACAAACCACGCTGCATTGACTTAGAATGTTCGCACGTGATGTCATTTAAACAAGATTAACCAAAAAAGTGCAAATACGCAAACCCATATTTCTTACAGAGGCGCGGTCCTATCCATGACAATTGTTTTTTATGAAACTTCATCAAATTTGCATGTACGTTTAAAGATATAAAATATCTAATACATGTATTTTATAAACGTATAAAAAAAGATATTCCAAAGGCATCACGTATTAGTGCTATAACGGACAATAAAATACCCACTTCTAATGGGTCATTTGTTTTGATATTGACAATGACTTTTAATACGCTGAGAGCAGCAACATTTTCGCCTTAACTGCATATGGGCTGTTTGTATCACAGCGGGTAAGAAAATATTGGCAACTAAAACATAGACAAAGTCATCATTTCAGAAATTTTCTGACTGCAACTTTAAACGGATGATCTTTCATTTCATTTGTGATCCACATTTATTTTTACTTTTAAAGGAGAAGGTATTCACTATAGGGAGCATGCATGGGACAGGAGATTCACAGTGTCTGCTCCCGCACTGTTTTAAATTAGGTTTTATAGTTATCTGTTGAGCTTTACTCTGTGCGTAAAGTTTCACTATTTATATTTTTGAGATCATAATACCCGAACTGTATATGACTGACCTATAAAAGGAAGTAAACACGATGAACAAACAGTTGTGTTTAAAAACTGAGGACTAAAAATACATTGAAGAAGTTATTTAACTTTAAACACGGAAGTGGTATTTTTGTCATCATTTGTTCCAGTGTTAGTTTTTGCAGCATTTGTTGTTGTTTTCATTACCAGTGAGTATATACAAATTATACTGAATGTTTGTTATAATCATCAGTAAGTATATACAATTATATTGTTTGTTTGTTATTAACATCTTGTGCTATAGCTTGCGTAAGTTATTAATTAATGTTAACCTGTACCAACAGTATTACATGATTCTTACGTAGAAATGTAATAACTAAGAAATTCCACCAGTAAGTTGGTGAATTTACGATAACTTATTTTTTAAGCGATAATTTTCATATTAAACTTAATAGGCGTTTTCACTCTTGACCTACAATATTTACAATGATTGTATGTATTGTTCACTCAAACTACAATGGATGGCAGAACAATTAACTTTTGTCTAGCTAATCTGTATTTAAATTACGTTGTAGAATTGTATTGGGCAAGCGAGTCAGCAGTCCGCACAAACAGAACAGCTAGGTCGCGTATAATTGTTCAAATTTTATATACAAGTAACCTCTGGACTTAAGCTAAGATTATAATGAACTTATAATATTTAACACTACAAATAACGCATGTAACGTTCAACAACAAAATCGTCATGCTTAAAAAATCTATGACACTGAGTTGTGATTTTGTTGAAAATTAATTATAAATACAAACCGAGCATACACGGCTTTCTTAAGCATATACATGTGTATTACAGGCTCTTGTGTGGCTGATCCTGAAACAGTATATGGGAAAAAAACGTTTTCAATCATCTTTATATGTCCCTTTAAAAGTACATCAACAATGAGTGTAGTATGGTTTTATGTGAACAGTTCATCCGCTTTACTCATAAGTGATGGGATTTATAAAGTGCCATCAAACCCGATGTACACCAGAGTATCCGTTGTTGGAGACTCCACAGCAGAAGAGTATAACCTACAACTGAATGATCTTAGAGAATCTGACGCAGAACTGTACAGATGTAGTGGTGGATTTCAGCAGAAGGCGTATAAATTGGAATTATTAGGTATTGAATTTAACGTTGAATATATATACTCTTCAAAAAAAAACCGCATACCTACGTTTTAATTTATAAAAATGAATTTTCAATAATTATCAATTATAATTTAAAATGACTATTGAACCTTTTAATGAACTAGTAATTTTAAAGGGTTTAGTGTCTTTTCTTCTAATTTGGCATATAGCCACATTGAAAAAAAGACACTTGAAAAGTGCATACACCGTGAATAGACCCGAAATTTTAAAGTTCGTGGTCTACTCAACTGTCTATAGGTAGCGTACAAAAGAAACTGGTTGACGGTCCAACTCGTCAAAACGGTAAAAGTTATGCAATGCCGCGGTATGATACTGCTACCAGAAACATCCTCATCGGACGACTACAAACTGGTGTCTCGTGAAGTGAGGTTGCAAGAACCGAGAGTGTGAACCGGGGTTCCATTTCCAGACTATAGGCCAGATTCCAACACAGACCAGTATGACTGATCACCTTCCAAGAAGTGGTTAACCAGACATAACCACAGCATGCGAAGATCGGTACATCCCGGTATTTCATCTACAAAATCGAACAGTCACAGGAACAACAACTGCAGTCGGGATACACGGATTGCGAAGAATATGCTCCCAAACTGTCAGAAATCAGCTCCGACAACATGGAATTAGACCCAGGAGACCGTATTTTGGAACAGTTGTTACGGTGTTACATCGACGGGAAAAAGTCAGATGGTGCAACACGTTGAGGGTCTGGACATTCCAGAACTGGCGCAAGATCTGGTTTAGTGACGAGTTGCGGGTCCTGCTACAGAAGCGTGATTGTAGAACACGGATCATATTTATGGCCGACGAAATTAAACAGCAAATACGCGCAGTCATGTGTCCATTCATTCTTTAAATACACCACAAACTATAGTCCACGGTTTTTTGTATTATAAAATGACAACCGCAACGCGATGGCATCACTTTTCAAAACTCGGAGACCCACTGGTATCTATGCGAGTAGAGATCTGAGAACTTTAGTACACAATTTTAATTAATAAGCGATGTAATTTTTTGACATACGCAGTTTAGCACTATTTTAATTTGCTTTACTGGTCCTTTTAAATGACAAGTCTAAGATAACTTAGTTTCCACTACAGTTGTGTAAATGAATCTTATAAACACTATGAATAAAAGACAACGGGAAAAACTCCAATAGGCAATTACCAAAATAGCTCCCGATATTTAATTACAGGCTGCATTATTGAATAATAATCGGTGAAATATCAAAGTGGCAATCAAATCTTGCAGTTCTAAAAACATTATACAGAGCTCTATGACGTAAACAGACAAACACAATACAAAACAACACACAGACAAAACCCATCTACAGGAAATTTAAAAAAAAAAGAGTGAAATCGGATGCTTTTAAAGATTAAGCAGTTCCTGCCTGTAACACGCCCGTCGTGTTGTTGGAAGTCAATCCATGTAAGTCAAGTCCGGTAAACAAAGATATTGCATAAACTCTACGACAAAACCTGTACTCATTTGAGAGACATATATTTGAGAGACAAGCACATAATATCTTTCATAACTTTTTTTCAATAAAGACAATAAAATTTGAGCAACAAAACCCTCAATTTGCAGTTTCCGCGTTAATTGAAAAGCTTGCTTAAGGATACCGTATTATATTCTCCCACTATCTATGGAGTAACTTATGGGTTAAGAAACGTAAACTCGATATACTGGAACGGATTAAATGTTGCTGCACAAGATGGGAAAGTTAAGAACTGAAAAGTCCTCCTTGAATACTTACATAACATATGGGTAAATATAGTTTAAAATGTTACTTTAACGGCAATGAATGTAAAATTGTAAATAAGTTATGATGAAATTTATAATAATGACTCGAATATGATTTTTAATAACTGTTGTAAGTAAAACACACAAACTTAATTATAAAACGGCCTGTTTACCCAACCGAATTAAAACGAACCACGAATCTATTGAAAATACGATCAACTGAAATAAGAACTGAAACATGAATATCATCAAAATTGAGTTTGCTTCATTCCAAAATAGTTAATTTATGCACTGTATTCTGTTCTCGTTGTTTTGTAAAAATGTGTCACTTTCAAACATACCACATAATGATTAACGAATAGCATATAACCTGCTTGTATTGTAGAGGCACCATTGTCGGTTAATTTCCAAAATATAACATCCGAAAACAAAGTACTGGGCACAGAAGGTAAGAGTTTGACCATCAGATGTACAAGTAATGGAGGAAATCCGCCACCTTTGGTCACTATAAGTGTTGACAATATCGTTATGTCTGCTGTGCAATCTGTACAATATGCTATTTCTACCTTAGAGAGGCGACATGACAGGCAGATGGTTAATTGTCAGGCCAACAGCTCGGCTTTGGAATCTCCACTAGTTACAAATGCTACTTTATATTTAGTTTGTAAGTATACACATGGGTAAAACAATGACAAATGAACGTTGATTGGTAATTAAACAGGAACCAATATTTTTTTATGTGAGTAATAAACCTCGTCAAAAAAATACAAAAGCCTTGGTTTCACACCTTCACTCTCTTTCTCTCTC
Source organism: Limnoperna fortunei (assembly GCA_944474755.1). Taxonomy (NCBI): domain Eukaryota; kingdom Metazoa; phylum Mollusca; class Bivalvia; order Mytilida; family Modiolidae; genus Limnoperna; species Limnoperna fortunei. Next base: position 65,655,925 of record OX104112.1, read on the forward strand.
TCTCTCTTTCCTTCAGTAGGGTCAAGACCCTCTGAAGTTCTGACATAAATAACGACAATATACTTTTTGAGATTTGGACCATAACTAACTTGACGAAAATTTGACCTACAGACTTGACAGACGGCCGGATAGGAGAATCTATATGGTCTTTGATTGTTTGTTTGTTTGAATGGTGTTTTAACGCCACTTTCAGCAATTTTTCAGCTATTTCATGGCGTCCAGTTTTTATTGGGGGAGGAAGCCGGAGTACCCGGAGAGAACCCCCGACCTGCGGTAGGAAAACTGGCAATCCTTGTCAATTAAGATTGGAGTCGAGTACACCCTGCCTGCAGTGAAAATCGAACCCGCAATCTCAGTGTTGACAGACCACGTGATCAATAGTAGACGAACTACCTTGACCACTCGGCCACCGAGGCCCCCTATATGGTCTTTGAGATAAGGCCATGTAATTTGGAATTTCAAAGCGCGGAAGTAAACTCTACATAAGTTTACCAGACATGCAACAGTGCCCTCTATTCCCAATCTTTCTTAGCAATTATTCATATAACTCGGATACAATTTGAAATTAGTAATTCAAAAAAAAAAACAGGATATATTTCTATATATACTTTGACACTAGAAAACTAGAAACTAAACTTTCTTACGTTTTAATTTATATATTACATTATAATAAAATGATCTAAATATTACTTGTTTATGGTTTTGTACAGGGCACCTTAGAATCAATTTCGTAAACGAATATTAAATCTAGCTGTACTAGAAATCTTGATGACTGTATATTCAAAACAACTGCTTTAAAATGTTTTTTGTACATAACTAAATAATACCAAAACAAATAATCATACCGTTCAAATCACCACCATTTTAACTCCATTTTATCACAAAACTAAAAATTGAATTTAAAGTCTTAAAAAAGTTATTGATGTATTATTTTTCGATTTCCGATTTTTGTGGTGGTACAATAATTTGTCTTTTCACATGTTCATATATTGCTGCTTTGCTTATTTAATTATATGTTACATCCGTATAGTGTAATGTTTGCCATCTTATTGTTATTTATTATTTTTAAAGTGAAACCATTTTCACCAGTTTTTGATACCGAAGCTCCAAAAACAAACGACACACAGGTCCTTGTTGTGTCCTGTTTTTCCACTGGAAGTCGACCTGCAGCAGCATTTTACTGGAAAATTGGAAACGAGTCCGTAACATTAAGTTCAATTCAAAATAATGACATTAATTCATCAACAGAAACCTACACTGAAACATCAACATTGACATTAAGTATAGACAGGACATATAATGGAAGAACCATACTGTGTGGCGTGACACATCAAACTTTAACTGGAGCATTAGAGACAACTAAGACATTGTCTGTTTATTGTAAGTAAATTTTATATATATTGTTTTGCATGAATACATGTAGAATACATATACAACATTTTTTATGTGTCATAATAAATACTCATTGTTTCTGCACAATAAAAATTCGTATCACAACTATATCCATATCTTAATAGGAGTCTTATTTTGTCAACCTCATTCAACGTTTGTACGCTTGTTGTACTATATGCCCGAATACTGTAATGGTGTCGTCCTTAATTATATATAGTTGTGTAATTTCCAACTTTTATTTATTTGCTTTGACTTCTTAACATAGTTGCACCAAATATCACTGTGAAAAGTGTAACCTATGACCAAAACACTGGTACAAGAACAGTAACCCGTAATGCTGTAGGTAATCCTACTACACATACATACTATAGATGGCAGCACAAGTCTACATATGGTGTACTAATACGTGAGTTAGATGGAGGGCAGGATGGTGTATTAACATTACCTAACGTATCAGGAGAAAACAGATACCAGGACAGTGGTGAATATATCTGTACAGCTGGAAATGGTATCACAGGCAAAGATGGGAAAATACAGCAGTCCGGATCCGGTACTGTAGAAATAAATGGTACGACACTAATAGGACATTAATATGAAATAAGATTAATTACTAGATATTCGTGAATAAAGTTAGTTATCAAAGAACGAGTTGAAAAAACCATGACTTGTTGGGGAATTGGAAATAATTTAGCAGCATTTCACCTTTTGAATATTTCTGACCAAGTTTATTAGCATTTTGAACGTACATTCTATAGACACAATATCTATAAAGACCAAGATGTAGCACAACATTGTTTCACTGATAAGATAGGTATTTTTTTGTTACCTAACAAGGCCCCTATTATTTTTAGATTGGTATACAATATCACCAATAGACTGTTTAAGGAATTATGTGTCGATATATTATTTGTACATGTAACTCTACCTACATGCTCTAAAAGAAAGGTATCCTTAACAACCATGAGAGTCTTTCTTGTATTCTGTAGTTGTTCAACTAATGCAAATAATGCAAAATTGCATTAATTTCAATATAAGAAACGAGTTGTTGCACGGTCAGCCAAAGTGTTGCTCCGGAAGTTCGGCAGATTATGGTTTTTGCTTTTCGATACAAAAATATTTGTATGGCTCTTTTGCTTATTACCTTTAAATTGATATTAAAGCAATAATGGAGAACATTGATATTACATACATTTTAAATGTTACTAAAGACAGATAGTTTAATTGTTTTTATTTATTAAGAAACACGTTGTTTTTTATCAGGATGGAAGCATTCACGATTATCATTAAATTTATGTAATACGTACATTTTTAACAAAACACAAAGTTAAAGATAGGGACAAAATTAACAAAAAAAGTTCGGAACCTGTGTTAACAATTATGTTTGATTAACTTCAGACGGAACAACGCACAAGTAGTTACATACGGATTAGCCATTTTTGTATAGCTATGATTTGAAGTTAGTTAATAAAGAGGTAGTTACACTGTTGTTTGCTCTTGTGTAAGGCTGTGCCTACTTTTGTGTAAGGCGGTGCTTGCTCTTGAAAAAGATATGAAGTAAAATTGAAATAAAAATTACTGAGCTTTTCATCAAGTCTTTTTACAATTTTAGCTCGACCAGTGTTCACTAGCGACAACAAGGTTACTGAATATGGACAAATGAATAAAGATGTTGACATAAATTTTTATCTGTATAGCATTCCAAAGTACTCTTTAATACGGTGGTACAAGGGAACGAAATTATTATCACAGTCTGCTAAATACATAATGTCAGATACAGTTGCCATAGTTAGTGATGTGTTTCATGGTACAACAGTACAACTAGATGGTTATAGGTTAACACTCACTATAAAGGATTTAAAAGAGGCGGACTTTAACAATAGTCATGAGTTACAGTTATCAAATAATTTTGGTGAGGTGGAACACCACATAATTCTACAACCTATCGGTTAGTACGTTACCTGTATATAGTAAGGTATTAAAGCTTAAAATTAAATTTTAAAGCGATTATAATACTTTATGTTATTCGAAGAGATTTTTTTCATTAGTATTATTTTCAACAATGATTATTTTGAAATTAGTTTAATTATTTAATGTTGAATATGTTTTCAGTAAATATTCAGTATAATACAACAAAACACGGCATTTGAGCGATTGTAATTGTTCAGAATAATTAAGGTAGTAATACTTTCAATGACTGGCTAACAACACTGTGTTGGTGAATTTGAGTATGATTTTTAGAGTCGATCTTTAATCCAATTTTAAATTACATGGATACAAGCTATCCTGTCCTTGGGCGGGAGAACTCACCGGGTACTCCACAAAAATGCACGCCTCTATAGCTAATAGATTACTGTAACTGGCGTTAAACTCTTTTTAAACAAAACACAACACAAAAATATCCTAAATGAAATATAAATAAATCCCAATTTTACCACAGAAATAAAACAATAGAATTTATATTAAACAATCGACAAATCACCATACAGGTACTGTTACCTTATAAATAAATTTTGCGAGAATACTGACTTTTGATTGGCTGGAAAATATTTTCTATCAGAGGATGGAAAACAAAGTTGATCGTCATGGAGACACGCGCCATTTGACGTCATATATTACTCCACAGGAAACTAACCGTTTTTGTGTTGATCTCTTTTTTTAAAAAATGTCTAGTTACAAAAATAAAATTGTTCAGTTTATTCTATTGTTTGAATTTATTTATAAGTATTAACTACAAAAAATATTTTCTCCATCCGGGGATAACAAAATTTCCATTGTGCACATTTAATATAACGCGGATTATACAATGTACAAAACGGAAATTTTGTTATTCCTCGATGGATAAAACATTTTTTGTAGTTAATCCTCAATTAAAGTTTTCTCATTTAGCTGCTCCACAGATTCCAACAGACTTTAAGGCTGTTAGATCTACGGTATCAAGCATTACTTTACAGTGGAACAGTGGTGATAATCTGAATAATGATCGGGCATTCTACCTTGAGTATCGTTTGTTAGGTGATGATATTTGGAATTTAAAGAAAATTACCAGAACCCAGACCTTTGGTACACTGAACTATACAATTTTAGGACTACACGACGGATCATTATATGAAGTCAGAATGTGTGCTGAAAATACCTTTAATAAGAGCTCACCTACAGAGATACTGCGGATACAGACAAATGAAAAATGTATGTTACATTTCGTTTAGAATATAAACAATTATACTTTTAACAAAAATCATCAATTAATGTACAGTTTAATTTGTATAACATTAGTGATGATAACTGTGATGAGAAAACTAAATAATATTTTTGATTGTTTAACAGTAGTTCGTCCTCGTGAATCAGTTTTAGCCTTTCGCATAAGATAACAGTTATGCTGTTAAATTCTTCACGCGTTGTTTACTTGTAGTGTTTCCATGCAGCCAGGCAGCTTCACAAGACATAGTTGGAGGAGTAGCAGGAACACTTTCGTCTGTTATAATTGTTTTAGTAATAATTATAATTATTCTTTTTCTTATGAGAAAAGGTAAAGTAAAAAATTACAAGAATTTGATTATTTCACAATAAACTACATTGGTTTGCCTTAACCTTTATAATGATTATATATATACGAAATATATTTGAATGTCCATGTTATAGCATTGAAAGATTAGCTAAATATGGAAGTTCTTTGTGCGTTTCTTATTAAGGTTCATGGCAATATAAAGTCAAAGGCAACACAATGAAATAAATAAATTCATCTGCTTTGTTACATATCAACAAAGAGTTGCAATGGACCCTTTAAGTTGTCATATCAACTTCCATCCCAAGCCATACATATTTAAATTCACACTAACTTACACAATAATAATAAATAACTGACGCAATGAAAAATATAAGTGTTCACTAGAATATACTGTTAAATGTTGTTTAATTGACATTTTTAGGGATTTTGTTTCGAAAACCACCAGCATCAACGAAACGGTAATTTTATTCTCGTATAGTTACAGATACGATAAATGACACATATTGTACTGGATATTTAGAATTAAATAGAATTTACATAATTTGATATAAATCGATTAAAATGTATTTCAAACATTGATTTAGTGACTGTACAAGTGATTTGTAAACTTTGCGTTTCGTCACATTAATTTCCACACGTTTGATAGCTACTTGCATCCGATTGTTACTTATTTAGTTTTTGATATTAGATTAAGTATAGGACGCTTAAAGCTCAACACCTATCAAACGTTCAATCAATCAATAAACCAACAACAAAATTAGAAGAATCAAACAATTTGCTTCGTTCATGGTTAACATAAATTATTAAAAAACCCAATATAAATAACTTAAAGGTGAACTCTATTTGTGTTCAGGTGTCAGGTTACGCTGTGTAATAAATGTTGTTTTAGTTCATATATGTTTATTTTTTATTTTTTACATATAAGTAAAAGAGGTAGTGAGGCGCATAACATTTCATTTAGTAAAACGAATTTAGAAGAAACAGATGACCACACGTATGAACAACAAACAGGTATATTTAGTGTACTGCAGAATAAAAATCTTTGACATTTTAACAAAATGAAGTAATAAATCAATCTAATAGGATTAATATAAAAATATATCGAGAATATAAGGGGAAACACGTGATAGATAATTGTTGGTGAATATCATTTGGTGATTAATCAAAACTTGTTTACAAACATCATTTTCAAGTGTTATTACGTTCTAGTTTGTGTTTTATCTATTTATAGAACGTAAATCAACAGGGACCTCGGTTACCGAGTGGTTAGTTAGTTAATCTTCTACTAACCACGTTCTTGTCATCAGCAGGTTCGAAACTCACTGTGGACAATGTGTGCTCAATTTTAAATTTTTATTGACACGGAAGTAGACCACATGCACCAGTAATAAATATAGAAAAGTCTGATATGTATTTGAATCGGACAAGACCTTCTAATTCCACCCTATTAAAAATAAATGCATTTCCATGTAGTAGTACAAAGACACGTTTTTAAACATGGTTGACGACCTTTAGGTATGACTTACAGATGTTTGGTCATTTGGGTAATATGCTGATTTTCCGAATTTTAACAATAACCAACTAGTTTCTCTATATGACAAATACAATATACATCTGATTATTATATACTTTTTCTCACAATATTACATTTTTCAGATTCACTTAACCTTGCGTGAGTAGTTTTTAACTGTAATATTAGAAATGACAAGAAAACCGACCGAACAACAAAAGCCAATAGTCAAGGGACAATTAAAATTCGATATGAACAAACATATGCACAGCAAAACGAAAACCAAAAACACTAATACAGACAGTCAATTACGAATCTAATTAAAATTAAATCTTTCACTTGCTCCCCCCTTTTTGCTATGGTCGCAGCGACCAATAACAAAAAAGGGGGATCAAGTGAAAGATTTAATTTTAATTAGATTGGTCAATTACTTGAACCCAATAAAGACCACGGGTGCTCCAGATGAGTAAGCAGTGCCTGTCTCTAATTAGACATCAGTCATGTCAGAAAAATGGTCAAATCCAGGAATAGAAAAAACTAACTATAACTCAAGGAAAATGTGCGATCGTATTTGAGAGATAGATTTCGCATAACGGTCAATTAAGTCGTTGTGACGACCATGAACTGCTTGTTTGAGTAGAGTAGTAGTCAACATTATTGAGTGGCGGTCTAGAAAATCGGAAAACCGACCGCAGGATCTGTCATAATAAATAAGGTGTAAAATGTACACACCATACGCCGGTGCTGCTGGAATGTTTATATCGATGAAATGAACGGAAGTTCATATGCAAACTAAGTAGCTTTACTGTCCTTCTAAGTAGCAATTTTAAAAATTGCAGCGTATTAACGTATTAAAATACCAATCAAAAGAAATATATTTACATACCAATTTTCAATGTGTATAAAGCAGTGATCTGTTTCTATTTCACTGGGAGCGTGCATTTTTATAGATGATGGGTTGTTCTAGTATACGGTGAATCTGATCTATTAATGACATGTAGTAACCAACAAGATGTTCATAAATGTATGTATCTAAAGACAGATAAATTGAATGGAAGATAATCTATACGCATATAAATCTGTTCATTACATTTTTATTGTTGTTTTTTCGTGTTATTTGGCTTCCAAATCAATGAAATTTGTAATAGCATTTACATTAAGTATTAAATTTAAAATTATAATAATATGGATCTTGTATTTTTTTTAAAACTTATTATCCTACTAAACAATATATATTATATATACTTTTAGATCTTCAAGGACGTATGAAACACTAGGAATGAAAGAAATCCCAAATGTATATTCTGTGCTTTCAAACACGGGCCACTAACGACAAGGATGTATGACGAGTTTTCTCAGCAGAAATATGTGAAACTCGTATTTTTATGCAGATGATTAATGATTGTTTGTACATAGTCAAAAGTGAGAGAAATATCAGCTTGCATGGAACAGACCAGGTTAAAACGCGGACATCAACTTTAGGGATAACTGTAAAGGTGGTGGTGATGATTTGCAAAAAAATAACAATAATTTTTAATGATTTTATTTGACAGAATACATAAGGACCAGTTCTGACACACTTATTAACGTTTATACAGCTAAAAACTTGTTGAATATAGTTTCAATAAAATGTTCCAAAAGGTATCTGCAAATCTGGTAACATTCTACCGAAAATACATCAAATAAGAAATTCTGTTAAATAAATCTCATAAAAAATAAAAAATATTACATTACACAAATTGGAAAAAAACAAAAAGAAGTCCATTCCATTTCGATTATTCAGTGCATAACTCAATGTAAAAAATCTAATTATTGTTTGTACATTAATTTCTAAAAAGCTGAGTGTTTAAATTATATTGTCAGCAGACCAATTAAACAGTGTAGACGCATGTCATTATCTTTGTATTTTGCATTTATATTGAGCCATAATACTTTTTTTATATTTGGAGTTCTTACATTTAAAACCGGACAACCGGCGAACAACACTATAGATGTATTTATTTAGCACCAAATATTATAACAGACATACCAAGTATAGTTATTCCAAATTAATGCAGTTAATAACTTTAGTTAGGTCACAAATCCTTTCCTATTTGAAAAAATAAAAAAACGTTTGCAAACAATTGCCGAGCAACCAGTATACATTTAATTATTTAATGGGCGTAAGTTTCCTTTGGTATTTCAGTTACAGTTATATGTATTCTAAAACGAATATTGTGAAGTTACAGTTTCTACGATATAACTTGTACAACAAAATCTAGTGAAAAAATAATCAGAAGAACAGAAACTGACACAACAATATCCTTGTTGTATTAACGTTTTACATAATAACAAGAGGTTAAAATGAATTTCTTACAATACTAGTTTACTCACATAGAAGCATACATTACTTGTAGAGAAACGCTTTTATATTGTTTTTTGCGTTATAGTAATAATCTCCGAAGAAATGTATAATGAAAACAGTTAACATTTTAAAGGTGTTTATTTTAACAATGTAAAATGTGGATGGAATTGGTGCGTTTCCAATAAGCTGTTTTGCGTTTAAAGACTTAAATACAATTTATCAGAGACATCAAAGGTACTCAATTTACTACCCCTAAACTCGTGTTTTATCCAATCATGACTCAGCTTAACGGATAGAAAACAGAAAAAAAATTGTGTGCAAATAATGCTCAGATATCTACTTTGTAATAAAAATCTTCGTTTAACATGGATACTATTGTATTATTGAATTAACTAAATAAGTCAATTCTCAAGATGTAGGATTATTATTTACATTAAATTTTAAAACTGAATTAAAACACAATTTTACTAATTGCAAAAATCCTCCTTTTCTTAAATGAAATAACACATGGTGTATTTGTAGCCTTTCATTTGATTTCCTAAATATATTACTTTTCATAATTTTAACTTACTTCCGCGATAGCTATATATGAAATCAATTCATTATGCCTTTATATTCTTCAGATCATCATTAGTTTCTTGTTAAACAAAACTGAAATCTAGCCTTAATCTATATAAATACTAAATGTTTAATCTGAATCTGATTATAACAGGGAGAATAAAGTAAATCACAAGATACCGTGTCGTAATAAAAATATATAATCCAAAACAAAATTGCAACCATATCTTGCTTTCAAAGAAGAACCCGTCAGAACATGACATACAACGGTGTGAGGTCACGAATGAGAAGTGGGACAACAAAATTACCCTAGAATATCTGTCAACATATCATCTGTGTAACAGGTACCAAACTAACCAGATAGCAACTCTTGCGTAACGAATAGGAAAATTAATGTCGAAACGGCAAATGGTTCATTTCCCATTCGAATAGCGAATAGGAACCTGAATAACGAAAAGGAAAATGAATTATGAAAAAGAAAGCGAATGTCAAAAAGAAAAATGGTGTCTTTTTCTATTCAAATTACATAAGGAAAGCGAATAACTAAAAGAAAAAAACATACCATTTTCCTTTTCGAATATCGAAAAGTAAAAAACGGAAACACAAACAACTTGATTTACGTTATCCTTACATATGACAGAGTTGTTATTCATATAAGTGTTTTGGGGTTCAAATTTTGTGGGAATTACTTACACAATAAGTTAATGCCCAGTTTAGTTCAAAATTGTCTATATCGTTATTTATTTTGGTAAAATAGTTATCTAAATATATTATATTTGGTTTTATTTTGTACCTGTAAAATATAAGTCATGATAAGTTTTGTTTTAACAACAAAGATAAATCAAACATAAAGAAGTCTTTATTGATTTGTGGCTTATCTTTTCGACAGTTTCCTTGGTCTTCGCTATTTTAATAATTACCGTATTTACAGCATTGGAAACGCGGGAGATGTATTTCAGTTATGGTGCGATGTTATTATGTTTGTTCTTACATTTTTTTCTATCTTACTTATTGGTTAATATTACAATTGAATTGGTTTGTGTTAAGCCACCAAATTTCAGATAATGTTAATCTTTCCGATTACGCTTATAATATAAACTCGGGTAAGGACTGTCGTAGTTAATAAACTTTATGATATATAATATTGACTTGTTGTAGTTTTATTAATATTTGTTTGGCTTAATATTTCTGGTAGATATAGCGATAAATGAGCAGTAACACATTGTTGTAATTTAAAAAAAAATTATGTGATGGTTACAATATTATTCAAAAACATTTTTGTACATATTTTACTGGTAATGGCCCTGCAACTATTTATACGACGATTCACTTTGCCTAACTACTGTATATTTTCCAGGCTATAAGTCTTTCGAAACCAATCTAAACAGAGGTTGCCTTTATTTATAAATAGGAAAAGTCATTTAGTAGTCCTTTCTAGAGCTTATCCGATATTCATGCTTTAAAACTAAGACTGCTTATGCTAATAAAAGTTTAAAAAAAATATCATGTTGGGTAACAATGGTAGCTCAACTTAAACTGCATATCATATAATAAAAATAGCATAACGTATAATTTGTGAAATGTACTCATCATACGCCCGTGGCTGTTGGAATGATATTTGGGTGTTCAAAAGTAAAACACGGACGGCTATTCTGTGACGTAATGAAGCGGGTAGTATCAATTAGTCAGCATTTACAATAGCTTTTCGAGTTTTTTTTTTATTTTCAGTTGCTACAGGAAATAATACGGCCTTTCTATGCAAGAACCTATTTCTATTCACATATGAGTTGTGCAATAGTTTCTTTATTTTTTCGTCAAGAGTTATATTGCTTTTGTTATTTTTGTATTTTTCTGCGACATTGCTGGTACCATATTGTGATAATTTACATCGCTCGACCAACGGAGCTGTACAGCGCTTCCACAAGCTATTATTACAAAGGTTATGAAAATGGTTGTTTATGCATACTGTTATCTGAAATTGTTCAGTTTACGATATCGAGATAAATATCAATTAATCTATTGTCTAAGTATATTATCTCGAAATATAAAATACTGGAACTTAGAATGCTCTCTGAAATAGACCTTAAGCGAGTTAATGTAGACAATATAAAGTACGTAAATGTTTTATGTCCAAATAAAACAGTCGACACGAACACGACGACTTGCAGAACAAACAATTGTGATCAATGCTGAAAAATACGAGTGCCGCACAAGCTGAACTTAAATATTTGTCTGATTTATTTATCACCTTTCACTGGTAATATTTTGCTATTCACACACATACGTTGTATGTAGTGTGTGCGCTGGAATATGGTTGTTGTAAGATAGAATTGCGGAGATAGATAAGATAATGGAGTAAATGATATGTTAATTTCAATCGATAAATTATAGAAATAAGTTTCATTTGGAAAATTTGAGAAAACATTATTACCTTTCTAATAAACATATTAACATTTTTTCTTTGTGTGTTTGTTATATTAATTTACCATTATAATTAAAGGGATAAGACACGTTTTAACAACATAACTTAATTCTTCTTCCTGGTCAAAACGTCTGACTGAAAAATCGCCCCCTTAAAAAAACGCCACACCTTCAACAAAATCGTTGGAAACACTTAAGGGTTCCTAGTGGTAGAACTATAGGGCTGCCAAGCGAGTTTCCATGTGACAGATAAGCAGGCTTTCTTGTTAGTGGTTGTCAGGAGATAAAACAGAAGGTCTTGCACGATTAAGACCGCTTTTGTAGATGTCTAAACAAGAGGACGTTCATACCCAATGCTTCATCATACTTTTTCATCGGCAGGCACAATTTTCCATTGATCTATGCATTTCCTCGTTTTTTTATTGGCTGTTTACTTGTTCTTGTCTTGAATATAGCTTAAATGTTCTTTGGACGTTATCTAATCGTTGATATAAGCAGACTATATGATAATCTTTCCAGACAAATAAAAACTAGAAAATAGTTCTTTGTGTTTAAAAATATATGGCTTAAAAATTCTGTATATATTATATGAATTACCCGCCCATCTACCTATTTTGATTAGAAAGTTAACATAACATCATGTGAAATGATACTTCTATTCTCTGTATTATGTCTTATTTAACATTTTGTCTGGCATAATCTCATTTTAGTACACTTAGTAAATGTTGATTGTTTTCGAGAACAGCGCTGAATAAACTGTCTTAAAAGAGGCGCATTATGTCAGTCTATTTTTCTGTCTACGCGTCCTTTGTCTGTTCAAGGGTAGTACGACAATCTAAAAACTCTGAACACATATTATGAACAATAATATTTGTCGCAATGTAAGAATGCTCGCTTTCGTTGTTGAAATTTGTACATTTGTCAATTCAAAGTTGAAGGACTTAAATAGTCAAAATGTTTGCATTTTTGTTCTCGTGTTGCACATTAATGAAAGATTACAAGAGAATAATGGATATAATCTTTGTGTCCCGAATAATACTTTTAAAGCAATCTAGATTTCACTAAAAAGCCTTATCAATACGATATCACTGTAGTTAACTGTATTGCTGGATTTCCATTTCACCAGCAGTAAATCGAAAGTTCTTTACTCAACGTTACCGTCTTGCCCTTGACTGTTACTTACTTTTTCATTATAAAACTATTTTATAAATGTCGTTAATGTATATAAGCAAGTAAAACCGATATTATATCATATAAAAGGCACCATGTACAGTTCTAATTAAGGTCTTTCCCACTACAGTGGAAAGACCTTCTTGTATTTCTTATGATTTTTTTTTCTATTTATGCGGAAGTTTGCCAAAAAGTGTCTCGACATATCATTTCTATACTTGCCACCATTAATTGGTCATATCCGGAAATAACATTGCTCAAGCTTTTAAGCCGAGCTATTTTTTTTTATAAAAGAGTTATCTGTCCAAAAACGAAAACCCTTGTTAGCAGATAAACTTTGAAACCGTAACAGATTCTCAAAATCTGAAGAGTACTAAATGTTGGTTGACCTATAGCAATAATTTAGCATGCAAAATATTTGTTTTAAATTGATTTCCTGTTTACGCTGTTTTGATTCAAAACTTGTAAAAAAAGTTTCTCAAAAAAACCGTAGGTCCTAGAGACTTGGGACCACCACCATTGATCCTAAGTGACATATATTAAATTTAAAAATGTAAAGGTCAAAGGTCAAAAGTCAAGGTCAAAGTTTATCATTGGTCTTGTTAGCACTATATCTCATAAACCGTGAAAGATATAATCAGACAATAAATAGAGAAAAAACTCCTCTTATCGCGACCTTCATTTGGTATTTGTCCTGAAGCTGAACCGTTTTCAAGTTACAGCCCTGACTCATTTTGGTTAATCGTTTTTTTGCTTACAAATTGAAAACCGTTAGAGATAATATAGTAAACATATAGGTTTAAAGGAATCAGTAGGAAAAGAGCTTCAATTTGAGCCAAAGTTAAAGGTCATAGGTCAAGGTCGTACCATAGCAACAATTTAACTGTTATAAAAAGTCCTTAGCAACCATATATTTTTTATAATCAGAATGATGTACTTTACTGAAATATATAATGCCATGGCCGGTAGTGACATTCTTTTCCTAGCAACGGGCATAAAATTCCTAAACAACTATATATTTTGGACTCGGAACCACCTTCGGTACTTAAAAAACCTAATTTTTATGACTGGAAGCGACATTTTGTGCTTAGCAACAGACACAAAATCTATAGCATCGTGGATTTATTTTTTATCTTCCATATAAAAGTACTTTGATAAATATTCCTTACTAAATTTTAAAAAGTTGTTTTTAATATTTTTTAATCTTGCTGCTCTACCGGAAATGCTTTAAATACTACATATAGTGTAATGATTCAGAAGAGTCTCGGAATTAAAGTGGACTTTGATGTTTGTTTGCTCAAATTTCTACCAAAGTATAGTGAATCCATCAACTGGAATTATAACTTTAAATTATTGATGGATTCAATAGAGGACTATGCCAGAAAATGGGCAAAGCAAGAGGACCGGGAGGTTGATACCTTGTCCGAGTGCGTAAAGGCCTTGTGGTCATTGATTCATATAAGAATAAGTCGTTTAAGAAGGTCTATGAGTACTAAAACAATAGAAATCTTGATGACCTTAAAACTTTGTCCGACATTCATGACAAATATGTTGTTGTGCCACCAGATAAGGTCCCTAACAACATTATTTTTATCTGCATAAAACATTACATTGAGTGATTAATTAATGAGTTATGCATGGACAGTTAACTTGGCAATGCTACTTACACATTCACTGCAGTTTCAAAAGAGGAGATTATTGAAAATCACAAATCGTTATTGGCATCCTTTATTCTCAAAATCAAAGTCGAAGATTGCAATCTCCCCTTATTGTATTGGATTCCAAAACTTCACAAAAAATCCATACATACAGCGTTTCATAGCAGGATCGTCTCAGTGTACTACTAAACCACTATCGCAACTCCTGACCGCTATTTTAACAACAGTAAAACGAGACTTCAAAAATACAGTGACACTTTCTACTCCAGGAGTGGAATAAATGGTTTTTATTGGGTTCGGGTTACTCTCATTCTGTGTTTTATGTTTTTTTGTTTTTGTGTTGTGTTTGTGTATATCCGGATTTGTAACTGTCCCTTTGTCTCGTGTTGTTCGGTAGGTTTTCTTTGCTTTTCTCCTACAACTATATGAATTTAACTATGCTATTACCCCGACTTATTGAAGTCGAACACAGCATGCCCTCAGTGACGCCAATCTCCCAACATTAGTGTTGATACGCTGTTGACAACAGCAGATAAATAACTACTTAATCCTCTCGGCGATGCAGTTTCTGTCTGCATAAAATACTGTGTGCATGAATTTAACGTTTACGAATCTCTGTAAAATATGTTATGTACAATCAGGAGACAGACATATCTAGTTTTCGGATTACAGACTAAAAGATCTTACGAAATTTGGAATTCTTTCCGAAAATATATAATTTTACTGCTCCAAAATTAAGAACAAAAAACACTTGTCGACTATGCGCAAGGTATGTAGTAAGAAATCTTGACACGAATAAAGTGTTTTCCTTTGATCCTTTTAAAAACACGAGACGATGAGTATGTATGATGTAAATGATGTTCTAAATTAGATAATAAGCATTTATTTTGTTGGTTCTAAACGGTCGCGCCGTAATAAGCACCGCCTTCCTTAATTATCACCAAATAATAATGGGTCGGATCTATGTACTTATTAATGTTATAAGTTGTGGTTCGACAGTGTATTTCTCAAGCTCAGAGACTGTGTTATATATATAATATATCTCATTTATACTTCAGTATTACCATAAGTTTAGTATCAGTTGCTTACTCGCCAAACAAAAAATGGACGCCATAATATAGCTAAAGAATAGCTGAAAATGGCGTTTAACATCATTCAAACAAACGAACATTATATACAATTTAAAGTCTAGAAAAAATTACACAATTTGTACAATGGTTTCTAATAGTAAGAGAACAATGTAATAACAACAGCGAACTAGTAAATGTTCAAACATGCTCCAACAGTTGATAGAAATTAGCTTAATATGTTTTTAATGTGTTACAAATTTTATCTGTTACCATCAATTGAAAAAGTTCGGAGATTGTTTAGTTAATTATATCAAATGTCCTAGCATTTTACCAATCACAAACGCTGAAAATTACATGAACTGGAATGAAACACCACTGTTTTGAGGAATATGCTGACCTTATACTATGGCTTCAATTCATCTGTTGGTGCCTCGGTTGCCGAGTGGTTAATGTAGTTCGTCTACTATTGATCACTTGGTCTGTCAACATTTAGGTTGCGGTAGGGGTTTTTCTTCAGAAACTCCGCCTTACTCTCCCATTAATAAGTGGACGGAATGATATAGCTGTAAAATTGCAGAAAGTGGCGTTAAACACCATTCAAACAAACAAACAAAGAAAAACAATACTTATTTTTACATGCCACTTAAAATTACTGTGCTTAACCACTGACTATTTGTCGTTATGTAGTTTACATCAATAAATAAGCAAACTTTAAAGTTGTGTTTGAACGCGCAGAAAACTTACTTTTATTATATTCCTACTAAATGTACGTATAAAACAAAGTTTTCTGGTGAGTTAAGCCTTCAATTTCGTAATGGTGATAATAACCTTTGAGATTCATTTAAGGTATGTAAGAAACAGGAGTTATTAAATAAAAATATCATCAAAAATATATAATCACTCTTTGATGATATTTTATCTCAACAATCCGTCTTTAGTCCAACAAAGTTTATTGCCTGCACTTATTGTACAGAAAACTTAAGTATGTATAAGTTTGTCAACTGGATACATCTGCAAGTCTACTTTTAACAATGAGTTGTTACCTATTTTCGCTACATGACTGATAATTTGCTGACATTTCCTTGTTTGTACAAAAATTAAAAATACTATACGCAATTGAATTACAAATAATGATTCCATGCTGCCCATTTTACAAATATGTCTATTACACATTTGTTTTATCAATGTTTATAGACCACTCATTTAAGGCATGTCAGAAACAGGAGGTATTAAATAAAAATATCTTTAAAAAATACATAATCACTATTTGATATTTTATCTCAACAATCTGTCTCTAGTCCAACAAAGTTTATTGCCTGCACTTATTGTACAGATACCGTGAGTGTATTTAAGTTTGTCAACTGGATACGTCTACTAGTCTACTTTTAACAATGAGTTGTTACCTTTTTTGCTACAGGACACATAATTTGCTGACATTTCCTTTTTGATACAAATTGAAAATACTATACGCAATTGATTTATAAATAATGATTCCATGCTAACCATATTACAAATATATCTATTACATATTTGTTTTATCAATGTTTAACCTTCTTGCACATGTAAATTAGTATTATTTGTGAAAACAATGATTTTTAATAACAAATGTCAATACTTCCAGCTAGAGTGACATTTATCTATCTGCCATCTGTTGGTTTCCTGGCACTTAATAATGAATTAAATTCGCCTCAACATGACCAATTATTATATTATTATTCTGAATATGTTTTATCAATCATTACAGCTCTTTTATCATTGTTTATTCCATGAAGGTACTCCGTACATTTTTGAAGTATCAAATGTCCGTAATGCACAATATTTAACAACTAGAAAATGACACTAGTATGCCAAATCAGTAATAAAATTTACTTATAGAAACTTATTGTTTAGCAAATTCGACCTCTTAAAATTTGTCATTTTTTTACAAAAAGTAATAAGACTACCATTTAAACGTTATTATTTAAAGCTTAACACTGCATTAAATGGAGAAATGGTAAAACTGACGCTTATGAAGCTCAATTAAATCTTCCTTATTCTCATGGTATCAGGCATACCACATAATAACATTTACTCGACTATAAAATCAACATTAACATACACAAATGTTATTGTAATACCGTAAATCTGCTTTAATAGTCTTGAAATAGTCAGGGTGAACATGACATATGTATACTGAAAACTTTTCAACTACAATCTTTGGCATTAACGTGGTTCTGCATAGTAAATATGGCAAATATGGATAAAATCCAAAATAAAATTGATTTATTAATTGGGGATGTGTGATCAATAGTTTATTTCAGCTATACTCTGAAAGAGAACAGGTTAACAAACAATAAATCAATGGGGAAAAGTAAAGACCAAGAGAAACACAATTATGACTGCCACTGGTCAAATGTATAGAACATTGGTTATCGCCGAAGAATCTAATTGTAAGGGACCTTGGCTTTTTGTAACTTTTAATAGCTTTTCGATAAGTGATACCATTGTGACTGTTTAGATGTATTCTTCACTAGTATTAATCTGGTGTATTCTTAAACCCTAGACTACTTCTAAAAAACTATAATGCAAAAATTGCTAACCAAAACAATCTTATAATATCTTTTTGTTTTTCTAACATTATTGATTTTATTTATGTATGATTCATATTGATAACATTATCTCCGATACCAAAGTGGAATTGTTTATCATGTAAGAGTCATCATATACTGTAGAAATTCTTAATATGGCTTCTACATTTCACTTCGCCGCACGTTATCGACACGATTACAGTTAACTAAACAATTAGTTCTATAGCAAAAGTTTTAATATAAACTACGTACACATTACCAGTTTTCTAATCAATCCTCAAAGTATTTAACTTTTTAAACATAGTTATTTTAGAAAGCACCTCAACATTTAGTTCAGTATTAGTGAGACGTCATAAAATGGAGTTAAAATCAGGGTGTTAACAAAAATCGTAAAATTAAAAAAAATCAAGCAAGTTCTTTTAAATTAAAATTCCCCATATGCTTGGAACTGTAATTGAACAATTTCTCATCATAAAGAATATATGTGCTAAATATTTTTGTATCCAAGCGTGTGAGATTACCTGTTTTGAAGTTTAGTTATAAAATCACAGCAATTTTAACATTTTTCTGCCAAAATTGATGCTTTCAGCCAATTGTGAAGTCAGATTAAGAAAGTATTTAAAATGATTAAAGACTATTGGAAAGACATTTCTACTTAATTTGTCAAAGTCTGAACATTACAAACAAATTATGTCATTTTTGCCAAATCGCGGAGCCAAAAAACTTTAACGCCCCGTGACCTGTATTGACTCTTTCGTCACAGGTTCACACTTTTATTGTGACACATCCGACCTCACGAAAAATTAACAGCACACTGACGTCGCACTTGTGCAACACAGATCTTTCAGATGATGTTTGGACGTGTTTATGACGACAAAGAACACGTTGGTATTTTTTAGCTAACAAATAATAGAATTTGTAATCTTTGTTTTAACATATCGCTTTAGACATTACATGTAAATTGTTGTTCTCTATTATAATTTATTTAGTCTATTTCTTAATATTTAGCTTATTCCAGGACTTTTTGCTTATTCTCTATTCAAATGTGTATGTATATACTTGAGCTACACTGTTATAATTTAAATACCGCAATTACAAATCTTATCCCAGTCAAACGCAATTCTTTTAAGTGATTTCTTATATTTTTAAAGGAACAATAATAATTTAACATGTTTAAATAATGGGCAGTAACTTGAAAAGAACATGCATTCGACCTATTTTGCACATCTATACAAGCGTGCGAGGCAGTCGGCATACAACGCGACCAACTGTGTTTCATAAAAATATTTACATTTCTCATAAGTAGCGGTCCAATGGTTAAATTATATAAATAGCATACACTAACACAATGCATTGATTGATTGAATCGAATGCTTGTTAACATTTAATGTCCAGCCAGCAGTATTTCAAATTGAAGCAAGAATGTGTTAAAAAATAATACATAAATCGTGTAGTTGTGGAATGAATCTGGAAATGTATTAAGAGTTAAGAAAGAAAGTAGTGTTGAGCCATTTATCAGCTGCAATGAGCTTACTATTTTTAGTTTTACAAAAGATGACTTTTAACTTTAAAAATGTTGCCGTCTCTAAACACCACACCCAATTAATACCGCGACCACTCTTTTAGCAAAATATTCTGACAACCCCAACGTGACGGAATCCATGTTTAACATCTTATCTGAAGACTCGCTAGATATTTCTATGAATTTTGCCTTGGGAACCATCACAAGACTTGGTCAAGTACAGTGATAATTGTCTAATACAAAGCACTGATGTATGTATTACAATTCAACTAAAGGAACATATGCATGTAACAGCGTATTTCTAAAAAGTACACATATAATGACAATTAATTACCCTTGGTTTGTAAAGTGCACTGCATTGAAGATGCATCAAACGTGCCCATAACACAATAACAAAATAATAATAATCAAATAATATTAACGATTGTAAACAACAATCTGGGGATAATTCATTATTGATTCGCACGTCATTGTCTAGCGGTAGCAAAACAACTAAAATACATCAAAATTAATGGCTGTTAAAAGAGAGCTAAATACTAAGACTAACTAAGACCACATCAAACGTTTTCAATTTTAAAAACAACTCGTTTGAAACGTAAACGTCGCGATAGTAATCAAAACTTGGTATGAAACCCAAGGTCCTGCTATTATTTCATCAAAATGACAGCCACGTGTGCTATTAATTAAACGTCTAAATGTTAAATCTATTGATTGGAACTTTGTGTCTAGAAAAAAATCGGAAACAAATAGGAAACGCAATTTCCATATACCTTGTTAGAGCTATGGATTTGAATCGCAATCGTATTCTTTATACTTAATGTACTTTGCAACAAAATGAAAAAACAAGTACAAATTTCGAAAATAACGGAATCGCTAAACAA
Organism: Limnoperna fortunei; assembly: GCA_944474755.1. Taxonomy (NCBI): domain Eukaryota; kingdom Metazoa; phylum Mollusca; class Bivalvia; order Mytilida; family Modiolidae; genus Limnoperna; species Limnoperna fortunei. The sequence goes on from OX104112.1 coordinate 65,676,523, forward strand.
TTTGCATGTTTTGGAATGTTAAACTATAAGAAAAATTGCTAATGACACAACGTTTTTTGATTTCAAAAACTGAACAGACTTAACATTTAATGGCTGACATTTCATCTTATAAAATATACTCTATTTTAAATTGAAAATTCTTTAAAAACATTTTTTGATGAATTTAAAACAGCGACCTTATATTGATCTTCGCTTGGAGTATTTATTAGAAACGTCAATGAAAACACTGTGTCGTTTTTATAAGGTGTCTTGCAAAAGTGTTTGTCAAATAGGTTGTACTCATTAGTTATTCTATTTAAAAATAAACTTATTTCACTTAAAAATAGTTTTAACTTGCATGCTACACTCTAACAATAACAAATAAATTCCATAATTAGAATACATTTTATATGCCTTTAATAATACTTGTAGAGATATAATTTTATTAATGAAGCAGAGCAACAAACTGTAAAATAGAGATTGTATGTAAACAAACTATTTACAAACTTAATTAAAAATGTTTTAACGCAGCTCGTTAAATCTTGACAGTTTATTTAAAAAGGTTCTGATTGGAGACATCTCAAACAGTTTTTTGATAGTTACTATCAAAAATAAGCTAGAAGAAATATTAAAAGAATTGATTCAAATATGGTACACAAAAAATGACCAACCTAGATACAAATATCTACTTTTAGGTCGTGACAAATCATATTTCGTAATCATTATAAGTATGTGCTACTATAGCTATGATTAGAATTTTATTATTACATCAATGACACACCCTTACTCGATGTTGATCATTAGACGGCAGTATTCAACTTATTTTGCTGACCATAAAAACTGATACATGATTATATTTTTATTCTCTGTAAACCGGTGTCATGATATAATAGCTCTCTTGTATCTCCTGCGTGAAGCATGTGAAGGAATTAATGAAGTCGATATAATACTTTTGAATTTGCATTGTATGCTGTTTCGCTTGCGAAAACGATTGTCATAAGTGCTAAGATAACGTTTTCCTTACATGAAACCATATTTTTATACAATTAATTTATTGTGCAGTTCAAATTTATTTATATTCGATGTTTGTTTCTTAAGCTAAATAAAAAATACTTCCAATTAAAATATGAAACTTTGTTTAAAACTTTAATAATGATTAACATCTTTGAATTGACCCAACCAACGATTGAACCTACGATTTCCCGCATCTCAGGCTAGCACGTTAGCTTGCCATAAATCCAAGCCATATAGGGTGTCGCATTGAAATTACAATAAACATTTTTGTCAACACCGGCTGTGCTCCGTTTGATGGGAGGGAAAACAATTGAAAATGTTATTTATTACTTAAATGACGAAAACACAAATTAAAAATAATAAAACATATATACATACAAATAGATGGAAATCCCTCCAATAAAAAATTGGGATATTATAGACCTTTGTTGACATATTTACAAACATCATAATACAGCTTAACAACTTTGTTTTTACAGTAAGCAAACTACTTAAATACATAAGTTATTCCAAAGTTGGTGATAATACATGCATGAGAAAAAAAACTGTAGTGCATAAAAAATATTAAAACAAAACAGAAAACATAATAAAAACTAAAGTCCTCATTTAAAATTTCCTTTACGAGGACTAAAATTTGGTTAGGGTGGATGGCGGGTAACTTCAAACTATCTCATCCTAATGCACGTGGCCAAATGTGCAAAGCTTGTGCAGCTGTAATACATTGAATTAAACGCCATCTGTTGGGCAATACAAGAAGGGAGATAATGATTAAGACAAAAAAAATCAGTTTGAGTTATCTCTCCCGACTTGCAAATTACATACAAAATCCTGTTTGTCAAAAAATAATTTATATGCAACAAATAAAAATTTTTGTCAACACAGGCTGTGTTCCGTTTGAAGGGAAGGAAGAAGAAACTCGGCATTGAATTGAAAATGTCATTTATTACTTACATGACGAAAACACAAATTAAAAATCATAAAACATATATACATACAAAAAGATAGAAATTTTAACGACTATAATAAAGAACCCATCCCATAAAAGATGGAGATATGATAGGCAACATTATTGGAACAAAAGTTTTGTGACAATACCCCCATCCAAGCCAAAAACAAATACTCATTAGTGGAAAATAACAAGTCATAAAGTTATAACAAATCTAGTTAAATTATATAGAAATAAAGAAAACATAAAAACTAAAAGTATTAACCCCCATAGCTAATGTAAAGCGTATATATACATATATGCAACATGAAAGTACAAATTTCTAACAGTTTGTCAGATGAATATTCGTATTCATGAACAAATATAAATTCCACAGAAATAATAAAATAATATGGAATAAATTGCATTGTATCATAATTTTTGTTTCACATAGCAAGCATGTTCGCACCAAGAATGGCATAAAAGCGCCACCTTTATGGGCGACTGTATATTATTAATTAAGATTATATTGATAATAAGCATAATAAAATTTGTATATGCATTTAATCCGGGTTCAAACAGCACCTTCATGGTCCAACTGAAACACTGCCTTAGCTCATGCAGCATGCATAAAACTTGTGTGGTATGAGGGTCATATTTCAAGCCCAACATTATATAATAAAGAACCCATCTCATCAAAGATTGGGATATTATCGGCCACAGCTAGCACGTTAGCGTGTCATAAATGCAAACAATATAGGGTGTTAGATTGAAATTACAATAAACATTTATGGAGTTTTAATATTCATAAAATGTTATTATGTTTTCATAAACTATTATCAATATTGCCAAAAAGATCAAATAAATGTTCATCAAACACGTTTTAATCTGTCTGGAGTTTAATGTCACTTTCGGCAATTTTCAGCTATATCATGAGTTTTTATTGGTAGAAAGCTTAAGTATTACGTATCGTTCTGCTAGTATATTGTCACCCCTTGTCAGTTAAGAATGAACTTGAGCACGCCAATCCTTAAGTCTATATCGAACCATAGTTTTAACAACTCTCGAGATATGACTAACTTCTGAGACCCCTCGTTCATTACGTTTTGTACAAAGAAACATTTATGTGAAAATATGTGATACAAATGACAGCGGAAAATAAACGGTCCAATTATTAAGCCGCAATTAGTTCATTGCTGCGATTAGGACGTGGCGAGTAATTGGGACCTTTCTCCATAACTGAACAATTATTTTAGACAACAAAGTTATATAACTGAATCCTTTTTGCTGAATCTATTTTATTAATGTAGTCAGTCAGAGGGCAGTTACTTAAAATATGCGAAAAGCGTATATATTGGTACAATGATTCCGAACAGTGCTTCATATAAAACTAGTATTTGTGTATTTATTTAAAAATTTGCATCTGGTAAAAATGTTGTTAAATATTTATTATCTATTCTATACCTTATAGATGCTTTTGTTTAAAAAAATGTTTCATTGTAATATAGCGATTAGACCATTTTAACTGCACATACTATTATGTTATTTATTTGACAAAACGCGCGTCTGATGTAGTAAATTTTATAACTTTTGTATCTGACTTGTATGATTTGAACTGGAAGTCGCTAAGGTTATAATTACAATAGCGTTCTTTCCTCTTTCCTGTAATTAAAATGTGTATGGTCTATTTAATGTGCTTTTGCTTCAAGTTATTATAGCTAATTTTATTGCTGTACCTCAAAGCAAATTTAAAGTATGTAATGGCACTATCCATTAGATTAAATATCATTTTGAAGAAGATATAATTATCACATGGTAATACAGGCATTTTTATTAGTTTTTGAAAAAAAACAAAAATTGGACTACATAAAAGTTTGCAGTAAATGTAGTGCCTTGTTATAGAGGTGTTAGCTATTACTGCTGGAATTATCTTCACTAACACTACAAAACAGAAAAAGTCTGAAAAGGTTAGTTTTTGTACTGACATGTACTGGATTTAACTCAACCGGTCTGACTTGGTCTTAATGTTACTCAACTTTACTCGACCTAAGTCTCGACATTACTCAAAAGTTCTGAAATTATACTCGACCTAGTCTCGACCTGTCTGAAAAGTCTGAACAAGTCTCGACCTGATCTTGACCCAGTCTGAATTAGTCTCGACCTGTCTAAAAAGTCTGAACAAGTCTCAACGTTACCTCGACCCAGTCTGAATCAGTCTCGACCTGTCTGAAAAGTCTGAACATGTCTTAACTTGATCTTGACCCAGTCTGACTCAGTCTTGACCAATCTGAAAAGACTGAATCAGTGTCGACCTATCGTAAAAGAAGCAAAAACCGCAATTTCAAACATAATGTGTTTCTTGTATATAGTGCTATTACGTTATGTATTTAATATTGTGTTTTTGTTAAATAAATTGGTATTACTTTTTTGTTATTTACTGAATGCATATTTTGTGATTACAAAATTAAACTAAATACAATTTTTTTCTAGATGTAATTTGTAACATTACAGACTGGGTTGAGACTTATTCTGTATTGTAAGGTTGGTTGAGACTAAGAAAATATTGAGACTAATTGAGACTCATTCAATCCATTCAAAACTTATTCAACTGTTTAGACAGGTCGAAACTATTTCCCATAAAACAAAACTAGTCGAGACCAGGTCCAGGCTAATTCAGTCTTTCCAGATTGGTCGAGACTAATTCAGACTAGTCCAGATCAGGTCAAGACTGAGTCAGACTTGGTCGAGATCCAGTTAAGACTTGTTCAGACTTTTCAGACAGGTCAAGACTGATTCAGACTGGTTCGAGATAACGTTGAGACTTGTTCAGACTTTTCAGACAGGTCAAGACTAATTCAGAATGAGTCGAGATCAGGCCGAGACTTGTTCAGACTTTTCAGACAGGTCGAGTATAAATTCAGAACTTTTAAGTAATGTCGAGACTTAGGTCTAGTAAAATTGAGTAAAATTAAGACCATGTCAAACCGGTTGAGTAAAATTCAGTACTAGTCAGTACAAAAGCTAACCTTTTCAGACTTTTCCTGTTTTGTAGTGTAAGTTGTAAGATGTCTGACACATTTGCTGCATCTTAACTTTTGATCTTGAACATATCTGGAATTGAGATATATATATAATATATATAATATAATATATATAATATAGAGTAAAAATGTTATTTAATTGCTGTCCTCTTGACTTATTTCTTCAGGAAACAATGTCTGGCATTTTATAACAATTTTTCCTGTTGTGTTTATACAATATCTTTTAACTCTGATATCATGTTAGAGATTTTGAAATTGTGTTCTATAATTTAAATGTATGTTCGCAGTATAAAAAAATAAATTGAAAATATCGGTGATAATCAAAATATCACGAGAATGTAAATAAAATGAGATACGAAGGTTATATGTTTGCTACGCCAGATGCGCGTTTCGTCTAATCAAAACTTAAAAGTGGCACTATTACCTAAAAATTATTAAAAATCCGAACTATTAAGATATAGTGCTGCAGAACTTTTATCATTGAAATTCTAAAACGTTTTACTTAATCCGTTTAAATCCATCTTCCCTGCGAATAGAAAAACCTTAAAATTTATAAATCATTTTCGAAATGTCAGTGCAGTAAATGTTGAATAGAATAAGTCAATGCTATTCTTGTCAGCACCGAATTGTGATTACTGGGTTGGTGATACCATCCACAAGCAGAGACATTAACCATATGTTCTTTTTATATGCCTATCTATAACCTAACAACAGTATCGGTATTTTTAAAAAATCATCATTTTGAAGTTATGCAAAAAGAATTTAATCCTTAACCTTATTAAATAAATCTATCGCTGTTTCATAAAGTAATTTCAAAGATGGCTTTTTATAGAAAACATTATGAGTAGAGAAATTCCGCAAATTTATTGTGAAATAATAATATTCAGGTTAATGCTGTCTACGTTTTGGTACCTTTCGCCGGCTAATCGACCTGCGTCATAAAAGTACATGTAGTTTTTTCTTTTTTCACATTTTTAATAATTGTATAATAATTGTATCGCAACAATAATGTTTATTCAACTTTAAAAAGGATTTATATGACAAAGTTTGTTGTACATAAGTTTGATTTATAATACCATGGTTTTAGCTAGTTTAATGTCTTCTCAACTCAGAACTCCCATACATATACCAGCGTGTTTTTATATCAATCTCGTAATTCAGTACATAGCAAGAGTTATTTTTTAAATCTTTTACTTGTTGATTTCTTTGTTGGTTTGCGAGCTTAAGTTTTGTTTAGGCTGTTTAGTGTTTGATTTTGTTTTTAGTCGTACACATTACAGAACTAAGATCTGTTTTTGGTAAGATGTAAACAACAATTGTATTTTTATCATATGTTAATGTATATCTGTAAGTTTTTCAGAATAAATGCACGCAGCCCCTCCAATGCATGGATTTCACATCACGGTAACATGCATTAGTAATATCAGAGACAACAAAAACATAGTTAAAACGACGGAAGTTTATGATCCATTGCTTCTACATTGGTTTTAGATTAGATCGTTTTTACGACTGTTTCTACAAAAACAAAGTAAATTGAATTCATTTGTTTCGTAAAATCCATTAAATCATCTGTACTTATTTCAACAACAGAACCAACAGGTAACAAGGATTAAACAGTATTAAATAAACAATACAAAATAGTTTTCATTGAAGGTTGTGAACGGAATAACAAACACAAATTATTTTGCTATTAGACAACCTTGACCAATAAGACTTTAACAACGAAAGAAGGAGCTATATAATAAAATGGTGATATATATAGAATTGTGATAAAAAGTAATATGTTGTGGTAGTGTCAATTGTAGCGCACTATAAAAAATTTACCCCAGTTTGTTATTTGTTTTTATTTGAACTTAAATACATCACAAATATCGTGGTATAATATAAAGTGGCGACAAGTTTTATATTCGTGGTGGTTGGGTTTGGGGTGAAAACCTTAATAGATGGATTCAATCGACAATCATGTCTTTATTACAATAAAGACATGATTCATGTGCACCGTTTTTATAATTTATAAGCGGGATGCAAAATCACACAAGACCAGTAAAGATTATAGTGAATTATAAAGAAAAATCAACTGTACAAAATAATGTCAACATTTGTATAATATATGTAGAATATGATAATGCAGATTCAAATGTAAAAATATAAGCCATACAAATAATAACAATGAACTTTTTATTGTTGGTTTCACTGATTACTCTTTTAAACAATGTGACTTAAAATCATTTTGTATACACAATACAGTTTCGTAAACAAGCGTAACTCATTCATTCAAATTTGATTTGAATGTGTATTGTAAAAGATGGCAAGCATATATATTAAGAATCTTTTGCCTTTACAATTTATTAGGGAGATTTCAGTTAATCAAATGTTAGAATTGAATTGAATTTAAGTATGTATTTTTCTTAAATGAAACAAAACCAACCTATGGATTATTTACCACATACTAAATGTTCATAATTAAATTAGTTGATATAGGTGTGTGAATAAAGTAGTTGTTTATTTGAGAACAAATACATGTGTAAAAATGTAAATTTAAATAATGTTTTTTTACAAAAAAATGTACAATAAAAACATAGTGGGATATTTTTAAAGTATAACAACAAATTTTTTCACAGAGAACAAAAGAATGTGTAAAAATATATTTAAAATAACGTTTTTTACAAAAAATGTACAACAAAAACAAAGAGATATTTATAAAGTATAACAACACATTTTATTAAAAGCAATCTAATTAAAATTCAATCTTTCACTTGCTCTCCCCTTTTTGCTATGTAGCTGAGTGCAAACAAAGATTTTAATTTAATTAGATTGGTATTTATGAACACATGTTGTTTAGAACAGAACACAAAATAGTTTCCCATCAATATTAAATTTAATAATTACCACAGAACACAACAATAGGGTGTTGCTTCTTGTGACGGAAGTACTGTTTATATATTGTCATAAAACTTCGTTCATATAGTTTTTTGTAACACAAATGTGGTGATTTTGAATATTTACTTCAGTTATTATATTCAATTATGTTTATTTGGTGTAGAAAAACTAATATAAAACAAAAGATTAGCAAAAGTGTGGGTACTCTTATGCTACGTGTATACCATTTTCATCCAACAAACAAGCTAAGTTATCTGTTTGTTTGTTTATTTGATGGAGTTTAACGCCAATTTCAGCAATTTTTCAGCTATATCATGGCGTCCAGTTTTTATTGAGGGAGGAAGCCGGAGTACCCGGAGAAAACCCCCGACCTGCGGCAGGAAAACTGGCAATCCTTGTCAATTAAGATTGGAGTCGAGTACACCCTGCCCGCAGTGAGAATCGAACCCGCAATCTCAGTGTTGACAAACCACGTGATTAATAGTAGACGAACTACCTTGACCACTCGGCCACCGAGGCCCCTGCTAAGCTATCTGATAAAAGTACAACATGTAGCTATTGTCAACAAAAAATGTCTGTGAAAAATGTGCACATCCAATCAAAAGAAACATGCTAAAACGTACTGGAAGAACACAATCGAACTAAGTACCACAACACCCTCTAAACAGAGATCACGAAATTGAAACTTGGTATGAAACATTGTTCTTATTGCTTTTTTTATGAAAAACGTTAAAAACAATGTAATTAATATATTTCTTCCTATGCTTTTTACAATAGTTATTGAAAAAATCAGTTTGTGTTTTTGTTATTTTGGATGATCTAAAAACTCTTAAAACAAAAACAATTATATTTAGATTGTAGATGTAATACGGAAACATAAAAAAGGATAGGCACGAATTTAATTAGAGAGACGATAACCCCCCACATATTCCATTACGTTCTTTTTTATAATAGAGTGATGCCCGTTACAGAATTAGTCATTAGTTACCTACGATAAAAATATATCGTGTAAGTCCAATAAAACATCACGTTGACTATTTTCCAGGTTATCCTTCTATCAGTGCATGCAGCCTGATACGGGTAATGCCGTTTTGTAGTAAGTTGGTTTTGTTTACAATATAACTCATGAGAAGACGAGGTATATAATCACAGTATTTAGAAGGTGACATAAACACTGATGCTGATGAATGTGACGCTTTAGAAATAAAAATAAGCAAAAAATAACACAAATCTTCACATGTCTCTTTAAGTATCAAAGATTGTTTCAGTATTTTAACATTTCTTTCTTTTGCATTAGAAATGTTACTTTTGAATACCAGCAGGAAATTGTGCAATTTGGCTATTTTAGCGATTTATTGTTATTGGTCAGGAATGGTATACATGTATTAGGATTTTAAAAGCGTTTAACTACATCAATCTGATATTAGATCCCGTGTACCTAACTTAGACCATTGTTTATCTTATATCTTTCACTAATAGTAAAGGCTGTCTATTTTAAAAAGGGAAAATCCATTTTATTCCCTTTTCCCTTGTAAACCTCAACTGTAAGCATTTATTTTATAATACTGCAAAAACTGTAGCCATTTTTAACTTTTATTCAACAAACAAATATATATACAACAAAATTTCACATCATAAACACTAAATACAAGCTCACTTTATAAAATGTGTACATTTGCACAATTTCGGGAAAGTTCCCGAAACAAATAAAAATCTAACAGTTTGCTTACTCTTGAGAATCATACAATTTAAAATGTTTCGGGAAAAATCCCGAACAATCTTTTCAAATATATCGCTACATTTCTACAAAATTTTAAGAATAAAATATTTCGGGAAAAATCCCGAAACAAGTCCAAATCCTACAGTTTGCTTACTCTTGACAATAATACTATTTAAAATGTTTCGGGAAAAATCCCGAACAATCTTTTCAAATATATCGCTACATTTCTACAAAATTTTAAGAATAAAACATTTCGGGAAAAATCCCGAAACATGTAAAAATCAAACAGTTTGCTTACTCTTCACAATCATACCATTTAAAATGTTTCGGGAAAATTCCCGAAAACATCCTAACAAATATATCACTACATGTACATTTCTACAAAATGTTAAGGAGAACAAAATGTTTTCAGAAAGTTCCCGAAACAAGTCAAAATCTAACACTTTTCTAACTCTTGACAATCATACCATTTAAAAGGTTTCAGGAAATATCCCGAAAAATCTTATCAAATATATCACTATTTTTCTACAACATTTTTAAGGAAAAAATCGTTTTTAAGAAAGTTCCCGAAGCAAGTCAAAATCCAAGGCTTTGCTGACTCTTGACAATCAAAACATTTAAAACACTTTCGGAAAGTACATGAAATTAATCTTTTCAAATGTATCAATACATTTCTACAAATTTTGAGTAAAGATAATAGTTTCAGGCAAGTCAAAATCAAACATTTAACCTACCCTTGACACACGTACCATTTAACACTTCTGGAAATTTTCCAAATAAATCTGATCTAATATATCATATTTCTTGAAAATTAGAAAAAAAGTGGTTTCAGAATGGTTCTGACTCATATGTTTCTTGCATAACCTTAAAAACTTAGCATATAGAATTTCAGAAAAATTAGAAAAAAAAGGCTACTTTATTTCATTATGTTTCTTACAGACTTACAATAGGTAGGGAAATGCAAAATAATAACTTTCATACATTTTCTTTTGAAGATGCAATTTTTGTCATACAATACATATGATTGTTGAAAATAACACAACTGTCACAATGTTAGGTAAAAATTGTCTGAAACATTGAAACAAATTCACAAATCACTCAACAAGTATTTTACTCAGTTTTAAAATAGTTTAGTATGGAAGCCCAAAGGAGCATTTCTTTTATATTATAAAAATCTATGTACAGAATTTGTGATGAAGAATAAAATAAAATACCTAAAACTTAAGCCCTTGATTAAAAATACATTAAAAAATGTGACAGTGGTGGTGACTACATTGTAATTAAAAGAAAATATACACAACATATAGACATAATACAACTTTTTTGACCGGAACTAAGACTTAGAAGACCTTATAAGTTTTAGTGTGGAATCAGACTTTTTTAACCTCCATAGTAATTAAAAATCTGATCAAAATAAACAGGTGTGGACACAGAAAATTTCTGGCTTGCATTCTGCATCAGTAATGAAAAAAAAAACCCATGCCAATATGTATAAACCTCTAAATGGTCATCATTTAAAATATGAAATGCAAGGTTACAGAGAAACTGACCTAAATCAAAAACTTAAATGTAGTCATTGTAAAATTGAGGTCAAGGTCAGGTGACAACTGCAACCTATATACCAAATATTGTCATCCTTCCATTCAAAGTTACATAGAAACTGCACTTAGCCAAAAAACTTTAACATAGCCACTGGACCCTGAAGAGGTCAAGGTCAGGTAACACCTACCAGATATTCATGTACTAATTCATCAGCAATCTATATACATAGGTTCTGGACCGTGAAAAAGAGGTCAAGATCAGGTGACAGGAGACTGATTGGTAAGAACGCATCTTTGGACCAAATGTGATGGACCTAGGGCTTTAGCTTACAAAGATATCAAGCAAAATGTCAAGTTTTAATACCACCCCCCACTTGATTCCCATATATATATGTTTCGTCTCCAGTAACTATCATCACAGGTGAGACAAATACTGTTCACCACAGATCTCTAAAACAAAATAACTAATCAACAATTTTTTTGTTTGAGGAAATTTACCCTTAAATGTAGTATTTAATAAAGTCTTAATTCACAAAATTAAATGCAAAAAACTTCTGGTCTTAAGATGTTCAGAAAAAAGCTATATCAAAGTGAATACAACCTTGTCTGCCTTACTGCTATATTTCAAACCACAAAATTTAATGCTACATGACTGAAAGTTACTGCAAGTAATATTTTTCGATGCTTCAGCTATGTACAGCAAATGGAAAGTGATTAATATATTCCATAAATATGTAAGATATATATCTAAATTAAGATTCAATAATGGTCTGCACACCAAAAATTACAAACAAATAGTTTAACAAATATTTCACTAATGTCTTTGAAAATGTTTAGAAAAATCAAATGGTACCGCCACAAAAGTTTGAAAAATAGTCCTCTAATTCATAACAAGAATATAACTTTACTTTTTCTTTTTGTTGTTGGTATCCTTCCTTGTTTTCTTTGTTTTTGTTCCTTTCTTATCTGTAACAAAGTGCATAAAGCATAAGTACAATACTTGATAAAATAGCTATAAAACTGTTGTAAAGAGTTATAATTTAATCTATTATTACAAAAAACAAAAACAAAACAAAACAACAAGAAAATGTGCCTTGGCCACACCCAATCTCTCTTCAGTCAAGTATGAAATATTTGGCACAGCCTTAACGAAATTTGCCAGTGAAGAGGTCTCATCATGTTGTAACTGTGTATATATATCAAGTTTCATGATTATGGGCAGTTAAAGGTTCCAGCAATGGAAAACCTAATGTGGGATGCACAGTTGAATTGACGGACAAACGAACAGAAAATATGTCTACTGAAATTTTGTAGTCAGGACATACAAAAACTAAAAAAAAATTCCAACAATCGAACATATTTTTTTCAGCAGGAATATTTAAACACCCATTTTTTTCTAGGGCCCTATGCTTAAAATGTGAGCTAGCTTTGCTTGAAAATAAAGCAAAGGATTATCCATTCCAAAACTAGTAAGCTGTGAGCTACTGCTCTCTCAGTATACCCCAGCTATACACATCATTTAATTGACTGAGTCGGTAAACAGGAAGTAAATATGCAACGGACCTGATATCGGTAATCGCAATATAGGACCACATGGTAATGTCACATATTTTCAAAATTTTCAGTGGTTGTGGTAAGAAGAAAAATGTAACGAAAGTTATGTTACGAACCAAGTATACCCCTTCTTCTTCGAATAATTAGTGTTATTAAAATTCTCTCTGTTAACTGAGATAGGACTAAAATGTACAAAGCGTACGGTAGATGTTAAGAAAGGATTCTTAAAAATATAAATCACTAAAGTGGATAATTTATCCCAGTGATCGAAAAATAAAACATATTATTAAAAATACCTTTTGCCACACTTTTTCTCTTCCTCACTGTTACAATCACCTGTATAAATATATTTTGTTTTTATTTATTGAAAATATGCCAAAATACCTGATATTAAACAGATATATCATGTCTGGGAGGGGTATTTGTGAAAAATACCAGTCGAGAGATGAAATTTGATTCTCGAGACTGGTATTTTTCACAAATACCCCTCCCAGACATGATTTATCTGTTTAATTACACCGAATATCATGATTTCAAAGAGCCGTGAAACTAGACCACTTGCGTGCTGTTTATTGACTCTCTTAACTATCGGAACGTTTCCGATTTTCAAAATCGATTACTCATGTTACGTTTACTTCGAGGTAAAAGTCAAAACTTCCGAATGAATATTTCCAGCATAATAATATGCGAGGGTTATTTTAAGCAAATACCACGGCACTGAGGGTAATTTTTTGTCGAATACCCCGGTGATGACGAAATCGATGCAAAACCAGGAAATGTGCGAAAAATACACTGTCTATCGACCAATCAAAAGCCAGCATTTTTATATGAGGTGTAATTATTAAACATATCACATGCATATTTAGCTATAAATTTCTTATATAAATTTAATTCTATTTCTAAGACCATTTGTGTACATGTAAAAAATAAAAATATTACGTTGCACACAAAATATAATTATTTCATGCAAACAACTTTAAAAGTTATTTATTGTGCTCACAAAATATTATCTGGTGGGGACAAAATGTTCAACTGTGGGTATAGCCTCTTATACAGGAAAGGTTTCAGTTGGTCTGCTATATTATAGAGGTTTCAGTTGGTCTGCTATATTTATTCTATAAACATATACCAGTGCATGTACCTTGTTTCAACGATCTGTTTTGAATAATACAATCAAAAACATGTACCAATGTTCCTTTGCCTGTGTCAAATCAAGTCTTTATATATTTTTTCCCACAAGTAGCTGCCTTTGGCTTTGGCATACATCTTTCCATTATCATTTCTTTGCCTTTTTACATTCAATCTGACAAAAAAATAACAACATTTTCAAGTTAATACAAAATGATTACAGGTATTGAGATTTTTTAACCATTAATAACCTACCTGAATCAAACACAGACTGTACATTGTTTATATATCTATGGTTGTACTTTGAAGAATAGAAATAGGACCAAATTTATGTATGCTTATAAAATCAACAAAATCACTTAAAAATTAAAAACTGTTGCCATGGTTTCTGTACCATTTATTTTAATATATATTTTGCAACCGAGTTGAAAGTTTTCACAGATTCTCATTAAATTTGAGAAGTTTTAAATTTATATAAACATGTAAACCTAGAAGTCAAATAAGAAAACTATTCCTATTTCCTATTATCTCCTCATTATGAAGAAGGAACAGCCATTAATTTGAACAAATTTGAATTCTTTTTATCATGGCTTTTGTTGAAATTCTCAGAAATTGAAATTAGCTCAAAAGTACCTAAAAATCGTCATTCAAGGGCAATAACTCCTACAAGAAGCCAATACAAAACTTCACACTAATAGCAACTATTGTAGACTTAATGTGCTGATGATCAATTTGAAGTAACGGTTTTCTCAGATAGCTATTATAATTTTGAGTTATGATCAAAAACATGTGTTGACACCCATGTTCTATTTTTAGTAACAGCGGCCATCTTTGTTTGTTGATCAACACCCTGGGTACAAATTTGAAACTAGGAACCCTAAGGATGATTGTGGCTAAGTTTGAAAAAAATTGGCCCAGTGGTTTCAGAGGAGAAGATTTTTGAAAAAGTTTACGACGAACGACAGATGCCAAGTGATAGCAAAAGCGAAAAAATTGGGACTTAAAATAGAATCTTTTCATTGGTTTTATATTGTCATAAAATCACGTAAATTCAGTAAAATGAAAAAATTACACAAAATCTTGACTTTTTAACTTGTAGTTGTTTTTTTTTAAAACTAGTCAAATAAAGTTTGGACTAGTGATACCTAGCAGGTCTAAGTCTGAAGAAGTAGTCAAAAATGTTTATGGCACAGACTGCCTCTTGCAATGAATTTTAAGGGATTAAAAAAATGTAAATACATGAATACAGTTCATAATTGTGTGAACTGATTTAGCCTTATATTCATTAACAGTTCATGAATGGTTCATATATTCATGGCAGGGATGTTTTAATATTTCACACTTTGGATATCAGAAAAGACAAACAGTAAAACAAAACAAAAAATGTCTGCAACTTCAAGATAAGAAAGCAAATTTCAAAACTCCTTCAGAAATGCATGTATTTAAATCAGTCTGTGAAAAAATAGGTACTGTGCATAAGCAAGAATATGAGTTGTGTATCTGGCAGACAGAAAAACAGCATACATGTAGATGGGAGACATACTAGTATAATAAATAACAGTTATTACCTTAGTCATGACTATGCTTCCATGGCATGGATGTGCCTATACTTGCATACTCCTTTACCATGTTTACCATACATGTTGGGTTGATACTAGTATCTGAAAAAAAAATCATTAGAAGTAATATTTTATACAATATAACTTCAACTCAAAAATGTGCATAAATCCCACACAAAAAATAAATTTGCATGTTTCCTTATTAAAATTATTTATACATGTGTATGTAACAGTGTCGTCTTTCCACCAGTGTATTACTTCCGTACACTAGTGTATTATTTCATGTAATTAAATTACACTAGTGTAAAATTTCCAATGGACAGTTCAATTATTATTAACTCACCTTCTATTAAAATCTTGTTACATGGAATCTTAAATCTTAATTCCTTCACTTGTAATCAAGTGGTATGTTGGATTACTGAATATAATGTTCACATTTCTGAAAGTTGTAACTTTTCAACAATTTGATTGACAGCAACAGATCTGTTATCTTATTTCAAGTTCCCATTAAAGTTCAAGTAAAGTTCATGCAGTTTATTACTCATGTTATACAGATTATAGAAGATGCATGTACACTAAGCACTAGAGTTGGGTAAATATATTTACTTGTTGCAAAATGGTACAAATATTGTTGTCTGCACTTTTAAGTATCTTAATCTTAAAAATTAATTAATGCATTTCTTGGTCACTAGAACTAAGAGTATATGGGGTCTTGTAATATTTTCATGTTTGAAAACCCCTCAATAGAATTCAATAAAATTTTAGAATTTGCTTTGAATAAGCTATGACAAAAAATTTTGTTTAATTTGTTAAACAGAAACATCTTTAATCTTTAAGTGTTCTGATGACTTCCAGTGTTAAATTAATCAGGATCAGGATAAGTCCTTCCTTAATGAAGATCAAAACCTATTCATGATCTGTTATTCATGATAAAAACAGATTATCATTGTCTTACAGCAACATTACTGTCAAGTGGATGCAATCATTAAGTTTTTAGCACTGATTAAATTATTACTCGATTATTTAATCTAGCTATGTGTAAATTGATTATGTTTGCAAATTAACCTAATCAAAATGACTTGTTTGTGTGAATGGTGTTTAACAACACTTTCAGCAGTTTTTCTGCTGCTATATCGCCACATCGAATTTATATTGGGCGAGGAAGTCTGAGTACATGGAGGAAACCCAGACCTCTAAATATGCTAAACTATACATGTAGGTAATAGTCCAAGTCTATTAATAAACTTTTAAAATCTTTTCTGCAACTTATCAGAAAATTATGCTGGATATGGAAATTCTGTCATAATGTCAAGGAGTAGTTTTGTTTGAATGCTTTGTCTGTATCTGTATGTGGTATAGTATTAGATCATTTCATGGTGATGGGTGTAGCCACCTTATTAGCTTTCTGGGAGCCTTCAAGGCTTCTTCAGTAGATCACTGGTGACTGTTTTAATAAATTAAATTTTATTATTTGGTTACAGCTATTTGCAATTTAAAGCATTTTTATGATAACATGAAACATATACTACTTTGTGTTTATTTTTGTATTTTTAAGTTTAAAACAATTATATAGTACTATCTGTACCAAACCCATGGGGAAGGAGAATTCATAAATTCTCATCGAAAGCAGAGTGACTAGTAACAAATTAAGTGCTCCAATAAAATCACTTGCTGAAACCAAATCCCTATAGTATGTATGGCTACATGGATGAAACATGCATTATGCAGTGATAATAAATGAATGTTAATTAGTTGAAAGGAATGCACAAAAATGTTTGAAATTTTTCAGTTGTGAGAAATTCTAATATGACATCCTGCATTCGCTATGTAAACAAAGCCGTGTTAAAATTCCAATAAATTTAGTTCGCACATGCGCAAGTTATTGGTTGAAGTCGTTTAAATTTAATTGAAAACAACTCAATTTTTTAAACCATAATCATCGTTACTGTTAATAGAGTTGTTATTTTAAGTCTGAATTCTGCGATTTGCATGATTCATTATTCAGCCATTAAATTATGTTTCCACCTTTCTAAATTATGACAGCCATTCACTAGCGCACATTTATATGCCGCTTCACTGTACAATAAACTAGAGGAATGTATTCACACGAATACGACTCACCCACCTGCCAAATTTGTTTTCTAGCACAAATGTTGAACAATATATTACCAAATGCAAAGTCAAGATCATGGGTGTACACGCAGGATTCAAGCGCTTTTTTTTTTTTCAATCTGTCGATATTTTGCCACTTGCAGCAAAAAACTTCAACATCTTGTTATATTATTTCTGACAGAAAATTTTCTTCATTCAGCCATTTGTTCCCAATGACAACAATATGCTGAAAAGTACACCCGACATTGTTTTAATCCTGATTCGACAAGGAAACTATCAACAATAAGAAAAATTATTTAATTAAAAAATAAACAAACGTGAAGGATAGATAAAATCTGAGATTTTTTTTTATTAAATTATTCCCCCCTCCTCAATATAATGAATTGGCATTCAAAACTTAAATCCACTGTGTTATCTATCTAAACTGCAGCTGTAGCTGTGTAAGCTATTTATAGAACAGTGTGCACATCAATGAACAAAGAAACATTAATTAGGGAATATCTCTGTAATAATTTAATTAATAAAAAAGTTAATATATTTTATAAAAGTGTAATACAATAGATAATTTATAATCTACACCTTTTCACTATCTTTTAAAATTATGTCACGTGACATTTTTACAAGCACAAATGCACAACCATGTGATATATTCAAATACCTGTTACCGATCGACAACGTTGGTTATTTATAGAACAGTGCACACAGCATTGAACAAAGAAAAGAAACCTTAATTAGTGAATATCTCATTAATAATTAAATTAATCAAAAAAAAGAACGCTGTTCGTTTATTGTACTAATCCCTGCAAGTTTGAGCTCTTAATATTGTGGTTTTTGGATAAAAACGGTTTCACACAAAATCTGTGACGGACAAAATTTTGCCAAAGTGAATACATTACTTAATGACCCGCCTCCTAATGGAGGGTGGGTAGGTAATTAAATTTATGAATAGGTCTGGTTTAGAAATTAAAATATATGATTAGGTCGCGTTTTATAACTCCTGAAAGTATATACATAGGGCGCATTTACCCCCAAATCTGTACCTAAAATTGTACCATTAGTTACCCACCCCTCTCCCATGTGAGATAAGTACATTTTCTGGGGCTTTGAAGTTTGTAATTTTGTCATGGTTTTGATTCAATAGAAATTATATTTTTAATATTTTAATTTCGTTTAAATACTCTATACATGAGCAAAGTTGGTTATTTCGTATAACCTAACTTGGTTTTTCAGCACGTGACTGATTGTGACGTCATAATAAGATGTATTGATGATGTTGACTATACATGAATTCTTTGGCAAACAACAAGTGACGACACTAAAATTGTGAATTGCAAATATTATTTGATTACTTGTAAAATATTGTTCATGTTACTTCATTTTTACTATAGAATTTTAAATATAAGGTTTGTTTTCAATTGCTGGTTAGATTTTTGGATATAAAAGACTTTGGATCGATTTACGCTGCAACATAAGTTTACCGCTTCGCGGTTTATTCAGTGTAAATCGACCCAAAGTCGTTTATATCCAATAATCTAACCAGCAATTGAAAACAATCCTTAAATACTTAAATTAGAATTAAGAAATTCCATAATATAAGAATGGACTATAAATTAATATATAAATCAATATATCTAATGATCTGCTAATTGGTTGAAAGCATTCTATTTCATATATCTATAATCAGTCAGGGAGATCATTAAAAACAGTTATAATTTTTATAACCATTCTAGGTTGTACTTATTTGTACTTTTCTGTTCAGATTTGAGTTACTTCCCTTAATTTTTTTAATAAATGTAACCAGTTTCAGTTATTTTTCTATTTTCTTGCTAAAAATAACCAATTTTACAATAGTGTAAAATTTCATTTAACTCTTATCATAAATTGACCATTTTGATCTTAATTGATAGATTATCAATGGCTTGACAAGGTATATTTATTTGAAATCTTAAGCACTGGTGCTGTGATAATCAATGACATTTTAATTTCCCATGGGCATCATCTTTGAGAGGCTTGCGTACCAATAAGATAACCTTGCAATTTCAAACTCATAGCTGAACTACACAGTTTATAGTTAAATTAATGCAGGAAAAAATTGCCTCGTGGGGGGAAATTCTCTAACTATGAAAATTTGTAGGTTTGAAAATGATCAATTTAACAAAAGTAACTGAAAATGGTTATCTTTCTAAAATTCAGATAACCAAAATCAGTTATACAAATTATAACTGTTTTTGATGATCTCCCTGACTGATAATTCTAATATGATTTTGCATATTTAGAAATACATTTATTTCATTGGTTGAGATTACTTCCGGTAGAGGTTTTCAACAAAATTTATTTCTTGATAAATGAAGTTGACTTAATTTATATTTGGATAAATGACGTTGACCGAACTATTTTTACCGTAACCAATGTAAACAAAGATGGCGGCTTTCAATATCGAAAGTAGCAATCAGCTTATAAATTATTTGTTTGATGAATTATCATAAATGATTTGCTAAATTTAAAACTTTCCTTGTGTTCGATACAGAAAATAAGGTTATTGATTGATATAAAACTTAATTGTGTTTATTAAAATCAGAAAATGGTTTATGGAATAATCGCACGTAAAAATAAACAAAATATTCATACGTTCAGTCAATCCCGCTACCAAATACACAAGAAATATGAAGTTGAGAAACACGTTAGATAAATTAATTCCTTAATGCAATTTTAAAGACTTTTAAAGATTAAACAGTTTTCAATGGATTTATCTGTATATCAAAAAGACCAACTCACTCACAAACATATCATTGTTTGTGAGTGAGTTGGTCTTGTTGATATACCGATAAATCCATTGAAAACGGTGTTTAATCCTATAATAAATACTGCTAGACTCCCCTTTTGTGTATAACTAGAAGGTGTGTGGCAGTGCAAAAAAAAAAAAAAAAAAAGATAAAAGTTAAAGATGACAGGAAGACATCTATAGGAACTATTAATAATAATAATAATATTTTAATTCCAATTAAGGGCCCTTGAAGAGCATATTACAATACAGACTGAACGCATATGATTCAAAACATTTAAAATAGACACAGGAAAATTGAGAAAAAGAAAAAAAAAAAAAAAGAAAATAGATGAGACAGAGCCAGATATGAATGTATATAAATTACAATATAAAAAGTAATCATAATAAAGCACATATTGGTATTAAATCAATTCAATAAAGTGTTAACAAAAATTGTGTTTTAGGTCTGTAGATTATTTTGTAATTTTGCTGGTTTAGTTATTCTTCTCAAGTCCAAACTGTTTTTGATAAATAAACCCAATGATTTTTGGAGTATTAAATCTTCTTGTGTAGAGAGCCATTCTAGCTGAGAAATGTTATTTAAATGGTAAAAATTAGGATAGTAATTGAATAAAAATTGGGAAATTTAATTAAAATTAGAGATGGAATTGATAAGGAGTTAAAAACAGTCATGAGTGTTTTGCTATATATATCTAAGCTATGTTTAGATTGTTCAAAGCCTGTCTGAAATGATCAGGATCAGGCTGCAGAACAACAGTGGTTGGTAGTTTATTTCATAATACAACAGTCTGCTGAAAAAATTAGTATTTGTAAGTGTTTAACTTAGTGTGAATCTGTCCTTATGTTTTAGGGACGCATGGTGCTGTACATGGTCATGGGGGGGGGGGGGGGAGCTAGAGGTGAGTCCATTCACAGGTTAACATTTTTTTATTTTTCCCAAAGCAGATAACAGTAGAAACAGCAAATAAATAAAATGAATTTACAGTGTTCTGACTATTCGAAAAGGTCAATGGCCCTACTTTTCAGCAGCTACACTTACAGCTGTCGTAGTGTCAGCTAGGGCTACGATGTGATTACTCATTTTGAGATAGCTACAAAAGAATCCTGTCACTGTCAAATAACGAGAATATGGGAAAATAACACAAATATTGATAATAAAAATTCTACTCACGATTTTCATTACACTTGGTCAAAATCACTTTCGTCTGCTTTTCGCCAAGTCTCATGCTGTAAATCGCCGCATTTTAACTGGTACGGTCCATATGCAGAATTGACCCATTTCCAGTTTTACATGATTTATCTCCCCTTTTACTTCCTGGTAAAAAAACTACGGCTATCATTACCAAAAGACTATGATATTGAAATAAAGATTTTGGATTGTTTTATATTGTTTGTCTATGCCAATTAAATTTTTCATCTAATTAACCTTATAAGTAGATGTTACTATAGCCATAGGCAACAGGTAAGTTTGAATACAACACGGATGTCACTGGTAAATATGTTTATTCAAGCTATAAAACAGCTGGGGTTCTACCTCCAATTAGCATAAGGTATAGAGTAATGAACATTGCTTAATTAATTAACGATCACGTTTACACAGCAGGCGGTTTTAATAACCTTCCTCACTCAGATATTGACACCTGTCATTCAACTGAAGCGTGAAAATTAATCACAAACAATTGTCCATTTCAAAAGGTTTCAACAGGACAAACTGCGGCTGTAGCCGCAGTTTTTAGTACCGGAAGTGGACGCTAGGTGGCGTTTTTTAAATTGGAAAGTCGTCAATTATAATACGTAAATTTTGGAACCCAGTATGGCAACTGGATACACCGGTAAGGCGAAGATACTTGCTTAGCCCAGGCCACAGGCGGTAGTGTAACAGTATTTCAAATAATTCTGTGTGCGACAAGTGTCAGCGATTTATTGTTTGGTCTATTTTAGTTCAGAAATTAATAGAAGTAAGTCAAATACAAATCAAGATTGAAACAACTGTACATTAAAATCTAAATTACGATGAATATGTGTGACCTCATGTGTCATAAATGGTATCGTAACGACTCGCCCCACTCTCGAGTCGCCCCATCACGAGTCGCCCCATGTTAATAACGACTCGCCCCACATAGGTAAAATATATAATATAAGTTTATAAATTTAATATCTTAAAACATATTTAAATATATTTAATTGAATGTATACCATAAATTATTTAATTTGCATATATATTTTATTGCTAGGTGTTTAATTGGCGGTGGATCTCTTGAGATTAAAGTGAACTCATCTTCACTTCTTTAATTAATTGTGGTAATTATAACTGAATGATTGTTTGTTTACAATCGTGATTAACTGTGATGGGAAGGGAGAAAGGAACAAAGGGGAGAGAGAAAGGAGCAACGGGTGAGGAAGAAAGGAAAAAAATGAAAAAGAGGGAGGCAGTACTAGTATATTCTTTAATTCGTACCTGAAAATCATTTAATAAGTGATAATTCATTGGTTTAGTTGAAAAAAAAAGACTAAAAATTATTTACATAAAACTCCGGTAAAGAGATAAATTGCATCCAAATGATCAGAATTTTTTACTGCTAGTATGCAGTATGGTTTTTTTCCTAAAGCGTATGCCTGTCCCCTTTACATATTAAGTACAATCGTTGTTTTTATGGTCTCTTGTTAACTGTCTCGGTGTAGTTTGAATAAGCAAGCACGTTAGATATTTGTTAACAATAAGACAACCTTGTATTTTTAAACTGTTTTCAATAGTATGTAAGATTAACAGTATTCTACACTTTAATTTACAGGCAGCATTGAATAGTTTTACATTTAGAGGAAGATGCGATTAATTAAAACACCGAGCAGTACAATATACGCAAATTAAAAAAATTATACTATCAATGTATTTATTTATATTATATATAAATTTATATTATAAAATATATTTTTTATATATGTGGGGCGAGTCGTTATTGAGTGGGGCGACTCGTTATTAATATGGGGCGACTCAAGAGTGGGGCGAGTCGTTATATATTCTCATAAATATGCCAATTAGGCCATTAAGGGGACAACAGTTAAGATTGAAAACTTTTTAAGATTGAAGTAAATGAAGACGAAGTAATAGTTACTTTTGCGTTTTATTGCATTTCCTTATGTCAATGCATGTAGACAGTGCTTAAGTTAAACAAATATACAATATTGTTATTATGTTTACCTTTTTTAATTTTTTGGTTATCATTAATATTTATTACATGAATATAATTTTGCGTGTTTTTGATTGGTTTAAAAACAACTTTTGGGTCACGATAAATCGCAACAGTACTAAAATTACATTAAATGTTTGTACGCTGCACGATTCCGCTGCATAGTAGTCAAGCGGAATACGATATCGACCTGGTTTTTATGTTTTAGCCAATCAGAATAGCCGTCTTAACAAATTCATTTGTCCAATAAAATCGATTGTATTAATTGTACATCGTGCGTGACAACAACAAATGGGAGAAACGTCGGCTCTGCGATATGTTGATTCATTTATACTCTTCTAAATATTTGCAACTGTAATTTCAGGATTACCAGCAAATTGATATCAGAATGCAGTATTAAATAAAAGTATTAAGGGTAACAACAATTACAAAATGTAAACAGGGGCTCCAGTAGAAAAAACATCCTCTGTTTTTCGGATCAAGTGAGATGGTGGTTTTATTCATGTAATAAAACAATTAATCACTTTGATATACGGTCCCTATCAGGATTGATCAGCCCTCAAAAATGTATATTCACCTCGCCTAGCGGCTCGGTGAATATTACATTTTCTCTGGCTGATAAATCCTGATAGCGACCTATATCAAAGTCATTAATTGTATAATATCACAGGTTTATAGTCGTTTCGTACCTGCCATTTCGTACCATAAAAAACCATTTCGTACCATGTCCATTTCATACCACATCTTAATTGTTAATGGTTGATGTTATGTACTATTTTTAGGTTTGGATCCAATATTTATTTTTAATAGAATGATAGACATAAAGGTTATTTTTATTTTTTATTTGTTATCATAGCTACAATTAAAATGATGCACAACAACAATATATAGTACATATTATATGCAATAACAAGATAGATAATGAATGATACACAAAATTAAATATATGAATTTTAAACTTGAATTGTCACAAAGTGTTATCTTATAACATAACAAGTATGATTGTTCGGCTCATAAACATTGCGGGCGCTGAGTCGGAGCAAACGGCCGATGGAGATTTAATTCTGTATATACTGGGCCCAAATGTCAAAGAGGATTTTCTATGTTGGCTTGGACATATCCCATCTATACAAGGACAATTGAAAATCATTGTTTTAACAACCAAACCGCATTTTCCTTTTATCATTCACATTCCAATGAACATCAAAGATATTATAGCAAGCTAGTTCTGTATTTTGTTAAATTATTATTTTTAATAAAACTCATAAATTAACATGCTTATAAATACTGGTATTTGAAATATTAAAATAAACAAGTAACACAATTAAATCATATATATGGTACGAAACTGTCAATGTCGAAATAGCATATGGTACGAACTGGCAAAATCTTGGTACGAAATGGTAAATTTGGGTATGAAATGGTCATGGTACAAAATGAACATGGTATGAAACGACTAGACACCATATCACAAGGGGGAAGGGGGGGGGGGGGGGGGGGGGTCGAGTGTGTCACTTTTTTACCTTTTGAAAATATATGAAAGGGTAGCCTTTTTCATTGAAAAATATATCAATGGGTATAGTTGTAAATTATCTAGTAAATATATCCATGCCTCAATTCTTATATTGAGCATGTTAAGCCTATTGACCTTTTCGAAATCTCATAGTCACATGGTTCTGTGGGGTGTAAGATCGACAGTTATCATGTTGTTTCTGTGGAGCTCCGAATTTTTTAAAATAAAACAAAAAAATAAATTTTTTATAGAGGAAGACCCGTATATTTGCAAAACAATTTATGAAATATAAAAATTTTGTGTTTCTTTAAATTATATAAACTGCTGCTTAATTAAAATTGAATTATTTTTCATTGTATTTAATTACATTTTTCAAAATTTCGTTTACTTATTAGCTTTTTTAATTTATGTTAGTTTAAAGGACTTCATATACGATCTACGTATGTTTTATTTCATTCTATAAGTATCCAAATATAAATTGCATTTTAAAAATTATTTAAAATAAAATGTTTAACTCTTAAAATAAATAAAAATCAATATCTGTGACTTTCTCTTATAATAAAGATATTTATTTTCCTTCTGTTTGCTCTTGCATTTTTACCACTGATTTTTACTGATTTAGACGTCTTATTTTGATTTAAAAAAACTGTTTTTAAAATCTAATTTTCATATAAAAATCATTATTTAAATTTACTTTTTCTTGTCGTATTATGTCGGTCTTTTATTGGTCATTCATTTTTACCTTTCATCAATGTAAAGTGTCGGGTAATAGTAAGCAATTAACGAATAAACATTAGGCAATTTTAATATACAATTACATCACAGCAATATCTCTTACCCTCCCCACGCCCTGTTTTCGTCGAATTTGCACGAGTTTGAGATTTCGAAATTGTCAATGTAGACCACAATTATTTTACAAAACAAAGTGTTCCATTGACAACACTTGATCATTTTGGTAGTGAGTGTACTATTTTGTCAATGGGGATGTGCAGTAATAAAATATATATGAATAGGTCTGATTTAATAATTCAGTATTACTATTTGATTGGGTCCCATTTAAAACATCCGAAAATATATGAAAAGGGTGGGTTTTCAAATCTCCGTCCATAGACCTGTACCTAAAAGTATCCTTAGTTACCTCCCCATGTTGTATATTTATTTCTTTATTACCACAAAAGTAGTTTTACATATATATTTTTTAAGGTTAGTTAAACAGAAAACTGAAAACACAACCTAGCAAAACTCAAGGAAGATTTTGTGACATGTAAACAATAAAGGCACTGTACAGAATATGGACATGTTCATGTTGGAACATTTTTTCTATTGGATTTTCGAATACAAAGGTAATATAGGAATAATAAAAAAAGGCCAGCAAAAACATCAGCAGAGGCGTATGATTTTTGAAATGGCTGGAACAGCCATATTTTATTGAATATTTCAATAGATGTTTGTTTCTTAAGTGTTTGAAGTACGTCATATTAGAATTTCCTTTTCTTGTATGCATTACCATTTTCCCCAGATGAAAGAAGTATTACGATTTAATATACACAAATTATTATACCCCCGCTTAAGCGGGGGGTATATAGTGATCATGGTGTCCGTCCGTCCATCCATCCATCGGTCTGTCCGTTTCACTTTCTCTTTTTTGCAACTCCTCCTACACCACTGAATGGAATTTAATGAAACTTACACAGAATCCTTGTCACGTAGTGCCATTGTGCATGAGATATTAAACATTTTGATTGGAATGATATTTGGGGTTTCCCATAGAAAAACATGGACTTTGTCATTGACCTAAGGGGGTCCTCATCTCTTATGTGCAACTCCTCCTACTCCACTGAATGGAATTTGTTGAAACTTACACAGAATCCTTGTCACATAGTGCCATTGTGCAGGAGATATTTATCATTTTATTCAGAATGATATTTGGGGTTTCCCATAGAAAAACATGGACTGTCATTGACATAAGGGGATACCCATCTCTTATGTGCAACTCCTCCTACACCACTGAATGGAATTTGATGAAACTTACACAGAATCCATGTCACATAGTGCCATTGTGCAGGAGATATTTAACATTTTGATTGGAATAATATTTGGGGTTTCCCATAGAAAAACATGGACTTTGTCATGGACATACATGACATAAGGGGATACCCATCTTTTATTTGCAACTCCTACACCACTGAATGGAATTTATTGAAACTTACACAGAATCTTGGTCATATATTGCCATGTGCACCGGATTTTAAACATTTTGATCAGAATATTATTGGAGGTTTCCCATAGAAAAACATGGACTTTGTCATTGACATTAGGGGATACCATTCTTTGGGGGATGGGGGAGGGTTACATGTTTTATCTGCAACTCCGCCTTCACGTTTAACTAGATAAAGTTTTAAGTTCATAATTAAGAACACCTGAATTTTCAAAGTAATTGTGAGCGGTGGGGGGGGGGATGGGGTATCAATGGACAGGTTTTTTTACTCTAGTTTCTTCAATGTTGTAACCATTGTTCCTGTCTGTTGCTATAAAGATCAGTCTCCTGGGACACTAAAGTGTCAATGATTTATGTTAACTAGTTTAGTTATAACTAGTTCTTTCTAATATAAGGTCAAATCTTGAACAACACATGTTTATGTTGAACATTTTGTACATTAATTTAACTTCTGTTATAAATTAGGAAAAAGAAAATCTGTTTATTCTTATCCAAACTGATTTTGTATGGAAAGATACAGTTTAACATATTATTCAATTATTGTCTTTTTAGAGGTTGTTATAAGTTTTAATAGACTCAAATATTAATATTGTCCAACACCTAAGGCAGAGATGAATATTAATTTTTCAGCCAATTAAAACTTATATCAACTGATACAAAAGACTGTAATTGTTTTATTACATAAAAATAAGACAAAAGGGTTATTGGTTGTCTCATTTACATTATGTAATGTTTTTAATTTTATATTAATTAAGATGCGAGAAGTATAATTCCAATTTTTATTATTCCAAATGTTATAGCAAAGTACATGTACAATGATGTGTTAAAATCACTCTCTCTCTCTGTAACAATTTCTTTTCTCTTTTTCTAATCGTAGACTCCTCCCACAATATTGATACCATATTTTCAAAGATTCCAAATGTGTTAACACAAGTTTTTGGTCAATACATCAGAAAAAGTAATTGCTACAGAGAAAACCATTGGCATTAACCATGTTAACATAAATTGATCAGTGCATTAAGCTCTAACAAATTTCCTATTTGTCCGAAGTTATTGTAGGAGTTATTGCCCTTAAATTATTATTGTTGACAAAATTTTAAGTTTTTACAATATAACTTGAAAACTATAATGGTTGCTTACAAAACAAATAGTCGTCAGACCACTACTTATAAGAGGCATTGCCCTTAAATGATATTTTTTAAGGAAATTTTCCGTTATTGTTGTCTAACCTAAAAACTATAGCTATAGAGTGAAACTGTTAATTGCAAAACTGATAGCAGAACATATATGTATAATATTCTTTTTTTTTTATTCATATAGTGAAAGATAGTTATTTTTTTCTAGCCTTTATGTTACGCTAGTACGAAACACTAGTAAAAACAACAGCTAATAAATAAGCTAATAAACAGGAAATGAATTTGCCATGATAACATTTATGTATTTTGATTTTACAGTTGGGTTCACAAATGGTCTGTGTATAAATAAATGTTCATGGTTAGTTATTGGTAATTGTAACCAGTTGTTGTATGTTTTAAATTAAGAGATGAGGGAACAAAGCAAAAAAATTAATACATTGTTGTTATTGTTGTTTACAGGACAATTATGGAATTACAAGAGACTTCTAATAACATGTTGAACACAGCTGATAAACCAACACAGAGTTTCTCAGGTAGGTTATTGTGTGGTTTAATAAATGTATTTCTTTCATTACTTCAACATGTCATGCAATAATTAATTTATAATACCTATCTTTAAACAACATACTGTACATGTAGAACACACTGTCTGTTCACATATTTTATTTGGATTCCAACAGGAAAATGTGGCTTTTTTACAGTGCAAATGATACATTGTTTTGTTCTGCATCATTTGATTTAATTGCCATGGCAAAGTACCTGTGCAAGTGAAAGAAGACACTCAATACTTGCTCAATTATATCAGACTTCAGATGTCTTATTAGTTTATTTAAAACAGTTTTGAGTGCTCAATGTAAAACTAGTATTATTTATGCAAAATTAAGTCATTTTAAGCTTGAATCAGAATAATTTGATAAAACAGTTTTTGACTTGCTTGCAACAAATGTCACTAAATGCCAAGACATGTATATGGTTTCAAGAAACGGCAGCATTAACACTTGACATTCTGATATCTCTTTGTACCTCCGTCTATTAGAAAAAAAGGAGCTACATTATTTTATCCATCCATATAAAAAGAAACAAAAAGGAGCTACATTATTGTAGCTAGTGTCAGTTAAAAGTATAAGTGGTTAGATTCTAGTTAATTTACAAAGCAAATGAAGGAAGTTACATTTGAATTGTCTAATGGTACAACATTAACATACACTGCTAAGGTAATATGCAAACCCCAATTTCTGCAAAACTCTTGGCTGAGTTGAGATTAAATATTTGTTTTAGTCAATACAAACTTGAGAATTTTAAAGTTGCTATGTGGTAATTGAGAAAAAACTCGAACTCAAGTCCGAGACTTGAATTCCAGGCCTTAGGAATTCGGAAGCAGTTATATATTATAATATTTATGATTTCAGATATAAAATATAAACTGTACTATGAGAGGTAGAAAGAAGTATGTTAAATGACTGAAGCATGCTGTAGTGTAGACCAACAGAATGAAAACCATTTACATGGAAACACAAATACTCTGTTGTATAGCCAGGAAGTTTTGTGTCTAGTTTGTAGATTTTTTATTTATATGTTATTACTGACTACTGTATATATATATCAAATGCCTCATGTATGTACACATTACACATGTTGATGTGCATTCACTACATTACTGCAATGTTAACTAGCTTGATCATGCAGGTGACAAAAAACTTACTGCATATTACATTTTTTTTATCAGACTACATGTATTGAAAAGGTGCATTTATTGATTTTTTGCATTTTCCTGACCATGATTCCTATCAATTACCTTTTTTCTGCAAATTCATTAGAACATTTGAAAACCCTTTGACTTTATAAAGTCTGTATTTGATATTTTTGTTTTTGATTTTGGTCAGTTTCTCTGTAACCTTGCATTTCATATTTTAAATGATGACCATTTAGAGGTTTATACATATTGGCATGAATTTTTTTTTCATTACTGATGCAGAATGCAGGCCAGAAATTTTCTGTGTCCACACCTGTTTATTTTGATCAGATTTTTAATTACTATGGAGGTTAAAAAAGTCTGATTCCACACTAAATCTTATAAGGTCTTCTAAGTCTTAGTTCCAGTCAAAAAAGTTGTATTGTGTCTATATGTTGTGTATATTTTCTTTTAATTACAATGTAGTCACCACCACTGTCACTTTTTTTAATGTATTTTAAACCAAGGGTGTAAGTTTTAGGTATTTTATTTTATTCTTCATCACAAAGTCTGTACATAGATTTTTAAAATATAAAAGAAATGCTCCTTTGGGCTTTCATACATGTACTAAACTATTTTAAAACTGAGTAAAATACTTGTTGAGTGATTTGTGAATTTGTTTCAATGTTTCAGACAATTTTTACCTAACATTGTGACAGTTGTGTTATTTTCAACAATCATATGTATTGTATGACAAAAATTGCATCTTCAAAAGAAAATGTATGAAAGTTATTATTTTGCATTTCCCTACCTATTGTAAGTCTGTAAGAAACATAATGAAATAAAGTAGCCTTTTTTTTTCTAATTTTTCTGAAATTCTATATGCTAGAAACATACGAGTCGGGAACCATTCTGAAACCACTTCTTTTCTAATTTTCAAGAAATATGATATATTAGATAAGATTTATTTGGAAAATTTCCAGAAGTGTTAAATGGTACGTGTGTCAAGGGTAGGTTAAATGTTTGATTTTGACTTGCCTGAAACTATTATCTTTACTCAAAATTTGTAGAAATGTAGTGATACATTTGACAAGATTAATTTCATGTACTTTCCGAAAGTGTTTTAAATGTTATGATTGTCAAGAGTCAGCAAAGCCTAGGATTTTGACTTGCTTCGGGAACTTTCTTAAAAACGATTTTTTCCTTAAAAATGTTGTAGAAAAATAGTGATATATTTGATAAGATTTTTCGGGATATTTCCCGAAACATTTTAAATGGTATGATTGTCAAGAGTTAGAAAAGTGTTAGATTTTGACTTGTTTCGGGATCTTTCCGAAAACATTTTTTCTCTTTAACATTTTGTAGAAATGTACATGTAGTGATATATTTGTTATGATTTTTTCGGGAATTTTCCCAAAACATTTGAAATGGTATGATTGTCAAGAGTAAGCAAACTGTTTGATTTTTACATGTTTCGGGATTTTTCCCGAAATGTTTTATTCTTAAAATTTTGTAGAAATGTAGTGATATATTTGAAAAGATTGTTCGGGATTTTTCCCGAAACATTTTAAATAGTATAATTGTCAAGAGTAAGCAAACTGTAGGATTTTGACTTGTTTCGGGATTTTTCCCGAAATATTTTATTCTTAAAATTTTGTAGAAATGTAGCGATATATTTGAAAAGATTGTTCGGGATTTTTCCCGAAACATTTTAAATGGTATGATTGTCAAGAGTAGGCAAACTGTTTGATTTTTACATGTTTCGGGAACTTTCCCGAAACATTTTTTCTCTTTAAAATTTTAAAGAAATGTAGTGATATATGCGATAAGATTTTTCGGGATATTTCCCGAAACATTTTAAATTGTATGATTCTCAAGAGTAAGCAAACTGTTAGATTTTTATTTGTTTCTGGAACTTTCCCGAAATTGTGCAAATGTACACATTTTATAAAGTGAGCTTGTATTTAGTGTTTATGATGTGAAATTTTGTTGTATATATATTTGTTTGTTGAATAAAAGTTAATAATGGCTACAGTTTTTGCAGTATTATAAAATAAATGCTTACAGTTGAGGTTTACAAGGGAAAAGGGAATAAAATGGATTTTCCCTTTTTAAAATAGACGGCCTTAGTAATAATTCGACGATTTGCAGGCAATACTTATATGGTATGGTAATTGGTAAAGGGTGAGGAGTAGATTATACATACTTTATAATTTACAAGACTTACAACTAACGCTGTATTTAGATAACTTTAACCTTTTAGGGTTAGCCTCATGGAGATGAAATAATTGATTCAAGTATACAGACAAAATGTTTTTATATCCCCATGTGTTTGCACAAAAAAACTTAACACTTATATTTTATTGATAATCGATAGCATACCAAAAGACAATTCTAAAAAATAAGAAATTAAAGAGGCGCAAACAAAAGCATGTCAACAAAGCAACTTGTTGGGACTCAGTTTTATGTTAGCCTGTCTTATCAGTTGGAATACAAGTTGCAAATTCACTAAATATTCTCCGAGGTCTTTCTACAAATAATGAAGTCGTCTATAAATATACAACACATCTTACGTTATGATCGGCCAAGCAGTTTTCCATTAGTCTCTGGTAAGTTACGGGGGAATTTGTCAAACCAAAAGGCATCCAATTAAACTCGAAGAAAACCTGAGGATCCTACAAAAAAGGCGGTTCACTGTTTGTGTTCTTTCAGTAGAAAAACTAACTTCCACGGCAACAATCTAACAGTTCTTCAAGGCGTGGTAGGGCATACCTGCCTTTCTTGGTCTTTATGTTCAACAGGCGATATTCTACGCACATAACGTGATTTCTTTTTGACTTTAGAAGAATAAGGTGAATGAAAATTTAAATGATACCAAACGTTGTCATACATAGATCCTGCGATTCTCCTGTATGCCTGCTTGATAGGTGTTTCATCATACATGTCAATACGGTGTCTTAATCTGTTTGTGTGGCCAACATTATGATATCCTGTACTAAAGATGTAGGAGAATCCTGAAATCAAATCATTACCCAACTGTAACTGCTCATCTTTAAAATCACTTTGTGTTATATCCACTTGTTCAACCAATTGCAAGTGTCATCCTATGTTTTTGGTTCAGGTTCTTCCTGAATAGTAACTATATGCATCTCACATGCTATGGCATTTGGCAGTAACGTTATAGTTCCAGTTGTTGTATTAGACAGCCAGACTATAATGGTATAGTATTCAAAATTCTTAGTGGTTTTGAATGGGAAAGATGTTTATTATGATAAAATTCAAATATGTTTAATACGATAGATCCTGAATCCAATAATGCCAGTATTTGATGTTCATTAAGTACAATTAATGTTTCAGTTGGTTTACCGAATATCCTGGAGGTGCAGTACATATGATGCTGGGAACACTAGTCTCACCCTGTATCATATTTGGATATATCCTTCATGTCCACATCGTCGACAATATATAGGTTTCTTATTCGCCTGTTGTTGTTGTAAAGTATTTCGCTGTGAAGTCTATTGATTATGTGTTTGTTGCCAGTCATGAGATCTTGGTGTTTGTTTCCATCCTCTATTGCCTCGTCGGCCTCTAAAACTTTTTTTCTATACTTACCATCCGCTATATGATGAATCAGTAGGTTGCTGATAATACTTATTTTGAAGTTCTCTAACTTGATGTGTTAATTGCCTTGTTCCCAGCTGTAGTTTACATCAGTGGCTTATTTAGATGTGTTCGGTTTCAGAGACTTTTTCAATTTGTAGCAACGCAACTGTTCATTGGACAAGTCTTTAATATTTTCATACCTATGACCTGTAATGTCCTTCAATTTCTGCCTCAATCCAGTCCATATCATTGCATGCAGTATGTTCTGAATACTGAATTTCTCCAATTCTTAGTCCAATATGTCCTGTAGTCGGGTCATCCAAACAGTTACATCTTCTTGCTTTTGTCGGGCGCTATAAAATTCTGCCAGGAGTTATTTTTTATTGTCTACACTTCCATTAACACTATTCAGAATTTCTAATACCTCATCGATGGTTTTATTTAAACCTTGATACATTACCATCCTAGGTGGAGAGAACAGTGAATGGCAAATTTCAAAATCTGTTTGTTCTTTGATATATGTAAGATCTCGCAAAGCAATCTTTACATTATATCTCCAAACCTTGGGCGGGTATGATGACATCGCTGTAGGAGGCTTATCGTTTGTCATCGATATATGTTTTAGTATGGCACCTGGTGTAATAGGTGGCAAGTTGTAGTAGCGCTGTTAATAAAAGCCTCTGTTCCTGTTGAGTCTTAATCCAATTATCAAAATCTTCTGAATTATCTATATTTGATTTAAAACCCATGGCTTGAAAAGTAGAAAACATTGCTTCATACTGCGGTTGTAGTTTAATTTGTTTTCTAAATTGACCATGATAAAAACTCAAAATAACAAATCCAGATAATAGGAATAAACAAAAATAACAAATATACCAATTCTTAATTTGAAAATAAAATATTTTATTTACATTTACCATTACATCATATTTCTTGGTACCATGTGTCAAATGTCATAGGTTGAAAAACAAGTAAGGGATACAATCATGTAATTTTTTGCTTGTAAATTAATAGATTAACAGTCAAATCGAGCACTACAAATGTTTGAAATGGATGTGTATTCAACAACTCTATATCTAACTACATGTAAACTAGATTTTACTTTTTATGGTCACTGGATAAGGACTTACGTGTTCTAAGATCCAAATGTCAAAAAAGTATATCTATAAAGTAGATAAACTTAATACAACATAACTGCAAGATTTTCAACTGTCAAAGGAACATGATTACTAAAATCACAAAAAAAGGAATCTGGATCAAATAAACAAAACACCAGAAATATAGCTGAATATATATATATATATACATATATATATATAAGGTGTGCATGGTGGATTCATCCATATACCACAACTTGTACACCTCATTCTCATAAGATGTTTTTTTAAAGTTTTAACTTAAATTTTGATTTAAAATTAAAGTTAAAAGGTAAATTCTATTTAAAATTTAAATTATTTAACAGTTTATGATGATTATATAAACAATTAAACACTGAGTCTGACATCGTACATTAATAACACTACTGACAAATGACAACCACAATACAATAGAATGAACAGCAAAATTCACAAACAAATTGAAAATATAACTGCATATATTGCTATAATGTATTGATCTATACCCATATGTACATAAAGCGTTTATGCATATCAGTCTATGTATGTGCGAGTTCAACAGCTGTATGTGTATTTGATTATACACAAAATATTAATTCCTTGGAAAGAAAAAAGTGTGCTAATTTTAACACCAATTTCAGTTATCAAATAAATATACTCAATTGAAAAACTATTCAAAACTGTCAAATGTGTGTTTTGTGTGTGTCTGCGTGTGTATACACGTTTAAATGTGTACACTTGATGAAAGCAACTAGGTAAATATTTTTGTTAACACTTAAAAACCTACATCCGGTTTAGTGACCTAGATTTATCTGTTGGTGTGTGTTTCTACAAAGAGGGAAGTAGATTAAGTACTATAGTACCTGTACACGACAATAAACAAAGTTTAAAGTTTTAAAACATGGATTAAAGTACTCGTAATAAGTATAGAATAAATAAATCGTATGTGGATAGATTCATGTACATTTGGGTTTCTATTCATTTCAAATAAATCTGTCCCTTGACTTTCGGCTCTTGTTGTTCGGTCGGTTTTCTTTTCTATTGTTCTATGACGTGACACATGACCTGATATATAAACCGCGGTATAGTAAGTAACATTAGTATGCGGAATTCACAAAAACATTGATTGTTCTTCTGTCTTCTTTTGTTACCAATAATAATCTTCTTCAAAAATCGTAAAATATGTCTGTTGTCAATGCTCTTCAAATCGACAATGTCTTTGTCTTTAGTTCTTTGTTTATATTCCTTTGGAGAATAAAAAATAAAGGCATATTTGTTTGTGAGTGAATCGACATCGTTTATATACGATGAAATATCGAACATAAGCGTTTAATCTTATACTGGTTTTCAACTACAAACAATCTGTAAAATTGTTGCAGGGTTATAAATTGTCGGAAAAATATAAATTAAATCAAAACTTTTATAAAGGTAATCTTTTATTGCATTACTAGTAGTTATTTACTTTTACAAACGTTGTGTATTTTCGGAACTATTTTCCTTGCCGTATATGTATTTGTTATTTGTAATGTAGCGTGTTTGTCTATTAAATATGTAATCGACTAATAGAACCTTCTCAGCAGTCAAATTTTATTATAAACGCAATAGGGTCGTCTGACACCGACAAATTATATTTGACTATCGGTATATTGTTGTCCGTTTGAGATCTACGTCATCTCCAACTATAATTGAAAAATGATTGATGATTGTTGTCCCGAAAGTTGTTTTAAAAGACATACTAAACTTAAGAATTACAAGTTCTTTAAAATAAAAATCCAGTGGTGCAATCAGGTGCTCCGGACGAACTAGACACTCGTCGCGTTAGTTATTGTCATGCATCAAAGTTAAGAATATAAAGACTACATATGACTCCTCGAGAGTAAATGTCTGACCGTATTTGAGGGATGGATTCTCAATAACGATCAGGTAGGGTATAGTGACGACCAAACACTATGAATGGATAACATCAACTTAGCTAGAACAAACACACGTGTTTCAGTATCTTATTAGTCAACAACAGTGAACGGTCTAAAAAGTGAAATACCGATCGTAGGATCTAGACTAACGTATACATGTTGAAAGGTGCACACCATAGAATTGAATTGTTTACAGTCTAGACTAATTTAAAAGATGTGTTCGGGTTCGAATAGTACAGAGTTTATAAAATAATGGATACTTTAAATTACAATTATAAAGTTTTGCAAGCTTCAACGAAAATATCAATACTGTAATTAAACATTCAGATGACTCTAAACAGCTTTTTTAATTTTACCATGCATACTAATCCAATGATAAATATTTTATATGAATGACATCAACTAACCAAAAACATTGAATGGTTTCTTAACCTCTGGCGAGCAGTATGTCAGCTATTGTGAGGAAAAATAATTAAGTTATAATGCGAAACAATAATAAAGTTGGGGAAAGTGATGTAAACATGTGCACAGCAGCTTTATGATATAAAAAGGCAATACAAAGTATTTTTGTGACTTTTTAATGGTATGAAGATCTAAAAAAAAAAACTGCGGTCATTTGTTCAAAATTGTACGCAGTGTGTACCCAATATGTTAATAAAAGCTTGTTTTTGATATAAAAGCAATGTTTTTACAAGTATTTGTAATTATGATGAGGGTAAACAATTGCATTTTATTTGAAATTTAAATATATCAACCGAAGTTATATCAACATAAAGAGAGTAGTAAAAAGGGGGTCTTTTACGTGCACGGAGTGTTGCACTCCAGATACAACACTCATTACAGATTGTGGCAACGTTTTTAGTATTATAACATGAAAACTTCTTAACAAAAGGATTTCCTATTAGCTAGGGACAGTCACCAGTATATGGATAAATTTAATAGTGATTGTCAAATACAAAACAATTACTCGACAACTTTATGTTTAAATCTTTTTCTATTGAAAGTACACATTAATCCAAAAGCTAATATGAACGCAGACAATTAAGATAAATTTTTGAATCGAGCATGAAAGTGGAGATATATCATGCGTGTCTATTAAATTTTTTGTTGGGCATAATTCAGTTTAATTATTAATCAAATACAATGCAAACTTAAAAAGTACATTACAGTTGTCAACAACATTCTGATCTTAATTCGTTATTGATCACCACGTCATTGTCCAGTTTTAGCGGGACACTACGACGAGTGTTGTCAAAGAGCTTATTAAAAAATCATTATACGGCAGTGAAAAGCTTTCCAACCAAATCATCCGGTTTTGTGAAATGTACACTGCACTTTAGTCAACATTTTACCAGAATTTCTGTTATAGCATTAACATGATACCACACGAAATCTGCGTGTCAAAAAACTCCAGGAAACGTAATTATTTATTGCATTAAATACATGGGTGCTATATGTAATGCACTTATCAAGAACGTTTCCTTGACGTTTGGCGTTCATTCCAAGGATACAGGATCGATATAGTCGTACTGGGCAAATATTGTATAACCTTCGTTAAAATTATGTAAATTAGTGTTTTTCCAATGTATCTTCTTGATCAGTTCCATTTGAAAAATAAACTGATTTGACTTTGATGTTTAATTTTTAACGTAAATGATGCACTCTAGTTACAAAAGGTTCAATCGCTTAATTTTCATAAAATTTAACGAGCCTTTAATTATATTTGTTTTGATCGAATGTGATGAATGAATCTTCGAAATTGAACTGTAAAATGGAGATTTTATGTAAACAAACTATTACAGACTGATGATAGTAATTCCTTGTTAAATCAAAACCCGTGTTTCTATTAAGCTGATTCTGATCAGAGATATATCGTACAGTTGTTTCCTAGTTAAATTAATTATGGTATCTGCAATTAGTGGAAAACAATTATTTGTTTTAATAATTGTATCCTACTATTACATAATTAAAAAGGATTTCTACTGCCTTGCTTTCCCGTTTCAATAAGCAACAGATGTCATACAGTTTACACGAAGATTGTTTCAGTACTGAAAAAAACGTCCTAAAATGAACACTATTTCTGCTATATAATAGAAATAGTATATAATGATACATCATAAGATTAATTATAACACTAAAACATTAAATACTTCAAACAAATTTACAATTGGTAAATATCAAATATTCCTGGCACCTCAGAACGATATTTTGGTCATGTGTAATGGGCAAGTTTGATATTTTTTCAATATACACTTTCCTTTTTTAAATACTGTGTATGGTCATGCTGCTAATCATTAGAATATAAAATCGACTGTATTTTAATTTCTTACAAAAATAATTTGTAACATAAGGACAACTGCTTGTAAAGTCACATCAAACATGTGTCAGGTTTAAACCGGGTAATATGATCCTAACCCTTCACAAAGAAACAGACAAACAATCAAAGCAACAATTACAAGTTTAAGTACTGATTTGCTAACAACTCAATAGATAGTAAATGAAGGATGAAGAATAGATATCCTGTATAAGTATACTCAATATAAGGAGGATGCATATCCTAGCTCAAAAAAGTATGTGAACGATTTTTACCTGTACACTATATCCTACACTCTCCACCTTTATAGTAATACTCTAAACTACACCTGCAAAAATACAGAACCAAATAAACGTCGTCCTTATTCTGAAAAACCTACACAACACGTACAATCACGAAACTAAGATATAGAAACACGAAATACCAATACATAGCGCAAAGACAACAAATAAAACGGTGGTGAAAAAGATCGAGGCGAAAACTAAAAAGTGAATGTCAGAGTCTAAGGTAAAACGATGCTGATATTTAGACGACATAATGCGGCTTTAAGGAATCCTATAAATGGTTCAATGAAGAAAAATAACAAAAAAGTTTAATTAATAACCATGCGTAACATTAATTGAATGTAGCCATTAAGTTGAATTATTAATACCACTGTTTGTATAAGCTTCATTACAAAAATCGATATTAAGTTCTTTAACAGGTTAAAGCTTAAGAAAGAAGATTTGAAACGTTACTAGTAGATCATTTATTAGATGTTGATATATATCTTTGTTTGAAATGAAATTTGTGTATAAATGGTTCAAACATAAAAAGTGTTAGTTTGTAAAGAATCAAAAGATTCGCGTGATTATCGGTTTCTGGTATTTTTACCAATGCTGAACCTTCAAATTAGAATTAACAATCTCTTGTTTTTATGTTTCAAAAGAGTGTTCGCATCATATTTACACAACATGAGAAGCTGCTTGGACCATCGATTGAAAATTACATCCGGCATTATTAAAATAATATCTTTCGGTTAAATTCTGTCTGTCGTGTATCTTTGTTTCAATCCGAATGTTGTTATTTTCAATTCTTGCAGATCAATAGGTTTTCTTATCTTTCATTATTTGGTTTTCATCTTTTTATTTGTGTTTGTTTGAATGATGTTTAACGCCACTTTCAGCAATTAATTTAGCTATACCATTGCGCCCAGTTTTATTGGAGAGCAGGATAAAAACCCGAACATTCAGTAGGAAAACTGGCTATCCTTTTTAATTAAGATCAGAGTTGAGTTTACCTTTCCCGCAATAAGACTCCAACCCGCAATCTCAGTGTTGACAGACCATGTAGACAAACTTCCTTTACCACTCGACTACCGAGTCCCCAAGTTTTTAAACAAATTATTAAAGTATACTAGTTTTTAAATAAATATTATACAAATCAAACCCAAATAGTTAGAATTAGATTTTGATCATTTCACAGTAGACTGCACAATAAATATTTTCTGTATTCACTTAATATATAGATGTTTAATGATTACAATCTATCTGTAGTTTTTACAGTAAAGAGTGCTTTTACAGAAAATTGTTCGAAAAGATGTCCGTATATTGCGTATTGTATCTTCATATTGCTTCGCGTTTTAAGTAAACATAAGAAACTGCCATAATTCGTTGTTGGCTATAAATCTATGTAAGAGCAAATAATCACGTTTAACAATTTTAACAATAACATTTTAAATTGAATATATGCAGAGATTATTTTAAAATCCAATGACTGCTTCTGTTTTCGGGTTGAAATGAATTATTTCATAATCAAATAGCCCTGCTGTTGGCTATATTATATATCTTTATATAATATAAAGAGTCACATTTAAGATGTAACAAATAAATAGATATCAATGTTATATAGTTATTTGCTTTAAAAATTAAGTTTATTATTATTTTATTGTACACCATTTTACAATAATATATCACAGCTCAAACTTATCATTAGTCACCATTTATAGTTTATTGGTTGATATTTTTCTCTTTAAAAATAACCTAAACAGACAATCGTAATGTGTTCCTCCTGTATGATAAAAGTGTGAATGTTTATAACTCTGTAGCCATACATTTCTTGTGGACATGAATTCATCGAGAATATGTTAGACATTGTATATCTTTGTGGTTACTGCTTAGATTTATAGAAGTTTATATTCCAGAAATAAAACCGATTAATTTACATTATACCACAAAACATTGTTAGTTTGTTTATAATATTATGTTTTTTTTTATGTAACGAACGGATTGACTTTCTGAAGCTGGCTTAAAAATGGATTAAGTGAATAGAAATGTGTTGTATTGAAGAAACTTACAATACTTACCATTAAATAGAACTACCGAACGTAATTTAAGGGCACGAAGTTAAATTCGTTACCCAAAACTCGTCACTGTTTTGGATAAATTAATAGCATATAATGAAATAATCTCAAAATGCACACTCTTTTATATATTATAATAACATGTTAAGTCTGAAATAAATAAACAAAATTAAAAAGTTAAATAACTTTTTGTATCCTTCAAAACTAGAAATTTTGCATATGTAGATAAGTTATTTATTGTTATTTATTATTATTAATGTGTTTTATTGCATAAAAATTGCTCTAGAAAACCTTAGTAAATAAGTTGAACTATGTGTATTCTCCTAAATTCTTTTGGCAAGAACTTTTTTAGATGCTGTACAAAACTATGTTCAATGATTGTATTTCAGATAGGTTTTTTTTATTTAATAGGATTTATAAGCCACTTTCTGCTATTGCACTATTGTATTATTGCATCCAGAGTACCGATAAGAACCTTCGCATGAAAACACATATCTACCAAAATCATATTAAATTCGCAAGCTCAGTGTAGACGTGACGTTGATCAAAAGTAGATGTTAACTTTCTA
The DNA here is from genome assembly GCA_944474755.1 of Limnoperna fortunei. Lineage (NCBI taxonomy): Eukaryota > Metazoa > Mollusca > Bivalvia > Mytilida > Modiolidae > Limnoperna > Limnoperna fortunei. The sequence continues at coordinate 65,718,342 of OX104112.1, forward strand.
AATAACTTGGCCACCGAGGCCCCGCAGTTGAACATAATATGGTACATAAAACCATGCTGGATTTTTAATGAAAAAAGGTTTACGAACTGGATTATGTATGTTCATTTAATTTGTTATTTACTGTAGTTAATGTTTGGGAATACGCTTTATAAAACTAAATAGCTGCACAGTTGTTATTCTATCGCACGGTATAATATAGAAGTTGGTCGAATTGTAAATCATGTTACGAATTTTATGAAAAAGCACCTGTTGAGATAAAAATTATAACGTGTAAAACTACGGCGTAAAATTGACTTTTATGGATATATAATTAACCTTAAAGGTCAGTGAACTTTATGGTAATAATTTATATTGCACTCTAATTATACGAAGTAAATAATGAAGTGTAAATGTAATAACACGATACAAAAAGTGTTGTGTGAATTTTAATGTCAATATTTTTGAATTGTTTCGCTTTTTGTAAATTGTTGAGTTTAATCTAATGTTTGAATTTATTTATACGTATTATTACAAAAAATATTTTCTACATCGAGGGATAACACAATTTCCGTTCTGCACATTTTATATAATGTATGTGCAAAACTGAAATTTTGTTATCCCTTAATGGAAAAAATATTTGTGTAGTTAATCTTTAAATAATGTACATTTTCCACTTAAAATTAAAAAAAATAACATAAACATATCTATTTTGCATAAAAAAACTTGATTCGATAGGCAAGTGATTGTATAATTTTTTTCTTTAATATTTGTCATTTTATTATTTCATCTGCGACCCAAGTACATTTATGTTGATCCTTAGACTGTATTATTCAGGATATTTTTCTAAACATAAAAAGGCAGATTATATTCTAATTTATCCTTAAACTGGTACTATAACATAATTGCGACTCCGTTTTTATCAGCTGAAACCAAGTAAATCTACAGGAATTATTAAATTCGCTGTACAACTATAGAGATTTGCATTTTTAAATTAAATTCTATTGTCGTCGTTAGGTCTATTTTACTCCACATGAATAGTTGTGCAGTGGAAAAAAATTTTCTTCCCCGAAGCTTTAAATTATCTATAATTTTATTTCAAACCATTGTTGTATTTTACACTTGCTTGTATACAAATGAAAAGAAATTGAAATGCAGAAATGAAACGTAATTGATACAGGTACAGTCATATATCCAAACAGCTACAGCATGTCAAATGTAAATTGTAAATTGTGATGAAAGTGTACAGCATGTCTAACGTTGCAATATTCATAACATCTATAAATACATATCTATAAACATATTTTCCTTAAAAAAAACTTAATGGAAGAAGTTTGTTCGCTGGTTAAACGGCCATTAATAACACGTTCTAAAATTTTTAGCCCCAGTTTCCATTCGAAAAGAAGACCGGAGTATCCGGCGAGAACCCCAGACCTTTGAAATTAATATTGGCAATCATAGTTAATGATTAGGGTCGAGAACTTCTTTACCACAGTGTAAATACGTTGCTGATCATTAGTAGATGTCTTACAACCAGGACCACTCGTCCATACGATTCCAATGTATTTCCTACATTCATCTATATTTAACATTCTTCAAACTTATCCAGACTTAATATGTCGTTATTTGTTTTTTTTAATAAAAATTATGTATCATGTTTATAAATATAGTACATAGGTTGCAGAATAAACATAATATCACTTTGTTGACTTGACATAAAACTATATACGACTCAAACGTGGGAACAGAACCTCGCATTCCGCATTTACATCATCCTTATTTTTTATGTTAATACTAGTACCTATATAAGCACAGGGGTGAGATCATCTGTTGTTGAATGGTGAGTATATCCTAAGTCTTGAATGACACATGCCGTGTTAACCTTGGGCTAGGTCACAAACGAGCGTAGACAAATATATAACCCCAAAATATCTGTCCTTTGTGTTACGGATACCTAATTTAGATTAATTAATCATGTTGAAAACCAAAAAAGGTACGATAGACGAACTTAACACTCCGAAACCCTTGATTAAAAAGCATTATTGAAGTAATCGAAACGCAGAAATATTCTGTTAAAAGTTGCAAGATATGCACTCCATTAGCTGGTGTGCAGGAATATTGATACACAGAAACAAAGCTATAGTTAACTCATTTACACAACAAGCAACAAATACTCAGAACATACAAGAAAAAAGAAACATGAACTTCTATGAACAAAGGGTTCCGGATGAGTCACATAATTTAGTATACCCTGCTTCACAATGGATATGTCGCGTGCTACTTATGTTAAATATAGGCTTGAGGTTTCAAACAAGATACCACAAAGTTACCAAAGAATATTCGTGATATTATTAACAAACTTAATTGACTGTTAATGGTTGTCAATTCTTTGTAAAGGAAATCATTTACGCAAGTGCAAGCCTGAATATCTCATAAATTGTTTATGAATTTCTTTTGCAGGTGCTACAGAACAATAACTACACAGAAATAGGTACTTTATAAAGGGGTAATGGAAATCATTTTGCTTGTCATATAAGTTAAACAACCCTTGTATGTGGTTTGAATATTTTGCAAAACCAGTTTCAGTTTGATACTACCAAACGGCAAACAAAAAAGTCATTAATAAGACCCTTTGTTGTTGATATTACGATACCGACTTAAAACTGTGTGTCTGTCGTTTCGTCAATCTCAAAATGTTGTAATTAATGCGAACCACCATCATCATATTCATTGCTTAATATTAGGACATTGTTCATGCAGGAAACCTAAATTTAAAGACTACATCAAAAAAGTTCTTGAAGATTTTAACCTTTACCATACATGTTACGTTTCGGGAAAAGAAGATTTTATTATTTATGGAATGTCAATGGGACAACAAAATGCATACCGTGCAGGTGTTACAAGTGCTGCGTCGCACCTTCAAAGATCAACTGTCCTTATTTCACGTGTTATGCCTGTGCTCTGGCACAATCCTCAACTTCGTCCTTTAAAAGTATGAAGTTAATTATTTGGGTCGAAATTTGTTTATTATTAGGTTTCTATACGATTATTTTTTATCTTATAAAAGCATTTCAAGGACGATTATATGAAAGGATATAATGCAATCACGTTGAAGAACTACTGTTTTTGTCAATAATAATTCCAATGCATTAAGTTTGCCATTGCTAATTTCTTAATATAAACTTACTGTATAATTGGAAAGTTAATATAATTCATTAGAACGTTAAATTAGAACGGAAATTAAAAAAAAGAAACACCAGTAATTGAATTGCTTCGGTATGTGCTCATTCGTTTATTTGCTTCTGTGTAGTTTAATATATTGTTCATGATTTATTACTTTATTTTAAGTTATAGATAAGCTATCTAACAGCAATATGTCTACCTTGATTGTTCAAGAAATAATTCATGTACGCCATACTTTATAGTCGTTTAAACAGGGGTATGCATAATATTCCCGAATATTTTGTCCCGAGCGAAAACTACAATAAAGTATGTTATGGATTAAGCTTTTTCAATTTTTATTATGACAAATACGGTTATCTGTATACTGAAGCGACATATAAATGTGCGCTGGTGTATGGCTGTTCCACGTACTTCCCAAGTGTATTATTGCAGAAATCTCAGAAAAAAACAGGATTATTAACGATAAAGATTATTATGGATAACACATAACACAAATTTTAAGTTAGTTTTACATTTACACGAAATACACAGATTACGCATGTGCATACTAAATTTTTTTGAATTTGAATTCGAATTTTAAAACGGCTTTTTTCGTATAGCGAAAGCAGGACGTCATACTATAAATATTAATTACCTCTGTTTTTACATACCTCCCTTTTTCATCTGCCAGGACCAATGTGGCAAAGTAGGTTAGTTATATTAGTCTACTTTTAATCACCGGCGTGTCAATGCCGAGGTTGCGAGGTCGAGTTTAACTTCGGACAGCATGTGCTCGGCGAGGATTGCCAGTGTTCCTACCAAAGGTCGGATTTTTCCCAATGCCAATAAAACAAGACGCTTTGATTTTGTTAAAACACCATTAAAACAAACCAAACAAAATAATAATGCATCATTAGTGACGTCACATATTATTAACTTTGCTGGTGACAAACCTTATGAGAGTCAAAATATTGTGCCCAATTGTAAATCTGCTTGCTTTATTTGTTTGAGCGTTTGCGAATTTGATACCATGTCCCTTACACGACAGATTAAAGCAATAATTAAATCATTTACCATATTCCTTGCACAATGGATTAAAGCAACCATTAAATCATTTTATAAGGAATGCAATTGACTTTCTAAATGTATAGCACAACTTTATAAAAAATATATAAATGTTACCAATAAAGCCATTTTTTTTCAATTACTATTGCACATCGCGCAATAAATATCGCGCAAGTAGACGAGGGGCACATGAATGCAAACAAATTTCCATTTTGATCTTACTTTTACATGAATCAAAAATATTTCCGAAACCCCCTAGTCAAAAAGAAGTACAAAAACATGTAATATTACATCAGATTAAATTTCTTGAAATTTGATTGGCTAAATTTCTCTTCTGTCACCAAAGACATCAATCATATCTGTTTATTTTTAAATAATATTTAGGTATGTTGCTATTTTTTAAGAATATCGTCGGCATCGTACATCGTTTGGATTTCCAGTTTGATTGATATACTAGTAAACAATATGGCAGGTGTACAGCAGGTGTGCAGTTGTGTCTGCATTGTTTAGAGCAAGTTTGTACCAACACTTATTGATTGGGTTGGGATTGTTTTTTAAAGAAAGGGAATGTAATACCATATGGAGCCACAACCCTCACATTAAGAATGACCTTCATACTTCACATCCTCACATGTATGCATTTTTAACAGACTCTGATGTAAGAACATGTAAAAAAAACTTATTCATCATCAATTTGATTAACGCACAAGATTTGAAAACAATTCATTGAGATAAAATAAAATAACAATATTCAATTTGTCACACAAATCTGCGTAACTCTACAATGCACAATAGGATTGTTTCTGCGGATTGCAGTCCGTTATCAACATCTTAATATCAGTCATTTCAACTTAAATACAAATATATCTATCCTGAGAAAACATATTGCGTAGCATTCAATAGAGTTTTTAAAAATATATAAACATGAAGATCTTTTACTCAATATTAAAAGATTAAGCGGACATTTAGCATTAACTTATACCCTTCAGAATTCTGAATTAAACCTACTAAAACTTGACTCACAGATGCTAACTGTACTTTTTTGTGTGTGAAAAGGTCACGCTCTTGGTCTCCCTGTCAAAACAATGTGGACCACCTCACATCTTCAACCACCTTTTTCATTATTTTTCCTTATGCTGATGTGCATATACCGTTCCTGGTGAAAGGTCGATTTTTAACGGCCAATCCTATTTAGCCTCAGGGGCGAATATGGATTGATAGGGAGAAATGCCGATACTGTTCTTGATGAAAGGTAGATTTTTAAAGGCCAACCCCTTTTTGCCTCACTGGGGAAAATAGATTGATTGATTGATAGGGAGGAATGTTTTTGACACATGTTTTTATGACGAAACCTTATATAACATTTACTGTTTGTATCTTTATATTAACTTTCGTCAATTTAAATACAATTGTGGACCTTAAAAAATTCTCGCCTGCATTCCGCTTCAGTAACGAAAAAATTAAGGTCAAGGTCAGGTGAAACTACCGGGCACTCGTGTATAATTCATCAGCAACCTATATATCAAATATTGTCATCCTTCCATGCATAGTTACAGAGGAAATGTAGTTAAATAAAAACTTGAACGTAGTCGCTGGACTACAAAACTGAGGTTAAGGTCAGGTGACACCTACCAGACAGTCATGTACTATTCATCAGCAACCTATATACTAAATATTGTCATCCTACCATGCATGGTTCCAGAGGAACTGCCCTAATCCAAAAACGTTCATTTAGTCGCTGGACTGTAAAATAGAGATAAAGGTCAGGTAACACCTACCGGACACTCATGTACTATTCATCAGCAATCTATATACCAATTATTGTCGTCCTGCCATGAATGGTTACAGAGTAACTGTCCTTATACAAAAATTTTGACGTAGTAGCTGGACCATGAAATTGACGTCAAGGTCAGATTACAGGTGACTGACTGGCAATTACTCGTAAGCTACCACCGGACCTAGGGCTTCAGCTAACAAAAATATAAAGCAAAGTGTCAAGTGTTTACGCCATCGTCACTGCCGCTGCCGGATTTGCATATATATGTCTCGCCTCCAGTGGTAATCGTCGCAGGCGAGACAGAAATGATCGTCTAGATAAATATTGCTTGCAAGACATTCAGCAAACAATCAGCTTATCAATTAATCATTAGTTTGTAAAAAAAAGATACACGTTAAATGTCCCAGTGTATCTCTCTACTTCTTTAAAATATTAAGATAGTATTGGCGCCAAATAAAACTGAAGTCTGTTAAACATTATCGATGCTGCATATAAATAAAGCTACAACATATGGCATATGGACAAAACACTAGTTATATGGTAAACAAATTTATAAAGTTTGCTAACAAAACTGCTGTTAAGTAATTAGATAAATAATGGTATAATTGAGATAAATGACATATTCGATGACAACATGGAAATTACCTGACAGAGTATCTGGAGCAAATTGAAAAACAAATCAATTGGATCTACAATTTCTACATTTGAAAAAAAATTCAAAAGAATGGTCTGATATAAAAAAAAATTGAAAGTGTTATCAATGTTTTATAAAATATATAATTAAATTGATTTAATTCAATATTTTTACCATTTCATATTTAAGTAAAAAACTTATAAAATGCTTTTAGTACGACGTTAATAAAAACCATCTAATTTAAAGAAACTAAAAACGAAAAAAACCTAAAATAAGTAATTGAGCCAAATAAAACATGGGTGCAAGTATTTGCTTTGGACGAGTAAGCCTTTCCTGTCTTTTATTAGACAACATTCTGGTTACCGTTAGACGTTCGTAAAACGAGTTTAATCAATAGGTCTCATTGCATTTGGGGGCAGGATTTGACAACGTAGTAATGACCACCAGAGAACGTATGAAGAGATGCTTTTAACTTTGGGGCAAAACATCCCTGTTAAATAGTTAAATGGTGTCAGAATCGTCAGATCTAGAAAATATGAATGCAGATCGCAAGATAACGTGAAAAGTACACACTGGAGTTCATGGACTAATGATATCAATGAACGGAAAGTTGATAATTGGAAGTTGAAGTCATCACGCCGTGTCGTATAGTTTAGTTTGTATGTTTTATTTTAATCTATTTTGCGAAAAAGGCAGACTTTTGTAAAAATCTAAACGGTTCTTAATATCAAACTCCTAAGATAGTATTAGTTCCGTTAATAGATTCTTCAGAACTGGCAATTAGAGAAACCACAGAAACAGCCTCATCTACATCATTCTAGACTTAACCTCACATATGACGCCAATGTTCATCTCAGCGCAAGAATTTAACAGTGTGCACTGAGTAAACTGACAGTTGCCACTAATTACTTCCGAATAGACTTATTATAGATAACATTTCATTGTTTTCCATTTTTAAACTCATTACAAAATAATTGTGGTGCGATTATTATTGGATATGCATGTTACTCAATAGTGGTGTATGAACCCCAACCATTTTCATCAATATACCAACTCACACACTACAGAAATGAGAGTTTGGAATGCCATAATACTTGGTTTAACCAACCTTTTTTTAAATGTCGAACAACTGATATATTTTTGGTTGTTGGCTCTCAAGTTTTCCGGCTTCTTGGCTTGATGTGTGGATTGTCTTATTTGACAGTTTTCTTGGTGTTTGGTTTTTTGTTACTACTTTCATTTTATCAGTGATAAGACTTCATCTATATTGCGAAAGGTGAAAATTAAAAGTCTTGGCCAAGGTCTTTACTTTCTCTTTGATAAACATTTTGACAGATATCCTCTTTCATGAATTTATTCTTAGATATGTATATGTGATAAAAAATTATGTTAATTAACCACCAGGTACATGAACGTATATCGCCTCTTTCTGTTTCCAAAAAAGCACCCTTTGTCAAGATCTTTAAGCTTGATTGTAACATGCGTTTCATGAATGTCTATATATATAGATGCTGTGCAATTTAGTATGGCGTCCAAAACATTTAGTGCATTGATATTAAATACTACCATAACCATAGCAAAATCCGCCCTCCAAACTTATATGTTGTCTATTAATATATCTCACGTTTGACATGCTTCTTTTTTATTTTCTTATTACACGTTGTATCACTGATGACAAAGTAAGTTTTGTCATGACTCAGCACTGAGTATTTGCATTCACCTTGTCCATTTTTCGGAAAAAACAGCTCATAAAAAATCTTACAGTTTGGGTTTAAGCTGCATATAAGAAATGACAGTATACAGTGGGAACAATAGAAGGTTTTAATGCTGTTACATATCTTAAGATATCTACTAAATCTTTTAAATTGTTTTGTATCCACATTTGATGTATGCCAGCCTGTGGATTAACATATATCACAGTATTTGAAGGAATTTCTATAGTTATTGTTGGAGATTATAAACTGGTTTGGTAAAAATACCTAGAAGATTCTGCTATGTAACGCTGTTCGTGTGCGATTTGCAAATGCTGTAAAAGGTTGTAGAGCTCAGTTGTCATCTAAGACAGGTAGACCAAACAAAACTAATTTGTGATTTACGAAAAACTTCTCTTTCGAACGCGTTTAGTGTGTAAAAGTAAGATTGCTTTGGGAAATATCAATATGTGATGTTTACATATAAAATGATGTTATTAATGGGTTTTTTTCTAGAGGGACAACACCGCGACAACGAAATATTTGCAAACTCAGTTACCGAACACAGTGCCTTATACCACTACACTAAACTGTTTTCAAAAACTAAGAAAATAGATATGTGACGCAAACTTTTTTTTACATTGAAGCATTCTACTGCTACTTTCTTATATCACACGAAAAAAACACATAAAAACATCTGTATTGATTACAAATCTTCAGTTATCCAATTTCCGTTTGAACAGTTATGTTGATCTCTTTAAAGTCAGATGCGCTTTGAAATCTTGTCAACTGTTTTATATGGTATATAGTTATCGATTTGAATTAGAAGTTTGCATGTATATGTCACTTTGATATATCTATTCAATGAACATCTTACAGCTTATAGCTTACAATTTAAAAACCTTTTTCATATTACATGTAATGGTAATGTAAATTATGAATTTTTAATTCGTTTTTAACATATTTAGTCTTAAAATCTTCGAGATCCATAATATCATACTTATCACTGAAATGTATGTCTTTTAAGCCAGATGACTGTAATAATAGCCATATAATAAAAAGAAGCTTGTTGTGATCTTTCCATCTTTACTTAACATATCGAGATTTATTTAAAGCATCCAGTAAAAGTACTTGGTATGTTAATGTAACGTAAATACCTATGATGTACATAAAAAACAGTGTTTCAAATTTACTGGTTTTTATTTATCTGATTTAAAACTGTACATGTCACTACTTGGATAGAAAACCCTATTGATTGCATTAACCGTATCCATGTTACACCTTTAAAAAATGTGTTCATGGCAATTTGGTAATCAAAATAAACATGTTAATTTTCTCTGTGCGTAATTCGTTGCGATACAGCTAGTTAAACACCAGGTTTGGATAAAATGGTTTAGATATAGATTATTCCATTAGTGTGGCGTTACAAAGTTTAGATATTCTGTTAGATTGAGAAACATTTTATTAATATTATGCATCTGTTTATACCGAGACTTACTTAAAACAAACAATACAAAACCCGTTTGTAACACCTAATTCGGGTTTTAACAATTAAAGTTATATAGAAAAATAATTGTATTATTTCATTCAAACTTGTAAAGATATTAATACATGTCCCGAATAACTGATAATAAAGGATCTTTTTATCTGTAGTCTCCTAACGATGGTGTAAGTTAGTGAAATGAATATTTAACGAACCGCGAACGAGTTATTATTATTAAATGGTTGACTAATTGTAAATAGTCATTTCACTAGCTTTTTGAGAAATCTTTGTGTATAAAAATAAAAAAAGTTCTTCTGACTACATAGACTGATATCTAAAATGTATAATTATACCAGTTTCGGGGGGCATGTCTTTACAGTTAAACCATCATTTTAATGAGGATTGATATAAGTTGGCTGTATAAAATTCTATAAGGTCGGATCATTATCGCATTACAACATGTCAAATGCCGGTTCCCGATTCATTAAAAATTACTAGAAAAGCGAATACGCAGCATCAATAAAACCATTGTCGAAGTTTGATGGAAGTACAGCAGGAATCCTCATATTGGAATCTTTAATTAAGTTCAGCACGTCAAATGGTTAACATATCACTGTATGATTTGTTATTTCATAGCTTGTTGGTTACCTGATTACCGTGTCCGTTGTATGGCTTTATCCGGAAAACTATACGTAATTAGAAAACATGTGATGTTTCATAATTAAATAGGGAATGGTCTTTCAGAGTAAACTAGGTAAAGTTGAATGTCACATATCATTGTAATAAGCTGCATGGTTACGTAGTGATTGGATAACTTTTAATGAAGATACATTAACTTTATTGTTATATGGTACTCTTGTGTCGTGTTTATAGTGGTATTTTCGCAATTCATATTCTCTGAAAACATAACTGTGTTACTTCTTATGGAAATGAACGCAGTAACATAATATTGTACAACAATATTTTAGCTATTGTAGGACCAAGCGACGTATTTGAAATACAGTAAGGCTACTATTTATTGAACATAATTATTTCTATTTTGGTCTCTGTGTCTCTATTTTATTTCCGAATTGTTTTTATAACTTCGTTTAGGATGTAGCTATTTACAATTTACTGAAAAAAATCTTGCAACAAAGCTTGCGTAATGTGAATATTTTGTCATAAGTAAATTCGATGACATTTAACTAAAACACCAGTACCTGAATTTGAATACAAGATTTCAGTTTTTGCGAGCTGGACTAAGACATAAGAGTGAATTTTAAAGTAAGTGTGTTAACATTTTAAATCTGTTTTAATATCTCAACTAAATCATAAACCTTGTCTTTGAATGTCATTGTATCTATTCCATTAAAACATTGTGTGCTACGTTTATTTATAACACATAAATAATGTTTTATTTGTCCGTATAAATAGTAGGAGCTATACGTCTCACACAGTTTGCAAACAAAAAATATATAAAGTTATAAAGACATTAGGAGTAAAAGACATACACTAACGAAAATGTGATATATTGGATATCATAAAATATTGTTGCTGTTTGCATAATATGATAATATATTTATGCAAAGTATTCTTTTGCTTTAATATAACACAAGTTATTTTAATATTGATATTTATAAAATATGAAATATCGAAATCCAATACGTTATACAGTTACAACATTTTGTAGGATAGCTGTTAGATACAATGTTAACCCAGATTCACAATTCACATTCTTCTTTTAAAGTACCGAGACGAACTAATTTTTTGTAAATCAAATAACAATGTTTCTCTTTAAGACTATACCATTACATTTAGAGATAGCTTCTATAGATCAATAATGTTTTATTGCATCTTTGTAGTAACCGTGGTATCTTTGATGACATATTATTTATATAATCATTTCCATCATTTTAGCTTAAATATTTTACCTAAAATATGACTTTTCCAGCTTAGTACTCGTTATCATAAAAATGTTTTCTTTCTAGCTTCATTATTTAGTTAGTATGTGCTGCTTGTTAGTAGCTACAATTTCCCCGCATGACATTATCTGTTCTGTTACAAATTACTGTATTATTCTGAAATAGATAATTAAAACTGTTTCTCTCCACTGATCTGATGCCAATGTCATTATTACATTTAAGGTCTTTTTAAATAAGTTACAAAATAACTGTCGTTATTTAACCACAATTTATTAAATATTTTTTATAGCATAGACATTCTTAAACTTCATTGTAGCCACAATAAATACAAAAAAGTATATTTTTGTTTAGCTATTTTTGTTTAGAATACATGAGTATTAACCTCTACTTATTACACATGTATTTACTTATAACATGCTGACTACATACTCCTAGGATTCATTGTTGAGTACCTAATAATTTAAAAAGAAATGTTAAGTTTTAAACGAATTGGTTATTTTACAACATGTAATAGACCATGGATCATCTGTTGAAAGAATGCGCACAATTAGAACCGGTGTGCTATTTATATTGCCGTTAGAATAGAAAAATCTTCATTAATTTTGTCATAGTGTGGACTATTCATTCTAATTTTATTTACTTTTGCAAAATATCATGTCAGCAAGAAAATCCGTCTACTTAAAATAAATTTTATTTTATTTTGTATGTGCTTGAAGTACAGCTTTAGCTTTGTTCCACAAAGTTGCATATTAAACCTTAAGAAAGCATTTAGCCAGAAAACTAGCGATTTTATACACTGACATATCTCACTTATATTATTATTTAACACCTAAAGTCTATTGTATAACTTTTAATTTCATTTCTGAAAAGCATTAATTTCTAAGCTATTTTTTATTTCAAATATGCATAACTTTTGTAAAAAAAGGTATAAAAATCTTACATGTAAATTATATGTCCGAAATTTTAAACTTCCGTCTGGCGTAGTAAATTTTATATGCTTTGTATTTTCGAGAACTATTATTTGCAACCACAAGGTCGGTGTCTCTCTTTATGGACTATTTTTCTGTGGGGTTAACATGCTTTCATTGCTAATCATTGTAAATTGTGTTACCTTGATATCTTTAATGAACATTCAATTCACAAGTTAATTTTGTGGTATTTTGGTTCTGCTTTTCTTCATCTTTCTTCTATTTGTTAATGGCAATATATGAATGAAGGTAATAACAAAACATTGAACAACGAGAAAAACCTACAGAAAAAGCAATCAACAAATAAAAATCCAAAAAACATAAGATATATAAAACAAATCTATTAGTGACTTGTTCAATTTATATGTTGATTTTTTTCAGAAAAGATGACTATTGCCAAGTCCTTTCTATTGTTGGTTCTAGTAATACCTTGGATTTCTTATCAAGGTAAATAGACAATAGACAAAATTAAAGCGTTCCTTTTTAAAGACATGACACACGAGAAGTAAACAAAAATTAATTTAATTGTTTCCGTTTTAATAACAGTGTGCTCACATATAGATACAGTGAGTACCTCATTCATTCATTTCATATTGTACAGCTTATTGTCATGTATAGGAATAAAACTCTTCTTGACGAAAACGATGGTTGTATTTATTGATTTTAAAATTAATTGAACTCTATATAGCATATTTAATATATTCTATATACATCAAGTGTTTTTTCAGAGTATAAACAAAACATATCTATTGATTATTTAGTTGCCCATGCTCATCGTACATAATCTAATTCTGTTTATATTGGTTCGTGAATAATTTAAAGTTGTTAATCTTCCGGTGAATTGTTCTTCAAAAAATGTTGTGTATAAAAATACTGGTTGATTCGTTTAAAATAAACATTTATTTACAATTTAAACCTAGAGCGATATTGATAAAATATCACAACAAATGCTATTCAAGGTAATAAAAATATCTTTCTTGTAATAAAATGTAAATAGTTGTAAGTCAATAAACAATGTTAAAAGTAATGTCATGTAAACGAACAAGGAGTTTGTTCAGATACAAACGGCATGACAAGTTATATGAATAATCCAAAATATTTAAAGTACACGAAAAGAGCGGGAAATTTTCCACAATAAGAGTATCAAACAACAAACAAAAATACTCCAAATTGATGGGTTTTTTTAAAGAACACCAGAAACGACTCACAACTGTTTACACATATTATATAATATCTCGATTTAAAACGGATTGATGTCCGTACTTGAATCGCTTTACATTTCTAGTTTGCTGTTGTGGTCCATAAAATCACGTGTAAGAACTATAAGAATGTATTTAAAAATATTAATTATGTTGATGTTTTTTGTAGGTTCTGTCCATGCCAAAGTCTGCAATGTTGCTTTGTGTCGCCCTACAAACCAGAGCTCAATTTATCCCTCTAACAACGACACGATAGCGTCGTCCTGTAATGCCGTTGATGGAATAAAAGACGTTAATTTATACCACTATTCGTGCATGCAGACTGATAGGGCTGTTACATCTTGGTGGCAAGTAAACCTTGGTAATGTTTACAATGTTACTCATGTAAACATTACTATGAGAGAAGACGGAGTAGATAACTACAGTAAGTGCATTAGAAATATAATTCAGTCAGAACCGATCTATTACTTTACATTTGTTAAAATAGATCTTACGAAACCTTATGGTTCCATTTATCGTTTCGAGTGTCTTGGATTATTTAGCATTACTTTATCGTACTTTTTAATAAATGCGTGTCCGTACATTTTCATTAGAAGAGTTACATTTGTGTATTGCTACATGTGTAATTCGGATAATTTCGCGTTTGATTGTAACTGGTCAAAAGTTACATATATCGGCAAAGCCGTTTTATCTCAACCAATCTGACTTTAGACCGAGTGTACTCAGTAAATTCATTTGTTTGTCATAGCTTTGTTTTTTCTCTGATACAGTGATATTATTGGTTTTAAGGTTGGTGTCGATTGTGCAATGTGTATTTGTATTGTTGCTGAGTAGGTTTTACACACTTTTTGACTTGTTACAACAAAAAAATAAAAATACTATTATAAGCTTTTGGATATACCCTATATGGATTAAAGTAATTGCTTTAAGTACAAACATGCACAAATGCATTTAGCCCATTATTGACTGAAAGAAACTAAAAATGAAACAGCTTAGGTTTTCTCTATGTAGGTAAGAAAAATTGCGAAGAAAACCAACCGAACAACAAGAACCAAAAGTCAAGGGACTGTTACAAATCCGATTTATAGACAAACGCAACACAAAAACCAAAAACACAAAAAACGGAGAGTAACTCGATCCCAATAAAAACCATGAGTGCACTCAAGAGTAAGCAGTATCTGCCTCTAATTAGACACCCGTCGAGTTGCTAATTGTCTTGTCTAGGTAAAAGTCAAATTCAGGAATAGGAAACACTACCTATTTCTCAGCGAAAATGTCCGATCGCATTTGATTTATTTCCCATAACGATCAATTAAGTCATGGTGACATCAACCTAGGTACAACAAATTCTTGTTTGAGTAGTTTAGTTGTCAACATCAGTAACATTTGTTATGTGTTTTGTTTTAGAATGTTTCTTTGTTATTATTTGCTTTTAAATTTAAGACTGAGATGAGTGGTTTTTTCATTTATAACGTAAAAAGCGTCACTAAAGGCGACAGGGTTGGTTTTCGCATACTAGTCAATTCATTAATCAGAAGATATTGGGCGTAATCAAAACACCAAATTCAAAGTTACAAAGCAAACAGAACATTCACAAAGGCAACAAGCCACAAATATAACAACAACAGCAAACAGGAAGCTTCCCAAAGGGTGTTTTCAAGTTTCTCCAACATTTGATAACTGACTTTTATTGTGGGTATTGAGGAGCATCTGAAAGATATATTGCTATTTACCTGTGTATGAAACTTAAATATTACAAATTTGGCGTTTTAACCGAATAAGTTTCTATTTCATTTTACCCTACAGTAATACAAATGTAATATGTTTTTTTAATTAAATAAACATAAAAATTTTAATTGAAAGGCAAAATGAGCTCGTCTTGTAACGTAATTCGTTCATCGTTCACTCAATGCAACTCGGAAACGTGGACAAGCGACTGCCTTTAAACAGAACGATGATATCCGATGTTTGTTAAGACAAACAACCATACTCCGCTCGTTCCAAAAGCTTTGGTACAATAAGCCTTCTGAAAAGGGTTAGTTGATGACGTTAGTTACTCAGTTCGTACGGACCAAATGATGTTAGGACATAAACTATAAGAATGACTAGAAATTTATCTATTTCTATGTGTGACCCAATAATCATCAACAAATTTATAATGCCCCATCCGTTTTTCCGTTCAATTATTGTTTGTTAACTTGTTCTCGTCTTGAATTTAGCTGAAATACTACGAAAGCCCAGAAGGTTCATTCGAGATTCGAGAATCGAAATTCGAAATTCGATATTCGAGATTCGAAATTCGAAATTCGAAATTCAATATAGTTATAACAAATCAGATTGCGTGTAACATAATGTCTACCAATCAGAATAGTTCTTATATATTCGAGATTCGAAATTTGAGATTCGAGATTCGAAATTCGAAATTCGAGATTCGAAATTCGAGATTCGAAATTCGAAATTCAATATAGTTATAGCAAATCAGATTGCGTGTGACATAATCTCTATCAATCAGAATTCCTTGGTTATAGCGCTACTACATAAAATTTGGTTGAGTAGTTTTAGGGAAGTTAAAGCGAAAACCATGATTATTGGGGATTACTGAAAATTCAAAGTTCAAAGAGCCATAACTACCACATAAATTTAGAAATCAACAATTCCTGATAATATGCACAACTACATATATGGTGTACTAGGTACATACCAAGTTTCATAAAATTTTGTATAGTACTGACTAGTTCCAGAGGATTTGTGCTGACAAGATAATTAATGGGTATTTTCAGCACATTTCTAAGTTCAAAGGGCCAAAATAAGCCAGTGGCGGATCCAGAAATTTCGAAGAGGGGGGGGGGGGGGCACTGACTGGCCAAGGGGGGCCAACTTTTGTCAAGCTTCAATGATTTCCTATATATGCAACCAAATTTTTCCGTCAAAAGGGAGGGCCCCCTCTGGATCCACCCCTGATAGCCCCCACACAAAATTTGAGGACCAAAATGCCCTGGTAATATGCACAACTAAATATGTTGTACCTTCTATATACCAAGTTTTGTAAAACTCCATAAAGTTTTTTTTAAAGGAGTAGCTCCGACAAGAGGATAAATGTGAATTTTAAGCAAATTTTAAGTTCAAAGGGCCTGGTAACATGCACAACTACATATGGTGTACTTCCTACACACAAAGTTTTGTTGAATTACGTTCTACAGTTACATTCTTGTTCTTGATTTGTAAAATCAAGATGGTATTGAGAACTGAATTAATTTGATTAAATAACAACTAAAGCTTATAAATTTTATTTTCTTTAACAAAACCGTGTTGAACACAGTCATTCTTTGACAAATATGTCGACGGTTAAAACCCCAAATAAAAATAATAGCACATTGCTACGTTTATATAAGAACTATTCTGATTGGTAGACGATTATGTCACACACAATCTGATTGGTTATAACTATATTGAATTTCGAATTTCGAATCTCGAATTTCGAATTTCGAATCTCGAGTTTCGAATTTCGAATCTCGAATTTCGAATTTCGAATCTCGAATCTCGAATTTCGAATATCGAATGAGCCTTCTGGGCTTTCGTAGAAATACTGCTTGCTGGACATAAAAAAACTCAAGTCAACCAATCAAGCGTCTGGGCGTACTCAGAAACTTTCGTTTTATTTCAGAATGGAAATTATTGATATAAACTCTGTTATTTTATTGCAGAAAAAGTTGGTGACACTAGCATTTATGCTGGTCTATATTTAGATTCTAATGGAATATTGAACAAAACCAATTGCAAATGTGCTGATTATTGGTCAGGACCTTATGCGTCAGATTTAGGAAAGCCACTACAAATAACCTGCAATAAAATGATTCCGGCACAATATGTTTTAATAGAGAGATATGCATTTCTTAACAATTCTCTTAGCTTTTGTGAAATGGAAGTTTTTGGTAAGTATGAATTGTTCTAAGTTACGCTCATTTAAAATTTTTCAGTACTATGACCGTAAAAGTAAAACATTTTGTTTAATATATTTTTATTATAACGTCTTCACTCTGACTTTGTCATTTAAGTTCCTGTTTTATCTTTGGTCAAAACATATTACTATTTTAAGTTGTGTCGAAATTACATATTTTAATATTTTTTACAAGGGTCAAAATTTGATTCATTATTTTTCTCATTTATTTAATTTATTTATTTAATGATAAAATCTTACATGGTTATTTTACCTATGGACAAAAACGCTAATTTTCAAATACGAGAACTTTGAAAGTAGACACAATTGTATTATTTTTATCAGTATAATAATTCGTAGATTTTATCTTGACCAAAAACGTTAGAAATGTCATATTTCTTCATCAATTTATATAAAGAAATAATTAATATTCTCTCTTCATATTATCATTTAAATAAATAAAACAAAAAAAATTATAAGTACTCAAGATTTTATAATACAGTTTTAATGTCATTTAAATACATATAAATGGTTTTATCTTTTAGAAATAAATTATATTACGATGGATAAGAGTTTAATATGATTTTGCAAATGGGAACGTGTAACATATGAGACCTGTGTAGGAGTTAGACGTAAAAAGAACACCTAAAAATCTACAAACTTTTGGTAAGAAAAAATACGGAAACCGTCCCAGAACTCATTATAAACAACACGAAAAATAAAACAAGTAAGCATGTTATACAGACTAATAACATATTTAATATTTGAAGATGTCTTTAAGAACTGAATTTTAGTTTAAATTATTTTTCAATTTCCATTCAAAAAGATTTGAAACATTTAATACTAGATATTTCATATCCTTTATGATGTCGTTATAATTTCATTTCTTTTTAGCAAGCGTTGAATCGCCAGAATGCCCGAACCCACCCATCGACTGGACTTGTCGTAACCTTGATCATAGAATGAATTCTCCGAGACCAGAATGTATCAGTGGATGGAATGGAATCACATCAACAGAAAGTTTCACCACAGTGCAAGCTACAACTACTAATGCTGCAACAACTACAGAGAAACTAACAACTGTTATAAAGCAAGCTACAACGAATGTACTATCAACAGACACATCAACTACTTATTCTGCAACAACTAAAGAGAGACTGACAACTGTTATTGATCAAACAACTACAACGGTATTAACAACGAAAAACGCATCATCGATCACAATGCATACTACTGATACGACAAAATTAACGACTACGACCGATACAACTGTTATTTCAAATAATACAACTGCACAAATTTGTTATTGCCCTTGTGGCGCTAGTGGTTATTGGTTTCTTTCTGATGCTGAACTGCAACAAAAAATAGATGAAATCATTAAGGAAATTAAGATTGACCCAAAGGAGACATCGTCCGCTAAACGGAAATTGATAAGCGTAAATGACAGTAGGCCTTCTGCTAAAGCTATAGGGTCTCTTGGGATTATTATTTTAGTAACTGTTGCTTCATTTATAGTAATCATGGACGTCGATATTATTTTCAGGAATTGCGTAAAATGCAAGGAGGCTAGGAAAAAACAACAAATAAATCCGGAATAATTAAGAACTATGAACGTTACTCCCACGTAAACAATGTCTGTTGACACAAGACATGGCGCTTTTGTAATATGTCAGTATGGTAATCACAAAGAAAATGTCTGACATATAACAAACAAATGTATAAGTGGAAAATTATGCGTACCGTTGAATTACGCTTTATAAAAATACAAGTGTTCTTATGATTTCGAATCGGAAAACAACCTTTAACTATTTCATGCTGTGTTGTTTTCTGTTCATCTTGATGTGATATATATTATATATTAATTGATTGATTGATTAATGGTGTTTAACGCCCAAGCTTAAGATGACAGTGTTTACAAAGCCATTTTCATCTTATGCAAAATAAATTTCTTACGGTCGTTTGCTATACAATTTATATCTATTGAAACTGTTTGTGCTAATAAATATTAATTATTAGTATTTTTTTCGCTCGACAAGGATTATCAGGTCCATATCAGATGAGCTCGTAGAGCGAATCTGATATGGACCTGATAATCCTTGTCGAGCGAAAAAAATACTAATAATTTATTTATCGGTAATTTCTCAATTTAAATACATCTTTTTTATTTGTTTTCGTTTTTTTTGACATATTTGAGGTTACTTTGCTTTGTAATAGTGTCGTTTTTACGGTAAGAATCTGTGCACTACTTCTTTTGTACAATTAGTTTGCGTAATGCGGTCTGACATGACGTCAATCCTACCTCATTCATGCAAAAACTGAAAGCGATTGTACGGACGGAGCCGGAGGGAATTTCAAATGAATGAAGAAGAAATGTCAATCTGAAAACAATTTCAGCGTTTCGAAAAAGTTTAAAGAGGTAGGTTATCATGTTTGAAAACTATATTAATGTTTCTTCAAAGAAGAAAATGATTCTGATTACGATTTCTTGCATGTCAGTTATTCCGTTTATGGGGATACCGATATTGATAAATCAATCCCTATTGATTCCGTACCCCCTAAATATATAATGAAAATTTCTGCCTGTGTACACCAAGTAATTAGTTGCCTGTAGTATAAAGGGCTATAGACTATCAACTACGTCTACGATCACATACTCGATGTTTCGGCAATCTTCATTCATTCAGCGATCAAAACGAAGTGTATTGTTAAAATATCCTGCACTTTTATCTCTATTAATGATACACATGTGTTTCAACCAAATTAAACGCCATTAAAGCGATACGCTTTCAAGACCCGTTTATCGCCGAAATTCGAGCGTACTGCCATACAAAAAAGGGGGTATTTACATTGTTCGTCATTCTTATTTCAGGAGACGAATAAGATACTCTCTATATACTGATTGTGTGTTGCGTTTTATATTTTGTAACACTTCTTAGTGTCTGGACAGGTCTGATTAGTTGCAGCATACATGATAGATGTATTGTTTCACTTTCGTGATGTTAGTTTTCCTTAAAATATTTATGAGCTTTGGTCAGTGATGCGCGATTGGTCAAAAAGTAAGGCAGATTCTTCCGCAATGTGTTCGCGCATGACAAATTACCAACAGCTGATAATTTCTAGTATCACTAGTCGTTGTTCTACTACGGAAGCCTATTAGTACCATATGTGGTATTTTTTTTAACTTGTTATTACAACTTAGCTAACTTGTAATTACAACTTAGCTAACTTGTAATTACAACTTAGCTAACTTGTAATAACAACTTAGCTAACTTGTTATTACAACTTAGCTAACTTGTAATTACAACTTAGGTAACTTGTTATAACAACTTAATAACTTGTAATTACAACTTAGCTAACTTGTAATAACAACTTAGCTAACTTGTAATTACAACTTAGCTAACTTGTAATTACACATATGGTACTAATAGGCTTCCGTATTCTACTGAGCGTTGTTACTAATTTTATTGGTAGTAAAGATCAAAGGAAATTATAACAAATTACCGATAAATATTTATATATATTCGTATTTGTGTTGTTTTAAATACTAAGTTAAAAAGTTAAAAGAGATAATTACTATTCGCGCCAGCAGAAAGACAGCTTAGTCATAAGCTAATATTTTGAGATGAATTGGTCTCACTCTCGAGTTTATAAGTTCGTGGTTTCTTATCTGTTTTTCATTTGTATTTCTGTGGTACTGTTGTGCCTATATTGACTAAATCCATTTCGCTGCGAATTTTCGTGTTCAGTTTAGGGTGTGTGTTAATTGACAATCTAATAACGTGATGTGAATATCATAAATAATTAAATTAGGACAGAGATCGAAAAGTAATGGAGTATCTTGAATGATTTGGTTTACACAGCTATACTTGAGTTTGAGATCGAAATGTCACGAAATATTGTGCAATAAAATATTTACATGTAGTTAGAAGTATAGGCTACAACTGTAAAGCCACAATAGAGGTATTTATATTACAAAGGGTTTTACGGTCATTCGGATATTTTTTTAGATATAACATTGCGTCCAGGTTTGAAAACTCGATTATCTGCAGGAAAATTGGAAATTCTTGCCAGTTAAGGTTGGAGTAGAAACGTTGTGTGGTTGGGTATTTCCAACCCACTGTTGTCGATTAGTTTACTTAATTTCAACACTCTTAGTAAATGTTGTTTGCGCTTTCAATGTGCTCTTAATTCCAAAAAAAAATTTGAATGTTGTTTAACATTTCAGCAATTTTTCAACTATATCATGGCGTCCACTTTTTATTGGGGAGGAAGCCGAAGTACCAAAAAAGAACCCCTGACCTTCTGTAGAAAAAATTACAATCTTTGTCAATTAAGATTGGAGTCGAGCACACCCTGCCCTCACTGAGTGTCGAACCCGCAATCTCAGTGTTGACAGACCAAGTGATCCATAGTAGACGAACTACCTTAACCACTCGGCCACCGAGGCCATTCCAAAAGAAATATTTATATTTTTTATATATATCTCTGTGGTAGCTATGGCACTTAGCCACTGTTTTATGTTCTAATGACAAGTTGCAACTGTAGGCCCAGATACTTTGTTCCAGATATGTCTGTCCAAACATGTTCGAGGTTCCATGGTTTGGGACAGGTTCACTCTATTGTCAGTATTTGAGACATATATGTTCGATGGAATTGTCAGTATTGCTTTTAAATATGTTCAATACATTATAGACAAGTTCGGAACGAGGATAAGATATACAAGTTTTTCCAGGGCTATTTTAGTGTGTGTTCGTTTTTCATTCCATATCTAGTACCACAAAGTCACATATATTTTAGGTTACATTACATATCGGTTATATAGAGTATTGGAATATTGAATTCTAATCGAACGTGGCCGAGAGTGAGTCAGTACTAAAATCTAAATTTAACAGTGAGTTTAATCCATCTGTTTGAGTGAGTATTGGTTATTGAATAAAAAATATGAATAAATAGAAATGTTTTGTTAAAAGGGAGAGAGAAAAAAGTCACTATACATTTAATTAGACGACATGAATAATTCAACTTTTTTAAATTAATATTTTCCACAGTTAATCTGAAACAATCTACTTATAGTGTTTTGTTGCTGGCATCGATTCTTGGAATTAATGTAGCAGAACAGTAGTTGAAGCTATTTAACGGTAGAAATGCATATAATTAAACCGATAGCATTAAAAAGTCTGTGTTTTTAAGGAACAAAATAATGGAAATGTTTACTCAAGTATATTTAACTGACAAGTTGACATGTAAGATAAAAAAAGTTAACATGTCAACTAAATAAGTCTACATGTAAAAAAAACTTGTCAGATAAATAAGTCTACTTGTCAGATAATTAGGTCACTTCGTTTAAGTAAACCTTACAGATGTTTAGATGTTCTGATGCTGCGGGTGCTGTCGGAGCTTTCGAGTCTTCCTATGCATAAAACCAGACGTCCTCCACTGATGCGTGTAAAACAAGTAGGAGAATAGCTGCCTAGAATCGGCGGACTAGTTGGTGAATGGTTGGTTTTTCTTTGTAGTTGGTAACAAGTTATGTGTGCTATAAATTGCTCCATATACACTGGTATGGTAAAGTGCAACATTTTAATAAATCAATGGTAATTGCAGGATAAATTTATAAAATTAATATGGTCTATAATAGATTCGGTAGTTTGGAAAACATTAATTACTAGACCATTTTAGGCAACGAAATGGAGACATAACCCTCTAGTAGAGGATCGCACATTCGGTCTCCCAGTCTAGGCAGGCGGAGTTAGCCTTCACACAAGACCAGTATCTGCCTCATTCGTCTATCCCGATAACGAATAACATTATAAAATGAAATTTTCGAGGTATCAGGATTCCTTTTCTTGAGACTACCTTACCAGGTCAAGCCTTTTTTCCTGTCACATTTTGCTTCCAAGAATCTTACCTTAAACGAACTGATAATATATCTTTAGAAACTACTCTATATAGAGCACTTATTTTGACGATAATAATAGAGCTGCTGGCGGCTATACTATTCGTGTAACTGATTTAATTTTACAAAGCTCTGTAGATTTTAATACTGATCTTCATGTTGATGGGGACTTCAACGAAAATGACACTCTATGGGGCAGTAAAACAATTAACGACAAAAGTAAGATTATTCAAAACTTAATTTCTGCATTTTTAATTATTGTACAAATACATTTTTACATCCCGGGAAAGGATCATATTCAGTAATTGCTCTTACAATAACAGATCCTTCTCTTCTGTCCGATTTTTGTGGAAAGTCCATGACGATTTCACTGGCAGTGATCATTTCCCCATTATTCTAGAGTCGTTTCATTCTTGAAAAACAGAACGAGATATACAAATTTTACACTGCCAAATGGAACGTCTCACCTCTGAAAATTTGTATTGCATTTCCAGCCCTATTTTAGAATTAAATTAACTTATTTAACTTAATTGCTGGCGAGACTATTCCTAAATCCAAAACATCCTACTAAACCATGGCTTGATGAAGACTGTAAGGGCGATATTGAAGGTCGTAAAAAGCCTGAACGACGCTTCAACACTTAACCCAGAATACTCTAATTTTGAACAAGAACACGCAGGTTAACTAAACAAAAAAGCAATCCTCCAGGCGTAACTTTGTTTCTAAATTATATAACCATACCCCTATGAATAAATTTTGGAATATGATACGTAAAATTAAAGGTAAAAATAATAAAACTAATGTCCATCATTTTAAGGATGGACATGACTTGTTAACTTCTGAATCAGACATGTCAAATAAATTGGCTGAAAATTCTGCAAAAATACTCCCCCGCTGCAAATTATCATCCTGAATGGAGTGAGTCAAAATTAAAAAAAAAATAATCCAAACTAAATTTTCAATTCAAAAACATAAAAGATTACAATAAACCATTTTCTGTGGAAGAACGCAAAATTTCTCTAAACAGAATGTGGCCCACATGATTAAATCCTCAAACATCTTGCACAGTCTTCTCTTGTATTTTAAACCTCCTTAACAGTATTTAGGCAACGATTGACTTGCCATTTGTTTGTAAAATGGTTACTCTAGTGCCTATCCAAAACATGGACAATAAGAACAACTATCGGCCTATATCCCTTACAATTTGCGTTTGCAAGACCATGGAAAGGATGATCAACGATCGCCTTGTCTGGGTTTTTGAATCCAACAATCTCTTGTCAAACATCCAATGTGGATTCAGACAACGGCAACGTACTCTAAAACAACTTGTAAGTTTCAAATCGTTTGGAACGCCTTTGTAAATAATGAACGTTTTGTGTCTATCTTTTTGGATTTAGAAAAAGCATATGTCACAACATAGAAATATGAATAGAATTTAAAGTTCAGAGAAATTCAACAATGTCCTTTTGAACAAGAAATGGGTGCTCCGCAACGAAGCATCCTTTCTGACTTTATTTATTATAAAAAAAATAGTCTTGCTCAAGTTCTAAAAGATAATATTGATAGTTCTCTATATGTTGATGATTTCCTCATATGGAATCGAAGCAAAAACAGGAATATCAACTATAGTTATGTTAAAATTGAATGGGCAATGGAGAATGCTTTTTATTTATCTTTATTTATCCACTAAGAAAACTGTTGGCTTGCATTTTTGTAACAAAAGAAAAATGCATTCCTACCCTGAACTAAAATTATACAGAAATCCTATCAAAATTGTTAAAGAAACTACTTTCCTTGGTTCGACTTTTGACTCCTTGCTCACGTTTGTTCTCCATATTAAAATGTTGTAGAAAAGCACTCGACATTTTAAAAGTTGTATCCAGGACCGACTGGGGTGTGGATCGTGAGTGATGTTTTACTTAATTCTTTTGATCTCAATTAGACTACGATTGTTTTATATATTTTTAAGCTCGCAAGTCATATGTCAAAATCCTTGATAATGTTCACCATAATGGATGGCAACTATGTCCTGGTGCTTATTAATCCACGTCTATAGAAATTTTGTATGCACAAGCAAACGAGCCTTCTGTGTATCAAAAAAGAATAAAGCTCGCTTTGGAATTTGCAACGAGCCTTCTGTGTATCAAAAAAGAATAAAGCTCGCTTTGGAATTTGCAACAAAACTAAAAGCATATCCTTGCAATTTTGCCCACGACTTAGTTTTCAAACCAGTTGATGAAAATCTTTTCCAATAACATCCAAACAAAATTCAAACTTTTGGCTAGCGTATTAAATCTCGTTTGGAAAATGTATGTATAAATTGAGATGAAATTGCCACCATCGAAATTTCACACAATCAACCTTAGTTTAACACCAAATCGGCATTCGTTTATAAATTGAGAAAACATATACCCTTTATTTAATAATACAAGAACATTTCGCAGACATAAAATATTTTTACCCTGATATAGACTAATAGTGCTATTTATACAGACGGGCCAAAAGATGATGATAAAGTTGCCTCAGACGCTGTCTTCAGAGAGCGTGCTGAAAATCGCCGTCTTCGTCTGCAAAAAGCAAGCGATTCCTCTTGCGATAAAAATAGTTGCTTCGTCAGCAGTTTGATAACAAATTTATTTTCTGCTCGGATTCCCTGTGTTGTCTTCTTGCTATTAAAAATTTCAAAATTAAAAGCACTTACATTTTACAAGTATTAAAATCAACAAATCTCTCGTTGCTTTGGGATAAAATTGCTTTTCTGGATTCCCAGTCATGTTGGAATCCAAGGAAACACAGTCGTGATTCAAGGGGGTAAAACTGCCTGAAGAATGATGTTACTAACTGTGGTATTCCATTTACTTTGATTAATTTTTAAAAATTTATTTCTAGTTTGTGGCAGAGTGGTGGTTATCTCAAAATTCATAATAAACTTTACGAGATCCAGCCACTTCTGTACACAAATATTTTTTAATGTAAAAGAGTTCGTCGAGACCAAAGCTTGAGTGAGTTGGACTCGTACATACATCGATGACTTTCACAATCATAAATAATTTATAGTCGTCAAACATGTCAAGTGTTTTCATTCGGGTATTAATTCAGTACGTTTAATAATAATAATAATAATAATAATAATGCAATTTAATAATCAAAATTAAATTCGTTTATTATAATTATTCGACGAGTTATCTGTCCTGTAACTCTTCAATTACCTAAGCGGCACTTAGGTATAAAAACGGTGCACTTGATTGCCACGGTCTTTTCGTGCTTTTGACCACGCAACGCCACGTTTCTCTTTAGGAAAAAAGAAAAGAAGTTGAAGATAGTTTGTATAATAATTAGTATGAATGTTTAACATGATAACAGTGTTTAATAACACCTTTATTATTCATTACAGGAATAATTTTAAACCGGATATTTCGATATCGCATAAAGCCGATTTCATGCTGTTTATGAATAATGATTCTAATTACAGAAGAATTTAACAAAGGTACGGCATTTTTCTTAAATTTAAGTTAATTTGTCTATTTCAATTTTCTCTTGTAAACTGTGAGAATATATAAATTACTGCAAATTTAATGTTCTATTGACACATTTTTCAAGTAACTGACATGCCTCGAAGACGTGGTCGCGGGGCTTTTCAAAGAAGGGGTCCGTATCCTTTACGGAATAGGGTTCCAGAACAACTTGTACCTGAACCACAGAGACTCGATCCATTATTGGTGCACGAGCAGCATGGGCCTGTCCCAGAGCTGCGGAGACCTGATACCGAACCAGCAGCCCCAGTTGTCCAGGGAGTTCAAGGGCCGCTTGAACAGCATGTTCCTCATAATCATACTGCAGTTAGACAGGGTAATGATTCTATTTTGATAAATAATATTGAAACTTGCACATCGGTAGCCTCAAATGAGCCGCTGTTAATTCCCATGTATGCAAATGAAACGGATGTATTTATAACTCCTAATTTAAAAGAAAAAGTTTGGAATTTCGAGTATGTAGACCTTGCTCAATTTTTGAAGCAAAATTTTGAAAATAATGTTGATCAAAGATCAAGTAATTTAGAAATAATAAACGGCAAACTTGTTTTGCAACCTAGGCAACGAAAATCTAAAAGCATAGATTCTATCAGCTCATGGACAAATGCATTTCTTAATTATGTATCTATTATGATAGAAAATCATCCACATAAGGCTGGTGAGCTTATTCGTTACATAACGCTTATTAGAAACGTGGCTGAAGAAAATCCAACTAGCAGGTGGTTACTTTATGACCAGCAATTTAGGTTGAGAATTTCCATGAACCCATTAAAGTCTTGGGGTTCAATTGATGGCGAGCTATGGTTACGCTTTATTGCTACACCTTTTAATAGAGCTACTAGCCAAACGTCGTCTAAATATTGTTGTTATGATTACAACTATAAGGGTACATGCAACAAATTCAGCTGCAATTATCGACATGCATGCCTTAAATGTCAGATGAATCATCCTATTATAAACTGTTCAGCTGGTTCCAGCAAAGCTCAACAAACTCAGAATAAAAATTCGTTGCAAAAACCCAGCCATTTATTTAAGGCTAAGCAGCCGTCAAAGTAGCATATAACTATATAAAGGTAGAAATTTGGGTTTCTTTATTGCAGAATTTACTAGTAGAGATGAGCTCTGGTCTTTAGGTAAATCGCCTATAAATGTTGTTGAATTATGTCGTATGTTGAAGTATTATCCCGACTATGACAGTGCTTTAATTTTAGAAAATGGTTTCAAGTTTGGCTTTCCGATACATTACACAGGACCACGATCAGCTGTGGATTGTAAAAACCTAAAATCAGTTTATCAATTTCCTAATTTTGTGGCACAAAAACTTCAAGCTGAAATCGAATTGGGTAGAATTTTAGGACCATTCTGCGAAAGACCTATTTCAAACCTCAGGTGCAGCCCTATTGGTATAGTTCCTAAAAAAACAGGAGGATTTAGACTTATAACCCATTTGTCTTATCCATTAGGTCATGGAATTAATTCTTATATTGACCAGTCTCATGCTACTGTTCAATACTCCTCGTTTGATAATGCTGTCTGTATTATTCAACGCTTAGGTAAACATGCACTTTGTGGGAAATGTGATGTTAAGTCGGCATTTCGCTTCTGCCAATGTATCCAGGGTCTTTTGACTTGTTAGGTATTAAATTCAATGGGAATTATTTTATAGACAAAATGTTGCCAATGGGCCTTTCTCAATCTTGTTCCTATTTTGAGAGGTTCTCAACTTTCATTGAGTGGGCTGTGAGAACAGCGAGTAATTGCCAAGATACAGATCATTATTTAGACGATTTCTTTTTCGCGGGAAAGGCCTGCACAGACGATTGCAGGAATTTAATGGCAACCTTCCATTCTGTTTGTGAACGTTTGAGTGTACCAATTGCTCATGAAAAAACGGAGGGTCCTACAACAAAAATTGAATATTTAGGCCTTACAATCGATTGCGATGATATGGTTATCAAAATTCCATCCAATAAGATTGTTGAGCTTAATGACAAACTTGAATATGTTTTACAAAATAAAAAGGTGACACTTAGAACTCTTCAGTCATTAGCTGGTTCATTGGCCTTTTGTTCACGAGCCCTTCCGGCCGGTAGAGCATTTATAAGACGTGTTTATGCTTCTTTAAATAAAGCATCTCAACCTCATCATTTTATTAGGGTAACTTTATCGATGAAGAGTGATCTTAGGGTTTGGAAAGAATTTCTTGCTAATTTTAATGGCGTATCTTGCATACCTGATGTTAATTGGACAACCAATCATGATTTACAACTTTACACAGACCGTGCTGGTGGCTCGGCAAAAGGATGCGGTGCTTTTTATGCAGGAAAATGGACATTTTTACAATGGCCAAAACATTGGAAATGCACTTCTATTTTAAGGGATATCACATATTTGGAAATAATTCCCATTGCCTTAGCAATTTTTCTTTGGGGGCACGAATTTTCGAACAAAAAGGTCGTGTTTTTTTGTGACAATCAGTCTGTAGTTACGATTTTAAATAACAAGAGTTCTGAGACTGTGATGTCACTTCTAAGGTTCATTATTTATTGCAGTTTAAAATTGAATATACAGTTAAAATCGACTTTATAGAATCTAAAAGTAATAAAATAGCCGATTGTATCTCTCGTGGGCAGGTAGACCAGTTCAGAGTATTGGTACCATGGGCCGAACCATTGCCTTGTCTAGTTCCTGTGGAATTCTTGAACCTTTTGTACTAGAAGCAAACACCTTGTTTGAAGCTTCCCTGTCTAAGAATACTTGGAATGCCTATGAGAATGGATTAGCAAAATTTAATGAATTTCGTAACTTGTATGGCTTGCCTAATATATGGCCACCAGCTGTAGATCACATTGCAAATTTTATTGCTTACTTGTCTTACAATTCATATGCCCCGGCGACTGCGAAATTGTATTTAAGTGGTCTCAGTTTTACTTTAAAAAACAAAGGGCTAGACGATACCACTCAATCATTTCTTGTTAAGCAAATGTTGAAGGGTATGACCAGGTTAAATGGGGCACCCGATTTGCGTCTTCCTGTTACTATTGAAATGATGAGAAAATTTCCAGTAGCTTTAAGCCATGTATGTTCTTCTTATTACGAAAGCTTATTATTTTTTACTGCCTTTTCATTAGCATTTTCTGCTTTGCTAAGAGTAGGTGAAATTACATGTTCAAACAAGTATGATATCAATAAAGTTATTCAAGAAGCTGACATATGTTTGGGCCAATGTGATCAATCGTGCAAGATAAAATTACGATATTCAAAAACGGATCAGCTTGGTAGATCGTGCGTTATTGTAATCAAGTCAGATGAAAATCTGCCATTTTCTTTATTCAAGTGGTTGGGCGATAACATGCGAATGAGGCCAGTCTTTGAAGGCCCATTATTTTGTCATTTAAATAGAAAACCAATTACAAGGAAACAATTTGTTTCAGTTTTACATTCATCTCTAAAATTTATGGGTTACAACACACGAAATATAAATACACATTCATTTAGGATAGGTGGCGCCACACACCTAGCCAAAACGGGTTGTAGTGATGCAGAAATTCAATGTAAGGGACGTTGGCTATCTAACTCGTATCAGCGATATATTAGGTTATAACTCAGTTTTAGTATTTTAGGTATCAAGACTGTATGGATTGTAGGGAGCTCGATAATTAAGGAAGCATACCATCACACATGTCACAGACCAACTAAAAAGAACCTTGGCATGGAAAGACAAGGCGTCTACCTCGTCTGGGTAGGAATGAGTGGGATGCGATGGAGCAACCTTATGCCTCTCTTGTCAGGTCTGTTGTGTTGTTATGGATTGCCTCACGCTGTAGTCATTCATTGCGGGGGAAATGATATCGGAAGCCCCGAAAATCCTTGCGGCTATCTTATTTATGATATCAAATACACACTGGCAAATATTATGTTTCATTATCTACCAGGGACTGCAATAATATGGTCAAATATTCTTCCGAGATTGCAGTGGCGATATTCGTCAAATCTTGTTAAAATGGATAGAACTAGAAGAAGAATTAATCGCTTTGCAAGGTCTCACTTGCTAAAACGAAATTGTTACATAATACAATATCCCGATTTCGAAGATAGACTTCCCGCTTTGTTCAATGATGATGGCGTTCATTTATCCTTCATTGGTAAGGATATATTTATCAATACGCTACAAGGCGCTCTTGAAACTTTCTTTGCTAACCCTCATATTCATGTATATCCACATTATTGAGGCTGGTAATTTGTATTTCTAAACTGTTTGGCAGTGAGAATACGTTTGTTTTTTATTGTATTCTCATTGGCGGATTTAGAAATACAATTCAACTCTGGATCGCCCAGTGTTTTTAATATCACTATTGGATCGCCCAATAGTATTTTATTTTCATCATTTGTGATGGACATTTTTTGATTGATTTGATTTGTGTATTCACATATGAATAATTTTGATTGATTTGAATTGTGTATTGATGTGTGAATAAAGCCATGACAATTACCAGCCAAAATATTGTGTGTTTATCATAACTCAAATCATTGCATTGTATCACACGTGGCGTTATAACTAATTTCAGGTACGGTTTACTGAGCTATTGCGCGATAATATAGTTCGATGTTTGCATTTACCGAAGTAAGTACTTTCTATCTGTAATATTGTTTTGACTATTTTTCAGGTGAAAAACAGTATGTTTTGTAGTGCGAAATGTAATAATTTTGTTCTTTGCATTTGAATAAAAATATAATTCTGTTCATATATTCTTACGCGATCAAGCTGGCTAGGTGAACGATCATATTGTTGTATTCATTACATTATGTGCACGTGATTATGTGTCATAACCATTTATTGTAAATCACGTGTTGTAAATGTGTTGAACAAATAAAACAAATTAAATCTGCTCTCATCTGAATTTAATTATATAACAAGAAAAGATATGCGTTAAACCCATATCCAGAGATGTTCGATTTATATGTTATAGGTGTATCCCATTTGGTTTAATAGTTTTTTTTCAATTTGTTTTATTTAAAATTTTATCATATGCTGTAAAGGGATGCAAATATAGACGATTGTGAAAGGCAAGAAATAATCATCTTGATTATAATATCTCAACTTTGAGAAGAGTACTGTAATAAAAAAAGCAAAGTTTTCGAAGGACATATATATGTTTACCAATAAAAATACATTGACCATAGTCAAGTGGTTCTGTGGGGGAAAATGTGAATGTAAGATCGGCAGTTATCGCGTCCTCGGAAAATCAAAGAAAACATACCGACAAGTTACAATTTTTATTGATTTAATTTTACTGTAATTAAAATTGATTCAAAAGATTTGCAATTAAATGTATTTTAAACGTCAAACTAGCATTCATGTGCATAAACATTGCTAAGAACTTTATAAAATTTTCAGAATTTAAAATAAAAAAAAACAATTAGAAGAAGAGTCTTATTTTGCAAAACAATTGATGAGATTATTAACTTCTACAATTATTTTCAACAATATAAACTGTTGATGACCTTTATTCGAACGTAACTGAATTTTTTTCTGTTGTATTATTATATATATAACTTGCTTCGTTAAAATATCTTAACATCAAAATTTTTTAAATCTTGAATTAAATAAAAATCTATATCTTTTGTGTCTTTTTATTATTGAGAAATTTCTTTTCCCTACTAATTTCTACCACATTTTTCACTGATTCAGACATCAATTTTTTTAAATAACATGCCTATTTGAAAATCTAATTTTGTATATAGTTTCTTCTCACACAGCCAATAATACAACTGGTACAGAGAAAGTAACAAATAAACAAACAAAACAACAGGTTATATACAATATATATCAAAATCATAATCTAATTTAGCCATTTTAGCGGCTTATTATGCGAGTCTGATTGGTCTTTCATTTTTACCTTTCATCAAAGTTCAGTGTCGGGTAATAAATAATAAATTAGCAAATAAACAAGGCACATCTAATATACAATTACATCACAGAAATATCTCTGCCCCTCCCTAAAACCACCACTACCACACACGAATCGTTCACGAGAGTTTGGGATTTCGAAACCGTCAATAAACAAAACCCAGGGAAATTAAATTTAATGTTCAAGATGACTAATTTTCTGCGTAAAAGTTCCATTTTCTACCTTATTAATTATGAAATAATCCAGAAATAAGTTTTCTGGATGAGTGGTCACAAGCGCGTTAAACAAAATCTAAACATGCACTTTTATTGTCAATTTATCTAAGTAACTAATAATAACCGAACCGAAAAATTTACACTTTATCATGTTAAAATAAGAATGCATAAAAAATTACGAAGCTTGACATATAAATCACGAAATAATCCAAGAAATACAATTGAAGCGATGAAATACATTACGTAATATAACATAACAAAATTTTTAAATGCCTTTTTCTTATCAAATTAAATAACAAATTAATAAAAAAACTCAAGTTTATACATTTTATTATGTGAAGAATAGAATGCATTAATAAAAATACTAGGCTTAACCTATAGATAGTAAAATAATCCAAAAATAAAACTTGAGGCGGATCTGTTCATATTACCGAGATACTGGTAAAGCGCGCATTAATATGCAATTATGTACATCTTTATTTCTTCTTATTAGATCAGGACAAAAAAAACGTATTTTAAAGCTTGAAGGATTTAACAAATACGAAAAACTGTAATTGAAATGTTTTCTTTAATATTAAATTTGCCATTTTATCACTTACAACATGAACTATATTGTAGAGTATGGTTTTTACCTTTTTGCTCAATTTACCCGAAAACAATTATATATCATTAAGAGATAATAAGAAGAGATAACATATGAAAACAATTATATATCATTAAGAGATAATAAGAAGAGATAACACATGATTAACGCATTGTAAATATGTCCAATATTATAACATAAATGCACATTCAATCTGCTTTCATCTGAATTGTTAATGTATAATTAACGCATTGTAAGTATGTCCAACAATAATAAACTTCTTGCTACTGTTTTAATGGTGTATTAAACAATTTTCGTGATGTAAACAGTTAATATTCCATGGCTGCCTGTGCTGCTGCAGCTGATCATCATGATGTCCTAACAGTAAACACGATTTACACATGTACTTCTTTGCAAAATAAAATAATACATAAATCAATGTATTCAGAATTTCGAATATTTTTAAAACAAACGAAAACCAGTCCTTTATCCCAATTCGGATTGCAGATTTAACAAACGGTACAAATGTAAATAATTTGGGACAAAGATGGCGTTGACGAGGTCTCATTCCATCGTAAATGTTGCATTTGAAAGAAAAACATGTCGTCAAACTTTCAAGTCGAATAATTATTCAGTGAACACTGAAAGTCTCAATAAATTATTTCTTATACAGAAAATGTATCAATGTCGATGTTTTGGAGACGGAAGGTTCACCCAAACTTGACATTTGAGTTTTGACCTTGCATACATTACTTTTAATAGTTGTGTACAGTACTGCTCAAATTTACCATGTCGCTTTCTTGCATCAAGTACTTTTTAGTTTATAAATAATCATTAAACACACCCGGAAAATATTCTTTTGATGATTTTTCTTATTAATAAATTGTTGTATTGTATGAAGACAGAAATATAGTCTCGATAAAAGTTGTTATTTGTTACAAAATATGTGGCCTTGATTGTATGTCGCCAAAAACCTATTAATGTATGTAACAAAACTCCTGAACATAACTGAAATACTGCTCGCTGGACATAAAGCAAACATCCATAAACTTATTTATATTTGTATTTGTATTTGTATTGTAATAATCTCTCATATTACAATACAAAATGGGTTCCTGTTTTAATCCTCCATTTACTTTAATTGAGTTTTCCCGATATGGTTCAACCATATCTTCTCTTGTTTTATTTGTTGACACTTGGTTGTTGTGTTTGATATTGATTTTGTCAGTGAAATGCAATTCTTGAGTTGATTAGAATTGTACACTGTTTTAATCTTGACCTGGATTTTGTATACACTTGAAGCATTTGAGGACTGCAATTGGCATGTTCTCGCTATTTTAAGAAAATTATAGTTGTCTAAAATAACAACCCAGAATTGTGACGTCGGATCTTTAACTTCCTGCCCTCCCGAAGAATATATTTAATAATAATAATATTATTATTATTATTATTATTTAACTATTATATTAATCTAATCACTACGCATTCCTATGCTGACTTAAAACAAAACAATATTTTCTACCCAATCAATGAAATAACCACGTTTGTTATTGCAATCATTAAACCTTATGTAAACTATTATTCTCTGTTTGGTAGAAGTACTGAAGGCATTTTAATGAAAATTAAAAAAACATGTTAGCATATTGATTTAGACAAAGTTTACTTTTATAACGATATTTATTAAGACCAAAGTTTTCTCAGTTGTAGCATGATAGTGAATAATTTAAGGTTATGACTAAATATATGAGAGTCAACAATGCAAAAATCATGTTTTTTTA
Organism: Limnoperna fortunei; assembly: GCA_944474755.1. NCBI lineage: Eukaryota > Metazoa > Mollusca > Bivalvia > Mytilida > Modiolidae > Limnoperna > Limnoperna fortunei. The sequence goes on from OX104112.1 coordinate 65,754,052, forward strand.
AAAGTCGATTAAACAATTTACAAATATACAAACATTCATAATAGAAACATGCTGAGATATTGATAGAATATGAAGGTATTTTTGAGGTCGTGTCCTCATGTTTACTAGATAATAAAAATACATTATCCATAATCAATAATAAAGGCTATCGAACTACACAAGAGCATTTTGGTGTATATTACCAAGAATTGTATTTCATTAGCTTGGCTTAGGCTTTTTGAAATAGATATCTAAAAGTCTAGAGGATTATGCGACTATACAAATTTAGATGTTTCTATCATAAATAAATAAATTAATTGATAAGATAAAATTATCGACCAACCGATGGCCTTCGTATTAGCAATATTTAGGTATATTTATTAGTTAACAAACAATAAATTGACGTGGACATGGTATGACTTTCACTATAAAAGTATTCTGGTACTGGGTAACAACAAAATTTGCCGTTTTGAGATCTACAAGATGGGTCTTTCTCGTGTAAAAATCATGACACTTCATACTTGACTCCCGCAGTCCGTATTATAACACGACAACCTCCATCCCTTCAATAAGACGGCCATTCTCAATCTCCTACTAGGTGACATGCTAAGCAGCTTTGTGGGTTAAGCACTGAGAACCCATCGGGGTACATATCAAATGAACTAAAATTAATACATGTAATCTTTTGGTATGTCAAACGCTTGTAATATCAATATTTATATTTACATTTGATACACAACGCTGGTAATAGTATTATTACTATTATGTCGAGTTTTAGGAACTCTTTCCAGTAATCAGTGAATAAGTTTTATGTGGATGTTTGATCATCTCATCAACGTGAATAATGTTAATGCTATCTTGGTAAATATTATCTTAGCAGTGGATACATGTAAGCTGGATGTTATCTGAGCACTGTAGATACGTGAGATGTTAACTATTCACTTTGTTTGTTACCTAATTATTTTGGAACTCGACTCCAATCTTATTTCTTATTTCTTATTTTTGCCAGTTTTCCTACCGAAGGTCCGGGGTTTTCTCCGGGTACTCCGGCTTCCTCCCCCATTAAAAACTGGACGTCATGATATAGCTGAAAAATTGCTGAAAGTGGCGTTAAACAATATTCAAACAAACAAACACAATTTTTGGAGGTTTGATATATGGAACGTTATCCCATTGTGTTTATAGATTGGATTATCTTAGCATTGTGGATTAGTTTAAGCTATCTACACACATTAGATCAGTAAGATACAACTCATCATTTTTTATTTTTGTATACTTTTTTATTACTGTGGATAAGTTGGATGTTATTTCTTCACTGTGGAAATGTGGATATTTCATCATTGTGAATAGTTGGATATTATAGTATCAATGTTAATAGATTTGTTGCTATTGATACTAGTATATTGTGGATGTTAGATATTAGCTGAGAAGAAAAAGATTAATAGTAAATGATGCACTTTTTGTAAAAGTGACTAATTGTATATGAAACATTCATGTACATACTCTTAAGACATCAAAATATATGTATGGAAATGGTGCCTGATTACATACATTGTTCTCTTGTTATACTGCCCTTCACTGACTACCACATATTCCGACTTTTATAGAACGTTATTTTGATGTAACGTTCCACCCTCAGTGTACTGTCAATACTTCTTCAAATGTTTCAAATTTAAATAATCAAAAATTTGTGCAACATATTACTGAATAACTTTTAAGAAAAACATTGAAAAACAACAACTTTTCATACTTAAACTATCTTTATAATACAACGTTAAATTGAGATGTGGTTAGAATGTTAAGTTTGGAACTTCTGTTATCAATTTTGAAATTAACTATTATCTGTCTAGTTTTACTTGAATCCTTTATACTGTAAAACATTGGTCCCAACCCAGGCAAATTCCTAAAATATAAATATGTTTTTTAATAGAGTGGAATGTCCATGAGCGAACCGGTGTAAACAGAAACAAACCATGTTATAGTATGTTATAGAGTACAACCTGTCCACAAATTTGAAATATTCCTTCCAAATTAATTTTAACTGTAAATATTGACAAGGTAAAAATAGCATGACGTCATGGCACTATTGGAATTTTATCGGAGTAAGAATAGGTCATGTGACGAACGCAAATTATATCGTATAATATGGGTTTCTTCATTTTAATTTACCAAACAGATTTCAGCTTAAAAAGCAAATTAAATTTATAATAAATAAGCATATAATAAAATAAATAGTTGAAAGCACAAGATATTGACTTAAAAGTAAAAGGTTGCTACATATAAACCCTATACAAAATGTGTCGCTACCTTATTGTCATTCTCCGATAGCATTAACAGCTATGCCTATTCTTTTTTACTTTTGTTTATTTTTTTTATTTATAATGTGATTATTGTCATTTTTCATTTTTTCCCCTCATTTTATGTGTTATATTTTTACCTTGGCTGTCATTACAAGTTAATGGTAGACAATATAATCAGGGGGTAAAGCTATACCAAACAGGGCGCTTGTTGGATGTAAATGGCATGGCATCCCTGACAAAGATGAGGCTAACCGCATGAACTATTTGACTACTAGTACCAAGGCCACTACAATAATCAGAGAGGTGATAAGCAGCACCAGACTGTAGCTTACTATCTGTTTTTTTACTTCCCTATCTACAATGTATTATTAAACGCTTAAGTATTCAGTATTTATAAAGTTTTTATATAACTGCAGAACATCTGTGTTTAGGCTAATACCACAATAGAAACATAGTCTTATGAAAATCAAAATGGAAGTTAATATTACTTGACACGTTAGAGGTTTTCTTACTAATTAACTATGGCTAAAATGTGATTAGAACTAAATTTGGAGAAATTATTATCTCAAACTTAAAGATTGATATGAGGACAATAATAAGTGATGAACTTGTCATACCTAATGATTGTTTGATAGGACAAGTCTGACGAAGACACTGATATTAATGATCAAAGTCAAGCCTACCACTACCAGACTGTCGAGCACTGATGAAGAGCACCTATGTACTAAACATAACTGCTCACTAAGGAATGACCTAACCTTTTAACTTGTAGCCAGTGGACCATAAAATCAATATTTAGGTCAGGTGCCATATAGCTGACATGTATTATTTATCAGCAACCTATATACCAAATATTGTCATCTTATCATGCACGATAATAGTACTGACCTAATTCAAAAATACTGACTGTTAAGTACTTTATTAATATTGGACACAAAAGGATGCATCTATGGTTTAAAACTTACAAAGATAATATCTATGCCTATGAAACAATAGAAACCCATATATGTGTCTTGCCTTCCTTGCAGACAAGACAAAAACAGGCAAACCTCCATAAAGTCTTGCTAGAGTACATAACATGTCAACTATACATGAAAATAAAACAATAAATATAATTTTATAATTAGTTTTTTAATTACCATATCGTTGCTTTTCTGAGGTTAGCTATCTGTAATTCTCTGTATCATATTAAGTCAAGCCTGCCTTAAAGCCTTACCTCTATTGAGTAATATGGTTTTCTTATGTGAAATCATTTTTTTTCTTTGCAATAGATGCCATATTAATTAAAACTGTATTACGTGACCATCTGTTTGTTTGTTTGTTCGAAAAGTGTTTCATGCCACTTTCACCTATTTTAGTTAGGGAGGAAGTTGGAGTACCCAGAGAAAACCCTAACCTTACATAAGTAGAATCCATGCTACAGTACCTTTAGTCTTGCCGCCTGGTGGAAGTATGCAGAACATATACATTTTCTAATGACACCCCATTTCCTGTTGCTCCATAAGTATTTTCAGTTGCTGTCGGACTTCTTTGGCCTATAATCATAAAGATATAACTCATATGAACATGTATAAACCTAACAAGGATAAGATAGGATAGTGGCCAGCGAGTCACAAGGCAGTTTATAAATATTGATAACTCTCATCATTTTTTTTTCTTTTCTTATTAATCTTTTTTTAAAGGATCAAAGCAAACACTATATACATATGTTAAATTTTGACTCAGTCTAAACTATAAATACCATAAACCTTCAATTGAAAAAGATAACATCTCAGTTTCAAACATAATTGCATTTTACTTCAGAGGATTTAATTATTTTCCCCACAAAACTTGGGCCAAATTTACATTCCTCACCCCTCTACAATGACTCATGCAGTAAACGGGTCACTAGCATCACTTAAACAAATTAAAATCAAACGATGCATGCACTGTATTACACTGGCATCTGTTCAGATTTTTTCCCTATAAAAGTTATGTCAATTTTGAAGCCAGCTGAAAAAAATTAATTTAAGTATTAAGCATATTGTAAAGCCAGCTGAAAAACACTATTGCATATGGATAGATAATTATCTATAAAGTTAATAGTCTTATGATTGTTTGTGAAAGAATTTGTCCATTACCACATAAAATGTACTTACAGTACATTTCTATATAAGTTGTACTGACAGTACATTTCTAAACATGTTGTACTGACAGTACATTTCTTATTCTAATGCAGCTCTTGACGTAACGTCAATTCTAATTGGACAACTTTAAAAATTTCATGGCATCAATTCCACGATTGATGCCGTCAAAAGTTAACGCAAGCGCAGACGTTATTCCCTGTAAATACAAAATTTTCATTTATATCAGTTAATTTAGTTTTTATGGCGTAACATTAGAATGAAGATTACCGTAATGTTGAAAATATCCGGCATCAATTGGCGATTTGATGGTCGGAAATTGAGTTTACTGGCGACGCGTAAGCCAGTAAATTACGGTTATCTATTAAACATGTTGTACTGACAGTACATTTCTGAACATGTTGTATTGACAGTATATTTCTAAACAGGTTGTACTGACAGTACATTTCTAAACAGGATGTACTGACAGTACATTTCTAAACATGCACTGATAGTACAATTCTAAACATGTTGTACTGACAGTACATTTCTAAACATGTTGTACTGACAGTACATTTCTAAACATATTGTACTGACAGTACATTTCTAAACAGGTTGTACTGACAGTACATTTTTAAACAGGTTGTACTGATATTACATTTCTAAACAGGTACTGACAGTTCAATTCTAAACATGTTGTACTGACAGTACATTTCTAAACATGTTGTACTGACAGTACATTTCTAAACATGTTGTAATGACAGTACAATTCTTAACATGTTGTACTGACAGTACATTTCTAAACAGGTTGTACTGATATTACATTTCTAAACATGTTGTACTGACAGTACATTTCTAAACATGTTGTACTGACAGTACATTTCTAAACATGTTGTACTGACAGTACATTTCTAAACAGGTTGTACTGATAGTACATTTCTAAACATGTTGTACTGATAGTACATTTCTAAACAGGTTGTACTGACAGTACATTTCTAAACAGGTTGTACTGATAGTACATTTCTAAACAGGTTGTACTGACAGTACATTTCTAAACAGGTTGTACTGACAGTACATTTCTAAACAGGTTGTACTGATAGTACATTTCTAAACATGTTGTACTGATAGTACATTTCTAAACAGGTTGTACTGACAGTACATTTCTAAACAGGTTGTACTGACAGTACATTTCTAAACAGGTTGTACTGATAGTACATTTCTAAACAGGTTGTACTGACAGTACATTTCTAAACAGGTTGTACTGACAGTACATTTCTAAACAGGTTGTACTGGTAGTACATTTCTAAACATGTTGTACTGACAGTACATTTCTAAACATGTTGTACTGACAGTACATTTCTAAACAGGTTGTACTGATATTACATTTCTAAACATGTTGTACTGACAGTACATTTCTAAACATGTTGTACTGACAGTACATTTCTAAACAGGTTGTACTGATAGTACATTTCTAAACATGTTGTACTGACAGTACATTTCTAAACAGGTTGTACTGACAGTACATTTCTAAACAGGTTGTACTGACAATACATTTCTAAACAGGTTGTACTGATAGTACATATCTAAGCAGGTTGTACTGACAATATATTTCCAAACAGGTTGTACTGATAGTACATTTCTAAACAGGTTGTAATGACAGTACAATTCTAAACAGGTTGTACTGACAATACATTTCTAAACAGGTTGTACTGACAGTACATTTCCAAACAGGTTGTACTGATAGTACATTTCTAAACAGGTTGTACTGATAGTACATTTCTAAACATGTTGTACTGACAGTACAATTCTAAACAGGTTGTACTGACAGTACATTTCTAAACAGGTTGTACTGATAGTACATTTCTAAACAGGTTGTACTGATAGTACATTTCTAAACATGTTGTACTGATAGTACATTTCTAAACAGGTTGTACTGATAGTACATTTCTAAACAGGTTGTACTGACAGTACATTTCTAAACAGGTTGTACTGACAGTACATTTCTAAACAGGTTGTACTGACAATACATTTCTAAACAGGTTGTACTGACAGTACATTTCTAAACAGGTTGTAATGACAGTACAATTCTAAACAGGTTGTACTGACAATACATTTCTAAACAGGTTGTACTGACAGTACATTTCTAAACAGGTTGTACTGACAATATATTTCCAAACAGGTTGTACTGATAGTACATTTCTAAACAGGTTGTACTGACAGTACAATTCTAAACAGGTTGTACTGACAGTACATTTCTAAACAGGTTGTACTGATAGTACATTTCTAAACAGGTTGTACTGACAGTACATTTCTAAACAGGTTGTACTGACAGTACATTTCTAAACAGGTTGTACTGACAGTACATTTCTAAGCAGGTTGTACTGACAATACATTTCTAAACAGGTTGTACTGACAGTACATTTCTAAACAGGTTGTACTGACAGTACATTTCTAAGCAGGTTGTACTGACATTATATTTCCAAACAGGATGTACTGACAGTACATTTCCAAACTGGTTGTACTGACAATACATTTCTAAACGGGTTGTACTGACAGTACATTTCCAAACAGGTTGTACTGACAGTACATTTCTAAACATGTTGCACTGACAGTTCATTTCTCAGCAGGTTGTACTGACATTACATATACAAACAGGATGTACTGACAGTACATTTCCAAACTGGTTGTCAGACAATACATTTCCACACTGGTTGTACTGACAGTACATTATCCAAACAGGTTGTACTGACAGTACACTGCTTTAACAAATTGCTTAATTTAAACATAATTAATTTAATTAAAAATGTTTGGTATCCATTCTGATCATATATGAAAGACAAATGAAGACTTAGCTGCACTAAATATAAACCCATTATAATTTAATTTCTGAAAACTTCATTTTGCAGATCTATGAATTCTATGAACAGTTCATTAAATTCTCAGTTGTGCCCACATTCACAACTTCATAACATGCATCAATAAACTGCAACAGCAAGGGACAATAGTGGAAACCTTTTTAAACCACATTGAATAAACCAGTCAGAAAAAAAACATGCAACACTACATACAGTGTAATAGTTCCACCCACACATGCTCATATCTACATGAATTTGATAAAACTTTATTTCGTAATTTCTGCTTCTGGATAGAAACATCTAGATTATTACAATTAAACACATTAAATGTAGGACAATAAAATCATTGAAAGGTTTAAGATTACATTTTCACACCTGTTTAATCATATATATACAACAGTGCATTAATTTATACCTTCCGTATTGCTTTGATGTGTATAAAATCGTCGTTACACCATGTTGTAGAATATCTGTAAATAGAAATTTCTAATTAATATTTATTGTTAAAATGTAAAGAGAAATACTTTGGTTTCCTTAGATGGTTTCTATTTACCTGTTATCAAACAGAAATGTGACTATATAGTTGAAACTCGTAGTCTTAAACTTTGTGAAATATATGCCCCAGTTATGTCAATTCAATAATTAAGTGCTGGCATTGTCCCCATATCTAATAAAAAGGTATTCTTCCTTGAATATGTCGATCTCGGTTAGCTTGATATATCATTAAATTTTTTCCATACCTTATAATATGGAGTAGGCATTGCCAAAATGCGAGCACAGACAATATAATCCTTTATTATCAATATTTAATGTGCATTTCATAATTTACGTTACTTCCGAACACGCTAAAAGTGCCTCTAAATTCCAGTGGTCACGTGACGTCTTTTTAAATAACTGTGACGTCACATGAAATGTAATTTGATTGTCAGTTTTTAAAGATCGATTTAGAGATTGCAAAAAAATAGTATGAAATTTCTGTTGTTTATTATAAATATAACATTTATTTTTTATCGATGTCAACTTTATTTTCAAGTCTTTCTTGAAATTATTTTTAGTACTTTTCTTCATTCACTTTGGTCCTGGTTTTTGACGATATCAACTTCCGGACGAAAAAAAATCAATATCAGCATTAAGCAGATTTTGATCACGTGATTCCATTTTGATCACATGACACATAATTGCCGCAGAGCTCACCGCTCTTCGCGGGCAGCTTCTGCCCGCTGCGAGCTGTGCTCGCTATAAATAATTAATCTCGGTTTGAGTTGGATTTTTTCTTTATTTGCATGTATGGTGTTTAATGCCACTTTCATCAATTTTTAACAGTTTTTATTGAGAAGGAAGCAATGGGGGTACCCAGAGAAACCCGGACGTTCGGTTGGAAAACTGGCAATCTTGGTCACATATCACGTGATTAATGGTAGATGAACTACATTGACCATTTAGCCATCAATAAAAAACAATCACAACTCAAAACAGGCAGCACAACTGCCTAGGAAGAGTGGTGAGCTCAAAAGCATTCTGTATCACGTGATCAAGTCTGCCTTATCCTGATATTGATTTTTTTCATCCTCCTCAACTTGGTACAATTAAATGAATATAGTTTAAAATATTGAAGATGAGACCTAATGTTAATTTTAAAAGTAGACTAAAATAACAACACAAATTCCCATTTGTTGCAATCTCTGTAAATTCTATTTAAAAACTGACAATATTATGATATTCATGTGATGATATCAGTAAAGAAAGACATCACATGACCACTGAAATTCAGAGGCACTGTCGGGGTGTTCGAAAGAAATGTCATAAACCATAAAATGTGTGATGCTCACATTTGACAATTTCAGTGACAAGTGTTGCCTGCAGTCCGCATCAGCAACGAAACAATTACGTAATAAAGAGCATCATGAAAATAGCATTAATTTTTATCTTTTAAAACAAACAAGAGAAATTGGCCTAAACCTAAAACTTTAACGTAGTTACTGGACTGTGAAATTGAGATCATGGTCAGGTGACACCTACCATAAAGAAATGTAATATCAGCAACCTATATACCAAATATTCTCATCCTACCATGCATGTGTACAGAGGAACTGCCTTAATCCAAAAGCTTTAACATAGTCGGTGGATTGTGAAACTGAGGTCAAGGTCAAGTTACACCTACCAGACAGTCGTGTGCTATTCATCAGCAACCTTTTTACCAAATATTGTCATCCTATCATGCATGGTTACAGAGAAACTGCCCTATTAAAAACGTGAAATTGAGGTCACGGTCAAGTGGAAGGTGACAGACTGGCTCATCATAAGTTACCACAGGACCGAATTTGATAGACCTAAAATTTCAAGTGTTGACGTCGCTGCCGCCGCTGGAATCCCGTATATGTCTAGCCTCCAGCGACTTCGTCGCAGACGAGATAAAAATTAATTAGGTATAAGTTAAAATAGGAAAGGTAAAATTGTAGAACATTATGATCTTGACCCTCTTAACATTTAAAAGGGTTCTACTTCTCAAATAAAAGAAAAATCCATTTAGATAATGAGACATTTTTTTAAAAAGATTGTTATAAAAAAGGATGTTTAAGGACTTACAATACCTTAACAACTGACCTTTTAAGCATATATTATTTTTGCAAACTAAGTAATTAAATTAAGCTTTAGAAACATGGTAAAAGTATAAATGATAAAACTGTACCCTGTGAACTTGACCACGAGGGTCAACAATGAACAGTAAAGATCCCATGTAATGACATGTTATAGGTACTTCTTTATAATAAATAACTATAGATCTATGGTTTGCTATTTGTTAAAGTTTTCAATTCTGTATCTCTATATGTCAACAAAATTAGAATTTGACCTTAACCTTAGATCTTGGATCAATATCAATGTTAATGATGACCAATACTGAATACCCTAAGTCTCTAGTGTCAATGGATAATGATTTATAATTCTTGTAAAACTGGATATAACTTCTAAGAGGAGTAATTAAATTTAACTTACTGATTATTTATATTTTTTAAAACAAGATTCATTTTCTTGTCCCTCGTCGAAAAACAAGCCCTGAGGTAAGATAACAAGAAAATACATTGGTGTTCAGAAATATATATATATATATATATATATATATATATATATATATATATATATTTGTCGGAAAAATTACACTTGTATACAGTTTGTATATATGTGTCCAATAAAAGTAAAACATAACCGGAGTCTTTGTTCTGTATTTACACTAGCGCTTTCAGGTTTACAAACAATCTTCAGGTGTGCACACCTGAAGATTGTTTGTAAACCTGAAAGCGCTAGTGTAAATACAGAACAAAGACTCCGGTTATGTTTTACTTTATTGGACACACACACACACACACACACACACACACACATATATATATATATATATATATATATATATATATATATATATATAGAGAGAGAGAGAGAGAGAGAGAGAGAGAGAGAGAGAGAGAGTTCAGTGTGCCGGGTTAAATTGTGAAAATGCAATTTTTAACTAGTCCATGGTGCAAGATGTCTTTCTGACATGTAGTAAAAACATAAATTATGCAGCAAAAAGTACTGCAAATAAAAAATATTTAAAAAACAGGCAAATAACATGTTGCAAGCCTTAATAATTCCTGAATAATGAGTTGAATGAATTAATAAACTTATACTTATTAAATAGTAGAAAATACGTAATACTCTTCTAGCGATGATTACACAATATTCCAATATATCTGTAGTCAGTACATCTGCACGGCATATCTTTTTGCTGGCAGCTTAACAATACTGTTTGGTATTATGTAATAATAAAATTTATATAGGTTGAAAACAAGCATTTGTAATAAAAGAAGAAAATCTGTATATATTGATACCAACCCATTTTTCTTCCACTAATGATAAACACTTAAAAGACCAAGATGGTCACTTTCTGGGACTAAGAACTTCTCTCTAGCATTATCATAGTCTTCTTCTCTTCCTTTTAGTCTGTATAATATGGCAGGGGCTGATAACATAGACACTATTATATGTAACAAATATATTTATTTTTTGCTGTTATGTTTTTCAGTAACTTGTGTGCCGTCTTATACTTCCTTTCATCTACCTATAAAATATTTATGGCAATACTTATAAACCAGAGGCTTACGTTGCTCACCTAGTTAACAAGAATGAAATAGCAAGATTTTTAGGATGCAGCAATGATTTATTGTGCTACTTGAGAACGTTTTGGGTTGATCATATAAAAATAACTCGAACCTAAATTATCTGAATACAGGTCAGTTAAAGCCTCAATTTACTAAGCTAAGTAATTTCATAACTGGCAGTTGTAAACATTTTAGGAAAAAACCCTTCTTTTTCGCTTAAAAAAGTTGCAGCCTCCCATTTCGCCACGTCCTGAATATAGCTGAAATATTGCTTGCTGGACGTTAAACATCAATCAATCAATCAACCCATTTCTCCAAACGCCAAAAATTATAGTTTGCTTAACCAACTGGTCTATTGGACTATATAGTCATGTCACTTTTCCAAAGAAAGGCTTAGAAAGTATAAGAAAAGGACCTCTTAATAACTGCATGTGAAGTTTGGTTCTATAGAACTACCTGTTACAGAAGGAAAGAATTGTTGACAAAATTTTGCTTATTCTGCAAATATGCTCAAAAGCATCACTATCTGATCAAGTCTTTTATCAGACTACAATTCGATTTTGAGCCGAGTTTGCTGAATCGTGCAGTGGAATCTAAAATTTTAAACGGCCAATTATGGTTCTAACTGGAACAGTTGTTTTAGAAAATGTTGAACCTGTGTACTGTTAACACATTGTTACCTACCGTGTCACCTTAACGTGTTAGAAACAATCTTGTGTATCACTTTACACTTTAACATAACATTATTTTAACTCTCACTCTTATAAATCAAAAATCCAACAAAGTTCCAGGCAATAACTTTTCCTACGCCTAACGCGCGTTTCGTCTATTCAAGACTCATCAGAGGCGCTCTACCTAAAAGATGGAAAATCCAGCACTTAGGAAAAACAAATGTTAATCTCACTGATTAGACACCAATATGGATAACCTTTAATCATAACACATCCAATAACAGTATGACAATAACAAAATATATAAATTAAATAAGAAGGTCAAATAACCAAACATATTTTTTTCTTGACATGATAGTTGAATTACTTTACTATGCAGTATATTAACCTATATGACACATAAGTATCTTATTTCATACAGTATATTGACCTGATACATGAAAAAATGTTGACTTTGACTATTTATTGTCAAGACCTCCATCCAATGTCCATTTTATAATTTTATGGTAATACTCATATGTTTCATCTGTAATTGATACAAAGCAACTATGTAACATGAAGGGTAAATGACAAGCATGTATTATAAAATAAGGTTTTCATCTTAAAATATTTATTCTCTCTTAATGTATTGTTTTTTACAATGTATTTATTAGCTACCCTGATAATCGATTGAAATCTTTAAATTATGTAATTTTTATCTGTGGTTAAAGTTTTACAATGAAATACTTAAAGAAATTTTAAATAACCTTTAAATAAAATATTTGCACACATCACCAAAAACAAACATACGAATTTTAAAATAACCAAAACTAAAGTGGCCATTCCCTTATGCACTTTTATCCAATGTATCTACCCCAATACCAGGTATATAATGTTGCACACATTCCTTCTTTCAGGTATCATTCATAAGTTTTTAACGGATTTTTTCCTGTATCCACACCAACAATAAAGGTAAGATATTTAACTACCTATCATAATTTGATTTAACATCATAATGCACATTTTAACCCTGAAATATTTTGTTTTTCATTTGGCATTTAATTGTAAATTTTATTTTAAAAAGTCTCAGACTTGGTGATGATTCACATGTTATATGTACTAACATATATTGACATATTTTTGTTGTCTGGAAGCACATACAAAACATTAAAATACTAAGCTGTAGACTAACATATAAAGGTATTTATCTATAACATTAAAAGTACAAGAAAACATATTTTTTCTTGAAATACAAATTCATTTGTTCTTTCATGTCTGGGTTAACTTAATACTACTGAACAATATCCAAATAACTAAACCTAATAATTTGTCAACTTGGACAAAAGCAAAGTTTCCATGCATACAATGATTACATAATTAAATTAATCTGACAATCTACGCAGGTTGTCATTTTTCAATTGAAAACAAATATATAAGTATGATTACTTTTTTTATTTAATGAGTATCAACAGACAGAAATGTATTGTATTATAGATTTATATAAAAAATTAATCTACACAAATGAACTTAGTTAAATTGAATTTCAAGGGAAGGTAGTCCATCATCTAGTTGTATGTATGATTGTAGGTGTGTTTTATCTTTTTTAATCAAATATTGTGGACACTTAATTTAAGCCTCTGTATGAATTTTTTTTGAATTAATGATAATCTGCAGTTGCATTCCTTTTTATATATTTATTTATTTATTTATTTTTCTTTTTAGTAAGTAGGTTAGTTAGAGTTGACTCTTTCTAACATTTGAACTAGAAATGTTGGCGCTGGATTGCTTAGAACGTAACCGTTATTTTTTTTTGAAGGAGGAGACATAATTCAAGTACAAAATCTATTTTTATCGCAGAAATTTATACTACTGTATCCATGGAATTTCATTAATGTATGATGATACTACAAATTATCACCATATCTTGTTGAACAAACAAATGGAGAAACAGGCAAAAGTAAGCCTACAAATACAGATCCCCACATATCAGGCATCTGTTGAACAGTACATGCAACAGCCACCCACACCCCAGCATGTACATATTAATCAACCCAGACCTCTACGCTACCACTGCATTAGAACTAGAACCCTCAGCCACATATAAATGAAAACCTAAGTTGAACGAACACTTGATTCCTCAGGGAAACCCATCATGACTGAACCAGAATACTGAATTGAAACTTAAAGACTCGTGAAAACTATAAATTCAATAGTACATGTTATTTGAATTATTATACTTTAATATTTCTCCCATTAATAACTCGCTTAATAATCAGTAAATAAGGTCAGTGTTACAATGTAATTACTGTACTAGAATTAACTGTTTGGAGTCTGTCATTAAGGTACACAGGAGTTTATCATGCAAAATTGTGCAATAAGATTAATTTTACTTACATTTCCTTAATATGTTTATATACAATACAGACTAAAAAGTGTGCCTAATAGTCTTTCATCCTTCCAAATCTCCTCAGATTTAACACCACTGCCAATCTTTTTCTACATCATTTTAATGTCTTTAGTCTCTATTTATCCCTGGGTTGAGTTGTGGGAGTTTTAACTTCTTACACCGATCAACAAAGGAGAATGGTTGGATGGCTATTTATCCCCTCACATATGTATCAATTTACATGTAATGTTTCCCTAGTGTTTTGTGATAACAAACAAAACCTTCATATTTGTAAACAATATGAAGTAAGTGGGATGCAATATTAGATATCTTTTGTCGATGGCAATCTTTATTATTATTCATTGCTTATTTTTTTCTACTAGACAAAATTTAATTAATAAAATTGTATGACAATTTTTTTCATTCAACGTCATTGTTAAATCCAAAATCTTATTGTTTTGACAGCCAAAGTTGTCTCTTAAGAAGCTACTTATATTTCATTGTTTAATTCCTTATCTTAATGTTATGATTGCAATTACTTTCAGTTTACTGTTACATTTCTAAGCGTTTTGACAGCCAAAGTTGTCTCATAAGAATTTACTCTGACATCTGTCTGCCATTGTTTGTCTAACTATCTGCCTGCCATTGTTTGTCTGACTATCTGTAGGACATTGTTTGTCTGACTGTCTGTCTGCCATCGTTTTTCTGTCTGTATCCCATTGTAGGTCTGACTGTCTTTCAGCCATTGTCTGTCTGACTGTCTGTCTGCCATTGTTTGTCGAACTGTCTGTCTGTCATTGTTTGTCTGACTGTCTGCAATTGTTTGCGTGGATGTCTATCTCATTGTCTGTCTGCCATTGTTTGTCTGACTGTCTGTCTGTCTTTATTTGTCTGACTGTCGCAATTGTTTGTCTGAATCTGGCTCATTGTCTGTATGTCTGTCTGTCGTTGTTTTGAGAGAATTAATTGTCCTGTTTTAATTAATTGCTTTTCCCAGGTTCATACTATTTCAATGTCTGCTAAGAAAAATCATTACTATACGGATTCAGATGTAGACAATTCTGGCATTACACTATAACTAAATTTATAAATATAAAATGGCTACTTTTGCTAAATAGTGTTTGACATAAGCAATTCATCTATAAAATTCTAACAATTAAACAGCCCATTTTGACTACAAACAATATTCTGCATATTTATTGTATAAATTGTATATTAACTACTTTTTCAAAAATAGTTTGGATTTACGAAATGTTAAAAAGAACTTACAGTGAGAAACTTAATATACAAAAACTATCAAATCATGTTATAAATAAAAATTTCCTAACAATCTTGGAATTTGACACATCTATCAAACGTCATTGTAACCAGGGCCTTTGTGGCTGAATGTTTAAGTAGTTAGTCATCTACTATTGATCACAATGACTGTCAACACAGAGGTTTAATGTTTGAGTTTCAATCCAGGTAGGGTGTGCTCGAGTCCAATTGTAATGTAATTGATAAGCATTGCCAGTTTTCATACTAAAGGTCAAGTGTTATGCACGTGTACTCCGGCTTCGTTTCTCAATTAAAACTGGACAGCACAATATAGCACAAAAACTGCTAAAAAGGGCATTTAACACCATTTAATAAACATAACAGTTTTGAAGACTATCAATTTAATGGCTCTTTAGAGAAACGTGAAGTTGTCTCTTCATATACAATAATTTAAATATGATCTCAAATATCTTTGATCTTACATTTAACCTTCCACTAATGTACTAAATACTCCAAAACATAGGTAAAATTATGTATTACCATATAGTCTATATCTGATAACATGAGGTATGAGTCTCTAATAAAACATGAGATTTCGCATGCCATAAAACCTGGTTTAAAGCACCATATCTTTTATAATACCTTGTCCAAGTCAGGACCATTGCTGTATGTACTATATTTTTTGATGTTGGTTCTGAAGTTGCCGGTTTCTCGGACTTGATTTGTGGATTGTCTGTTTTGACATTTTCATAGTGTTCTCCGTTTTATTATTACCTTCATCTCTCGTATCTTATCTGTCCACCTTTATATCAGGCTTCTATGGCAGTGCCAGTGACAATAGCTGTAGGTATGATGACAGAACTTCTTTGCTTTTTTCACAATGCATAGTTTAAATGCTATATAATCCTTGAATAAAATTCTCAATATAAACAAAAATATTACTTTATTATTTATTTTTCAGAGAAATGTTGACAGTAGTTCTGCTCTTAATAATCATTCTAACGGTGACAGCCAATCAGAAGTGTCCAAACAATTTGTCTGCAAACTGTTTTTGTACCGACAATCAAGGAGCAGTTAAATGCAGGTTTATCAAAAACAATGTTATAGAAATATATAATGCCTCTGGTACACCAACCTTATGGAATCTGACAAAGCTAGATATATCACAAAACAATTTAAGCACACTGCCGTTAAATTTTCTTGATGGAATATTTGCGTTAGATGAACTTGATCTCAGCGACAACAATCTGATCCAATTACCAAATATTTTCCGCCCAGGACTTTCTGCCACCATAAAAAACTTAAAAATTTCACACAATCAACTTACAGATATACACAAACTAACATTTTCCTCCATGACTGCTCTGGAACTACTAGATATTGCAAACAATTATCTGAAGATATCTGCAGACAATGCATTTGTAGCTAACAAACACCTGTGGTACTTGAATCTTTCAAACAACCATTTGCAAACTCTATCCATGCAAACTTTCAAAGGACTTGAACATTTCGTTCGAGATTTAGATGTTAGCAATAACAATCTGATATTGGTGGAAAAAACTACTTTTAGTAATTTGCACGATCTGAAAATGTTGAGACTCTCTAGAATCTCCAATGCTACAACGATATCAGAAATAGACTTTCCAGACCATGTGGCATTACTCGATCTTAGTTTTTCTGGTATCACTGACATGGAAGACTGTCAGCTTTTTGAATTAACTGACCTGGAATATCTTAATCTCCAAGATAATCCTCTAATATGCTCATGTCATCTTGTTTGGCTAAATAAGCGAATGGTTCACAATCAAGACGTAGATCCGATACATCATATAATGCCACATGAGAATAACTGGACATGTCTCAGTACCAGTGGTAAAATCATAAATGTCACAGACTTTCAAATTGACTGTTCAGATCATTACTTCATATACAAACCTGAACACTGCAAACAGTCATCAGACGGTACCAATGATTTTAATGAACAAACGTGGAAAGAAAATCTAAATTTACAGACGGTAAAGGATAAAGAACAAGTAAATCTTGAATGGAATGGTTACAATAGTTCTCATTTCTATGGATACAGAGTTACTATTCTGAATGAAAATAAACAAAACATTTATGAATCTCCCACCATTCACCCGTCTGCTACAAAATATTCAGCCATATCAGCTGCCATTACAAATGGCAAATTTCAAGTCTGCCTAAAGCTACTTTACAATGAAACCTATTTTATTGGAAAAGCTTGCAATGAAGTATCTTCAGTGGATTTACGAATAGTTGTTGGTATATTGGCAGGAGTTATATTTCTAATTCCATGTGCTGTAGCATTGATCTATATTATGTACCTGGATAAAAAGAAATCCCCATACAATACATATTCTGAATTATCGGATCAAGCTGCACAAAAAACATCAACAGAGAGTTCTGCAAACCACAAAGGAAATATGGCAAAATGGGCCAAGTCAGAAAGAAAAACTGACAAGCTCAAAATACCAGCAATAACCGTTCAGGAGTATACATTAACAAGCACACAAAGTACTGCAAATATTTTACACACAGAAATAATTCCAGGTGTCCACAGCACAAAAATAATTTTTCCTAACGACCAAGTGGGCACTGAACCAAACGGAAACTCAGGTAGTAGTGAAGGCATCGGGATCGATTTACCCAATGAGTCTGGTCGTACAAACCAAGGTTTTTTAGAGGACAACATAGGGGATTTTGATGTCAAACTTTAATGGAAATATCAGTACATATTTTATGTAACTTATTAATACAGAAACCAATATAATCTTCTACAATCTATATCAGATGAACATCAAATCTCAGACATATTTTACATGCATCTAAAGAAACCATCAAATTCAAATCCGATCTAAAGCAATTTTAAATTTCCTTCACAACGAAATTTAAGTCACTTTCTTATGTAAACCTCAATCTTTTCAAAATTGAAACGTTATTTTCTAAAGATCAACATTGTATTCCTAGTAATTTTAGAGTTATTTAAACCAATATTCATCATTTTAATTGTATATATCAGCAATTCTCCAAGTATTATTTACAGCAGTTAATATCCATGCAGTGCCAAGTAATCTTCATGTCTTTATTATACCGGTATTTGACCGATGTCATTATGTCTGACGTTTGTCTTAATAAAGCATACTATCTACCCAAAGTTCAGGAGCAACTATTTGTGTACAACTGCATATTATATTAATATGAATTATATTTTATATTTATAATTCGATTAAACTTCGTAAATATTGCTTTAAAAGTACAGAAATGCACTGTTTTTTATTAATGTTTCACCTGTTTCAATATTCCATATTATTTGTTATAACATGATCCATTGCATCTAGCCATAACAAGAATTATTTTCACAGCAGTCGAAATTTAAGAGACATTCACATTGAAATTTGTCCTAATGTTTACTGGGGCTTGCAAGAAACTCATAAAAAATGCCCACTTTGAAGTACATACTTCCATGTCTGCTTTATAATACAGATATGCAAGACCATATCTTAGCTTGGTGGATAAGTTGGTCTACTATGGATAAATGTAAATGTTATTACAGTGGATGAATGTGGATGTTCTTTGTATCGTAGATTAGATGTTATATTTGATTTGTGGATTAGCCGTATATTTACTCTTTTGCCCATAATTTTGATAAGTTGGATTTTATGCGAGTAATCTGGATAAGTTAATAAAATCTATTTTTAATATCGTTTTTTATCAATTATTTAATAGACAAATTTTATATAGTTCTTAAATCATAAGTTTTTCAAATTTCTGATAAACCATTAAGTGTAAATTTGAATAGAATTTATGTACATTTTTCAAACTATTAAATAGGCATCAAGTAAGTTTGTTTGTTTGAATGGTGTTTTAACGCCCCTTTCAGCAATTTTTCAGCTATTTCATGGCGTCCAGTTTTTATTGGGGGAGGAAGCTGGAGAACCCGGAGAGAACCCCCGACCTGCAGTAGGAAAACTGGCAATCCTTGTCAATTAAGATTGGAGTCGAGTACACCCTGCCTGCAGTGAGAATCGAACCCGCAATCTCAGTGTTGACAGACCACGTGATCAATAGTAGATGAACTACCTTGACCACTCGGCCACCAAGGCCCCCGGTATCAGGTATGCTATCACATGCTAAAAACTGTGTTTTCCTAACTAGGATAGAATTCATTAACCTATCATTAGCTTTTATTATGCAACTGTCTAGACACAAATAAGTTATGTATTATCTAAGACGGACCCAAATCTGAAAAAACTTAAATAATTAAGCCTTATAAAATTTTATTGCAAAAGAAATTAAAAAAAAAGAAATATAAATGAAATATTGTTTTTTGATTGAATAAAAACACTTTTTTATTTCCAATAAAAACATTGTCATCAGAACATGGGCACCTTAAACTTAGTGCATGCATATTAATATGCTATTCATTAAAATTCTCGTTAGAATTTGTTCTAACTTGTTCATGGTTTTTTTTTATTAATGTGTTTGCTTCGTAACTTCTCTAAGAATGACTCTTATTTTGTATTTTACAACCCAATAAATAAAACAACAAGTGTGGACACAGAAAAAATGTCTCGCCTGCATTCTGCATCTGTAATGAAAAATATTATGTCATTAGCATTACGTAAATATTATTGTTATCACTTTAAATTTACAATACATGGTTACAGAGAAACAGACCTAATCCAAAAACTTTAATGTTGTCACTGGATTGTGAAATTGAGGTCATGGTCAGGTGACACTCATGTACTAATCATTAGCAACCTATATATCAAATATTGTCATCCTACCATACATTTTTACAGAGGAACTGTCTTAATCCAAAAACTTGAATGTAGTCATTAGACCGTGATATTGAGGTCAAGATCAGGTGACACCTGCCAGATTGTCATGCATTATTCATCAGCAATCTATATGTCTACTATTGTCATCCTACCATGCATGGTTACAGAGGAACTGCTTTAATCCAAGAACTTAAGTAGTCACTAGACAGTAAAATAGAGGTCAAGGAAACACCTATCAGACAGTCATGTACTATTCATCATAGACATAGACATAGAAAACTTTATTTCAATTCGGAATGGAAATAACAAATAAACATAAGCTCTACTGAGCTTTTCACCGAATATACACAGTACAAACATAACAATACATGATATATACAGTACACTTAAACGATGACGTGCATAGCAATAAATAAGAAGCATAAAAGGCGGTTTCATAAAAGCACTGGCACGGAAAGCAATAAAAAGAAAGCGAGGACAAAAGAATTTAAAAAGAAAATAAAATTAAAAAGATACACATTTACAGCACAAGATATAAAATCATAAAAAACATGAAAAGCAGTATTACAGGCATTATGTAATTGATCAGAAGTAAACACCAATAGTTAATTAAAATTAGCAACTAAGTTAAAATATCTAAGCAGTTAGCAGTATTTAAAATCAACTAAAAGTATAAGCCAAAATTAACAAATAAATAATAGTTTAAAAAAAGAAAACAACAGAAATTTGATATCTACTGGCATGCACTACATTTACATTCTGTGTTATTCCAGGACTGAATCAAGCTTTTAAATTGTGAAAAGCTGACCTCAGTCCTGAAATGTTCAGGTAGGCTATTCCATAAATCTGGAGCTACATATCGAAATGAATTTTTGCCATAAGAAGAAGTTCTTACCCGTGGAACATCCAAAATGTTGCTGTACCTAAAAGAGTAATTTAGTTGTTTTTTACTGACAAGATTATTAAGACATGATGGAGCAATGTTATTAATGATTTTGAACGTTTCCAGCGCCATGGTTCGAAGTCGACGGATTTGTAGAGAAGGCATTCCAACTCTCTGTAGTAAATCATTGTATGGCGAGGTATAATCCTCATACACAAAACGAAGTGCTTGTTCCTGCACTTTCTCTAGTTTTTTATTGTTAGTTTCTGAGCAGAAGTGCCATGCCAAAGGGCAAAAGTTAAAATTGCTTAATATAAAAGTATGAAAAATTGTTATTTTGTTTAGCCTGGACAAAAATGGACTTAAACGTTTTAGAATACAGAGTTGCTGAGCTGCCTTTCTACAAATATTTCCTATATGGGCATCAAATTTTAGTTGATAGTCAAGTTCTATACCCAGCAATTTAACAACTTTTAAACACATGTTAATTTGAAATTTTGAACTTCTATTGTGGGGTTCATATTAAAAGTTTTTTTGCCAACCGCTATTACTTGAAATTTATCGGGATTTGCCTGCAATTTGTTCTGTTTAAACCATTCTATCAACTGGTTTGATTCCATTTCGAGAGTTGAGATAAGTACATCATAGTCTGGACTGGAAAAAGACAAAGTATTATCATCTGCATAATTATACAGTGACCCAAGTTTAATAAAATAAAATATATCGTTTAAAAATACATTGAAAAGTATGGGCCCCAGTATAGAACCTTGAGGTACTCCTTTATGAATGTAAGCCCAACTGCTAATTAAGGATACATCCAATTTTTATTAGTTGTTTTCTACATGTGAGATATGACTTAAGTAAAGAAGCAGAATGTGGATTAATTCCGTATGAAAGCAATTTATCAATCAGAATTTCATGTGGAAGGCAATCAAAAGCTTTAGATAGGTCCATTAGAACTGCTGCCAAATAGTAATTTTTGTCTAGAGCCTCTCACCAGTCTTCAAGTAGCCTTAGCAGAATAGTCTGACATCCATGACCCTGGCGAAATGCACATAAATATGGGTTGAATATTTTAACAAAGAAATCGGTAAGTTGTATTTCTAGTACCTTTTCATATATTTTCGAAATGATGGAAAGTACACTTACAGGTCTATAGTTGTTTTTTTGAAGTGCATCACTTTTGTGTATATTGGGGTGACTTGAGCTTCTTTAAGTTTGTCAGGGAAGATCCCAGATTTAATCGTTGTATTTATGAGGAGAGTAATTTGGGGTGCCATGATAGATTTACTGAGTTTCATTATTTTGGCTGGGATCCGTCAACACCAGTGGCCTTTTTTATATTTATTTTGCTCATGATGTTTTCAACTTTGGTTGGTGTTACTTTTTCAAATTCAAAATTTAATGTTTGGTCTCTATGTTTTTCTATTTGTAAGATACTGGGGTGTTTTTCTTTTTCATAGGCAACATCATTTCCAATAGTATCTGCTATTGTTGAAAAAAAGGTGTTAAATGTTTCTGCTATTTGCTTTGTGTCATTTATTATTTTATTGTTTTCAGCAAGTACAATTTTTGGTTCCCTCATTTTACATTTTTTGGATAAAAATGGCTTTACACATTTCCAGAAATCACCTGATTTTGCTCCCCCTGTGCATCTTTCTAAGAAATAGGTTTTCATGGAGTCTCTTTTTAATTTGTTTACCAGATTTCTTTGTTTACTGTATTTATCCCATGTCTTATTGTTTCTTTGCTTTGTAAAATTTGTATACAGCATGTTTGCGGTGTACTGCTTTTCTTAGTTCACCATTCATACATGGTAGTGGTTTTTTCCTGTGTGTTCTAAACTTAATGGGTGCATGTTTATTTAGGGTATATATGACCTGATGTTCATAGCTCATGTATGTGTCATTCACTTGCTGTTCAGTTGTTATATTTGTTGGGTCAGGGATGTTAATTTTATTAATATCATGGTTAAATACTTCAAGATCAAAATTTCTATAGCTTCTATATGATACAGCTTTTCTTGGCTCTCCTGGTAGATTACCCTTTATAGTAGTAGATATAAGGTTATGAAAATCACTTATGCCAGAAGGGATGTTATGTGTGTTAAAGCATAGTGAACCCTTACTTGTGACAATAACATCTACTAGTGATGGTTTACAGTTTTTCATGAAGCAAGTTGGATTTTTTATAAGCTGTGACATATCAAAAATCTCACATATATCCTTTATAGTTTTACATTTTGTTTCATGCAGCATATCAAAATTTAAATCTCCAATAATAAGATAATGTTCATATTTTATTAAGCATTGATCTAGATTTTTTGAGAAGTTATCCATAAAAAAACTATCAGTCATTGATGGTGGTTTGTACACTCCCGTGATAAGCCATTTTCTGTCAGTTACATATACCTCAATACACATGTTTTCTAGGTCTTTTGATTCGAATTTTGGTCGTCTACTAGATGGTATGGCACTATTTATAAGGGCTAGTATACCACCTCCTGATCGTGTGCGATCTCGTCTTAAGAGTTGGTATCCCTCGACCATAAATAAATTGTCGTTGAATGTTTCATCAAGTTTCGTCTCAGCTATGTATAGCAGATCTACCACTTTCTCATGTAATATTTCTTGTATTTCGATAAACTTATACCTTAAGCTATTTATGTTGATGTATGCAACTACAAAGTTTCTGGGGTGTTTACTTCTCGAGTCTTTCAGCTGTTGGAATGTGCTTTTGTTTACACCGGAAGTATCCAAGGGTGCGTTCGTACCTGCTTTGTGCACATCTAATAATAGAACAGCAACCTATATACCAAATATTGTCATTCTACCATGCATGGTTACAGAAGAACTAGCCTAATCTAAAAACTTAAATGTAGTCACTGGACAGTGAAGTTGAGGTCAAGGTCAGGTGACAGACTGGCAAGAACTCATCATTAGCTACCACTGGACCAAAATTCGATGGACCTAGGTCTTAAGCTTACAAAGATATAAAGCAAAATGCCCAAGTTTTGACGTAGCCAGATTCCCATATACATGTCTCCGCGACTACAGCGACTATCACGGAAGGCTTGACAAAAACCCAGAATCAATGAAAGTTAATTCACTTGTATAATAATTTTCTTAGAAATATAAGAAAATAAAATGATGGATTCCTATTTGATCTCAAATAAACATTTTACCTAAAAAATCATGAAAATACTAACTATTTGAACTGAAGACTAAAAAATAAAACGAAAATGCACTCCACAAAGTTCAGAGGTCCTCTAGTAGACTCTTTGAAGCACTGATCCACTTCTTAAGTGTCAGCTGATATTAGGAGTGTTGACACTGTACTTAGAAGTTAAAACACAACACAGTTTGTATAAATGTATTTATATAAAAAATTTTAATGAATACAGTTTTCTAACCCCGTTACAACCACAGCATTCTTCAAGATGTATCTGGCTGGTCAATTAAATATGGCTCAG
The DNA here is from genome assembly GCA_944474755.1 of Limnoperna fortunei. Lineage (NCBI taxonomy): Eukaryota > Metazoa > Mollusca > Bivalvia > Mytilida > Modiolidae > Limnoperna > Limnoperna fortunei. The sequence goes on from OX104112.1 coordinate 65,778,874, forward strand.
TAGGAAGCACTTTGTATGTTTGTGGTTTAAAGCTTTTGTAGTGTTCTTTAAACTTGATTTCTGGTTTCTTTTTTCCCCCTTTGCATAACCAGATGTTGTAATTACTTAGATTACTAAAAACTCGACCAACTAATAAAACAGAAATCCTCTGTTTTCCACATTTGTCTATAAAATCTATCACAGTTATTGAGATAAGTATTTATCAGATTCCAAACTTGCTACGCCTTGATGAAGGCGTTCCTGGTTCTACCCTTCCTGGTGTTGCTATCACAGTCCTGGAATATATAAAGTATAACTTTATTGTCTGTAAACAGCTGACAATTATCCTTATTTTATTTTGGTCATAATTAAACTATTCAAAGTTAGAGGAACAACTTGATTCCTTTTTTTGTCAAAAAAGGTAATATTATAATACAGGTTCCTACAATAATATGTTTCTCCTCCGTCAGAATGGAGTTTTTATTAGTTCATTTTTGTAATGTTTGAACACTTCAACTGAACACATTTAAGACATGCAAACTGATTGTTTTGATTAACAAGGAAGACATCCTAATAACTACAATGAATTATTATTTAAGCAAACGGGGTCCCTGTCCATGAAAGAGCTACAGGAGTATCATTCATATTGTAAACATTTTGCAGTGTAGACAAAAGTCAAACTTTGTAACAGATTGTAAATTTTTCTTGTGATTAAATACCCTGTGATAAAAATGTTTATGTATGGTAACTACCCAATTATGTGCAAAATGTATCTGTTTTGTTATTGTTTCTTAGGCAGAAATCTAGGTTGTCTGCTTTCAGGAAAATAACCTCTAGTCTTCAAATCGTGTTTGAAATTTGCAATGGTTTATTGGTTATCCCCAGATTTCTTAGAAAAAAAAATCTTAGAATTACGTTTTTCACAGTACAAGCATATAAAACTGTAAAACTTTAAAATCTGAATAAAATTGGTAATTGGAAGTCCAGGCCAGCTGTTAAAATGAGAACAACCTATTAAAATAACATACTTTCTAACAGACGCAGCAGCCTGTTTTTCCTGTTGGTCTTTTCTGGCTTTGATTAAGTCTTCTGCTCTTTTCATCTCATCCTCCATAGCATTCATCTCCTCTATTGCATGTTTTTTTCTGTCCTTTAAGGATAAGAATTTATACTTAACAAAATTTATTTTTTGTACAAGTGACTAGTTATATGTTTCACCAAGTAAAATGATGCTAAAGGTATATATGAAACATTCATATACATATTCTTAAGACAAAAAATGTATGCTTGGATTTGGTGCCATCTGTCCAATAACATATAGTGTTCTCTTGGGCCAACCTTAACATATGTTTGTTTGCAGTTTTCTGACTGTAACTTTAGAGCAATGCGTCGGAAGATAGGAATATTTTATTTTATATTATCAATTTTCTTAGTTTTTGATCAAGCAGATAGATTCAACAAGGCTAATTCAAATTAATAAAGAAAACTTTGTAAGCAGCATAAATATACACTGAAAATGTCAGATAATAGCAAGGAAACATAGAATGTTCAATTATGTTTCGTGCGACTATAACATGGCTGTCTGCAGTTCTCTGCAACAATTGTTTCGGAGAACTTCTGAGATGGAACTTGCCTCCCAGATGTTAGAAAATTTTGAAAAATTGAACAATTTTGAGCACTTCTGGTGATTTATGAATTATGTTTGATGAGCTTAATTTTAAATAAATGACAAGCTGTTGTCATTATCCTATGGTATTTAAAATAGATATTCAGATTCTTGGTAAAATAATACTTTTTTTGTAAAAGTGGGGTGTGATCTGACCCAAGTGACCCTTATCGAAACATATCAACAATCTCCTATATGTTTTGGAATAAAATAGTCACATGAACACGTGACGTGAAAGCATAAAAAAAATGGGGAAATAGAAGCATTAAATGGATCTTGACTGACGCTAAAATTAGAAAAAGAACAACCCTTATATTTGAATAATGATTGAACTATTTAAAAAAAAAATATTTCAAAATTAGGAGAAATAACATTTTGTCAGTTGAGTGCATTTGATAGGGTTGATCAGAAAACAGCAAGCAAACAATATTTTAACTTAGGCCTTGTTATACTGCCCTTAACACACTTTTATAAAATGTAGTTTTGATATAAGGTTCCACCCTCAATATACTGCCATCTCATTTAAAGACACAATTTTGCTTGGTCAAAAAGGAGTGGTAGATTGAGGGTGCATTGTTTATTGTTTACAGTTCTGTACTACTTGTCTCCCCTACATGGAACACTGTTAGTAGTATTTTTCAATACACTACTTCAAATGATTCAAATTTAAATAATCACACATTTTTACAACAAACATGTATTACTGAATAATGCAATAACTTTAAATAGAAATATTGTTTGTTTGTTTGTTTGTTTGAATGGTGTTTTAACGCCACTTTCAGCAATTTTTCAGCTATGTCATGGCGTCCAGTTTTTATTGGGGGAGGAAGCCGGAGTACACGAAGAGAAACCCCGACCTGCGGTAGGAAAATAGAAATATTGTAAAAATACTACTAATTATACTTTAACTATCTATATTAGCCAGCATTGCAGATGGTAGCTATACAGTTACATGCATGTGTGTAAAGTCATGTGATCCATATGAACAAACCCATTTCAGTTGTAAGTTGAACTATCCAAAGAAAATATTGAAGAAGAGCACTAAAAGTAATTTAAAAGTAGACAAAAGTAATTTTGACATGGATAAATATAAAGTTTTTACTTTTTAAATAACAAAAATGTCAGACATATTTTTGCAAACTGTGAAATGCTATATTTAAAATTGACATTTTTATCAAAGATGTCATGTCAGCAATAGAATTCAGAAGCACTGTTAGGGTGCTATGATGTAACAGCATAAACCCTACAATGTGTGATGATCCCTTTTAGGCTGCGCCTATATTTATATATAAAGTTAAATTGTGATGTGGTTAAAATGTTAAGTTTGGAACTTTTGATATCAATTGTGAAATTAACTATTACCTGTCTTGTTTTACTGGAATCCTTTATACTGTAAAACATTGGTCCCAACTCAGCTAACCACTGGCCATCTACTGCTGTAACACACTGCATGTACTCCTATCAAAAGAAGATTTAACATACATTGGCAAATTTCTAAAATATAAATATATTTTGTTTGAATAGATTGTAAAGACCATTTTAGAAATTTTTTAGCTTTATAATAGAATCAAGTTTTTATTTTAGGAGGAAGCCATTACTAATAGAAACCCTTGATCTTAAGCAGGAAAATAGTCACCAATGCCCCAATTTCAAGATAAATAACAGATGTATTTACATCAGTAAAGAATCGTAGAAAGGTTTGCTTTTTTTCTTTTTAATGCTGACAATGCTATTTCAGGGGTAAATATAATTAGAAAACAAAGCAATAAACTTTAAGTACTGGCATTGTAAAAACTCTATTACAATTTAAGCTTCTTTATCTTATCCTTTAAATCAACTTGCTTAATTGCTACACAAATGATTTACACCTTAAAATGTTAAAACATAACATCAAATATAAAAGGCATCTTCCTTATGACTAATCTTCAAAACACAACTTATACCAAAACTTTAAACAGTAATTTTTCACCAAATTTATAGAATATATTAAAAATTCAACAACAAATAATACAAATATTTGGAAAAACCTAAAGATAAAAGGTTGCTACATATAAACGTGGTACAAAATTTGTCGCTACCTTACTGTTCTTCTCCTATAGCGTTAATAGCAATGCATGATCTTTGTTACTTTTGTTTGAAAAAAAATTTTATTGTTATAAACTGGTATATTTTTACCTTAGCTGTCATTACAAGTTCATGGTAGACAATATAATCAGGGTTAAAGCCCATACCAAACAGGGCACTGGTTGGATGTAAATGACATGGCATCCCTGTCCTTACATGAACATACTCCCCTATACCCTGAAACAAAATGGTATAACTTTATAATAACACAGTAAATAAAATGTTACCATTATAACATCCCGATCATGAGTTATGAGCTCGAGGCTATACAGAAAAGGCTGTATTCATTTGGATTCACATTTATTTGATGCCAATGTTAGCTAGCTTGTATTTGGGGAGGAAGTTGGAGTACCAAGAGAAAACCCAAACCTTTAGTAGGAAAACTGGCAATCCTTGTCAATTAAGATTGGAGTCAAGTATGCCCTGCCTGTGATGTTACTCAAACCCACAATCTCATTGTTGACATGCACGATTGATAGTACCACATGTTAATATGACCATATTGCTATGTTCCCTTACAAGGTGACCGAAGAGAGGTTTGTCTGTATAAAATAGTTGATTGAATAATTAACATAATTTCAGGATGATTAATTCACATTAAACATTTAATGTTTAAATTTAAAAAATTAATTTTATCATCCATCAGTAAACAGTTCAATGTACTTTTTGCAAGAACACATAGCAGAACCCCTATGCCTTTCTCAAACATAAACTTTAATTTTGTTAAATGATTTTATTCTTAATGGAATTCCTACATTTGTGGTTGCATGTGTTAAACAAAACCCACAAAAGCAGAATACATGTTACAGTACCTTAAGCCTTGCTGCCTGGTGGAAGTATGCAGAACATATACATTTTCTGATGACATCCCAGTCATTGCCACAAGACGTTAAAGACATTTTCTGTTGGTCCATTAGTTCTTTCAGTTGCTGTCGGACTTCTCTGACCTATCAAAAAGAAATAACTTATATGAACATGTATCAACCTTTTCAACAGGTTGTACTGACAGTAAATTACCTATCAAGTTGTACTGACAGTACATTACCAAACAAGTTGTACTGACAGCACATTTCTAAACAGGATGTACTGACTGTACATTACCAAACTAGTTGTACTGACAGCACTTTTCAAAACAGGTTGTAATGACAGTACATTTCCAACATCTTGTACTGACAGCACATTTCTAAACAGGTTGTAACAAGTGTGGACTGTGAGCATGCTCACAAAGGGATACCCCCGCTTCACATTCAAGTCCAATTATCTCCCCTTAATGATATCCGAGGTCAATAAAAATCCTTCAAGCCGATCTACATATAATGTACTTCTTTATGCTAGGTTTCATGAAATATCATTCATTGGTTTAGGAGGAGTTGCACTTACAAGGGATGTGGACAGACGGATAGACAGATGGACAGACAGACAGGGTGATTCCTATGTACCCCTACCAAACAAGAATGTTAGGTTTTCATCATGATGATTTATGGAAGACAAATAAAGACTTAGCTGCATTAAGTACAAACCCACTATAATGTAATTAAATATCTGAAAACTTTATTTAGGAGAAATTCTATGAATAGTTAATTAAATTTGTGCCGACATACACAACTTCATCATGTGCATCAATAAACGGCAACAGACTTGGACAAAAGGGGAAACCTTTCAATCACAGTGAATAAATGAAGCAGAAAAAAAACCATGCAACACTACATACAGTGTAATAGTTCCACCAACACATGCTCATATCTACATGAATCTGATAAAACATAATTTCATAACTCAGCCTCTTGATGAAAACATCTAGATTATTACAGTAAAACACAATTTAGGACAACAAAAACATTGAAAGGTTTAAACATTAAATTTTCTCATCCGTTCTATCATATCAAATATACAACAGTATATTATACCTTCCTCATTGCTTTGATGTGTATAAAATGATCGTTGCACCATGTAGCAGAATATCTGTAAATAGAAATTTGTAAGTAATATTTTTTTAAATGTAATAAGCAATACAATAAGGCTCTGCCAAGTTGTAGACCGAAAGAAATCTTTCACAGGAGTGTATGATATTTTCCTGTCTTCCCCTCCAACCGGTGTTAAGATTCTATTTCTCACTACGTCATCTACCTTGAAAGTAATCTCTAGTGTACATGTTTTGATAAATGGTTTTATTTTGATGTGCACTGTTATCATAAGGTAGCATAAATTAGGTCGTGAAAGCTTAGATATGCTGTTTTCACGTTCATATTAAAGAGGCAGAGTAAACAAACACAAACTATTGCACATATTTTTGTGATTTTTATTTTTGAACCAACAACTGATGCCAAAATTCATTTTTACTGGAAAAGAGGAATGAAATTCTGACCTCACCCAGGGGTTGAGACAAATAGTATCTATCACAAGTGGAAAGGCGAGACATGAAAATCTCAAACCCAAGGGCAAAAATATCTTGTCCATCACAAGGCTCTGCCAAGGGATTGGACAAACAGAAATTTTTGCCTGCTGGTTTGAGAATTTCTTGAAAATGCTTTCTTGGAGTGATTTGATACTTTTTCACACAAGAGTTCCAGATATTTTTGGAATTTCTTCAGTATGCGTGGTGTACATGTAACTTAATTTCAGTGACGTCATAATTAATTGACGTCACAATCAGCTATCTCACCAGGTGAGACAGAGTCATCTCACCAACAGGAAGTCACGAGATATTTCACTACCTTGGGTGAGAAAAGGATATCTCAACTGGCTGAAAATAAGCACCATGCAGTCACATTAGTAAGAAACCAAATTCTATCACCGGCAGAGACATAATATTATTTAATGCTCTACCATTACAATGAAGCATACCTCTATTATGGAATAGCACAACCCAGTTTGCTTGTCAACAGTGAAATAAACAATGTTGATAATAAACCGTAACTACTAATAGAAGTCATGTTTTCAATTACTTCTCCTTTTGCCTTTTTTTTAGTTCCGTATAAAGTTAATTGACTCCACTGTTTTTACATTTTTACATCAATAAAAACTGAACTCTGAATGGTTGACAGAGTTGAGGTTAATTTTACATTTCATGACATACAGAACTGAGATACCAGATACAATAATAGTTACACATGCATTAACTAGTAACAAATACACATGCATTAACTAGTAACAAATACTTAAAACTCTTCTAGTGATTATTACACAGCATTTCAATATATCTGTAGTAAGTACATCTCAAAAATGTACCTGGAAATATCTGGACTGAGTATAGGGCATATTAAGAATATCTGGACTGAGTATAGGGCATATCAGGAATATCTGGACTCAGTATAGGGCATATTAGGAATATCTGGACTCAGTATAGGGCATATTAGGAATATCTGGACTCAGTATAGGGCATATTAGGAATATCTGGACTCAGAATAGGGCATATTAGGAATATCTGGACTCAGTATAGAGCATATTAAGAATATCTGGACTCAGTATAGGGCATATTAGGAATATCTGAACTCAGTATATGGCATATCAGGAATATCTGGACTCAGTATAGGGCATATTAGGAATATCTGGACTCAGTATAGAGCATATTAAGGATATCTGGACTCAGTATAGGGCATATTAGGTATATCTGGAATCAGGATAGGGCATATTAGGAATATCTGGACTCAGTATAAGGCATATTAGGAATACACAATATCTGGACTCAGTATAGGGCATATTAGGAATATCTGGTCTCGGTATATGGCATATTAGGAATATCTGGACTCAGTATAGAGCATATTAAGAATATCTGGACTCAGTATAGGGCATATTAGGAATATCTGGACTCAGTATAGGGCATATTAGGAATATCTGGACTCAGTATAGGGCATATTAGGTATATCTGGAATCAGGATAGGGCATATTAGGAATATCTGGACTCAGTATAAGGCATATTAGGAATACACAATATCTGGACTCAGTATAGGGCATATTAGGAATATCTGGACTCAGTATAGGGCATATTAGGAATATCTGGACTCAGTATAGGGCATATTAGGAATATCTCGACTCAGTATAGGGCATATTACGAATATCTGGTCTCGGTATAGGGCATATTAGGAATACCTGGACTCAGTATAGGGCATATTAGGAATATCTGGACTCAGTATAGGGCATATTAGGAATATCTGGACTCAGTATAGGGCATATTAGGAATATATGCACTCAGTATAGGGCATATTAGCAACATCTGCACTCAGTATAGGGCATATTAGGAATATCTGCACTCAGAATAGGGCATATAAGGAATATCTGGACTCAGTATAGGGCATATTAGGAATATCTGGACTCAGTATAGGGCATATTACGAATATCTGGACTCAGTATAGGGCATATTAGGAATATCTGGACTCAGTATAGAGCATATTAAGAATATCTGGACTCAGTAAAGGGCATATTAGGAATATCTGGAATCAGGATAGAGCATATTAGGAATATCTGGACTCAGTATAAGGCATATTAGGAATACACAATATCTGGACTCAGTATAGGGCATATTAGGAATATCTGGTCTCGGTATAGGGCATATTAGGAATATCTGGACTCAGTATAGAGCATATTAAGAATATCTGGACTCAGTATAGGGCATATTAGGAATATCTGGACTCAGTATAGGGCATATTAGGAATATCTGGACTCAGTATAGGGCATATTAGGTATATCTGGAATCAGGATAGGGCATATTAGGAATATCTGGACTCAGTATAGGGCATATTAGGAATATCTGGACTCAGTATAGGGCATATTACGAATATCTGGACTCAGTATAGGGCATATTAGGAATATCTGGACTCAGTATAGAGCATATTAAGAATATCTGGACTCAGTAAAGGGCATATTAGGAATATCTGGAATCAGGATAGAGCATATTAGGAATATCTGGACTCAGTATAAGGCATATTAGGAATACACAATATCTGGACTCAGTATAGGGCATATTAGGAATATCTGGTCTCGGTATAGGGCATATTAGGAATATCTGGACTCAGTATAGAGCATATTAAGAATATCTGGACTCAGTATAGGGCATATTAGGAATATCTGGACTCAGTATAGGGCATATTAGGAATATCTGGACTCAGTATAGGGCATATTAGGTATATCTGGAATCAGGATAGGGCATATTAGGAATATCTGGACTCAGTATAAGGCATATTAGGAATACACAATATCTGGACTCAGTATAGGGCATATTAGGAATATCTGGACTCAGTATAGGGCATATTAGGAATATCTGGACTCAGTATAGGGCATATTAGGAATATCTGGACTCAGTAAAGGGAATATTAGGAATATCTGGACTCAGTATAGGGCATATAAGGAATATCTGGACTCAGTATAGGGCATATTAGGTATATCTGGACTCAGTATAGGGCATATTAGGAATATCTGGACTCAGTATAGGGCATATTAGGAATATCTGGACTCAGTATAGAGCATATTAAGAATATCTGGACTCGGTATAGGGCATATTAGGAATATCTGGACTCAGTATATGGCATATCAGGAATATCTGGACTCAGTATAGGGCATATTAGGAATATCTGGACTCAGTATAGAGCATATTAAGAATATCTGGACTCAGTATAGGGCATATTAGGAATATCTGGAATCAGGATAGGGCATATTAGGAATATCTGGACACAGTATAAGACATATTAGGAATACAAAATATCTGGACTCAGTATAGGGCATATTAGGAATATCTGGTCTTGGTATAGGGCATATTAGGAATATCTGGACTCAGTATAGAGCATATTAAGAATATCTGGACTCAGTATAGGGCATATTAGGTATATCTGGAATCAGGATAGGGCATATTAGGAATATCTGGACACAGTATAAGACATATTAGGAATACAAAATATCTGGACTCAGTATAGGGCATATTAGGAATATCTGGTCTTGGTATAGGGCATATTAGGAATATCTGGACTCAGTATAGAGCATATTAAGAATATCTGGACTCAGTATAGGGCATATTAGGTATATCTGGACTCAGTATAGGGCATATTAGGAATATCTGGAATCAGGATAGGGCATATTAGGAATATCTGGACTCAGTATAAGACATATTAGGAATACAAAATATCTGGACTCAGTATAGGGCATATTAGGAATATCTGGTCTTGGTATAGGGCATATTAGGAATATCTGGACTCAGTATAGGGCATATTAGGAATATCTGGACTCAGTATAGGGCATATTAGGAATATCTGGACTCAGTATAGGGCATATTAGGAATATCTCGACTCAGTATAGGGCATATTAGGAATATCTGGACTCAATATAGGGCATATTAGGAATATCTGGACTCAGTATAGGGCATATTAGGAATATCTGGACTCAGTATAGGGCATATTAGGAATTTCTGGACTCAGTATAGGGCATATTAGGAATATCTGGATTCAGTATAGGGCATATTAGGAATATCTGGATTCAGTATAGGGCATATTAGGAATATCTGGACTCAGAATAGAGCATATTAAGAATATCTGGATTCAGTATAGGGCATATTAGGAAGATCTGGAATCAGGATAGGGCTTTTTAGGAATATCTGGACTCTAGGGCATATTAGGAATATCTGGACTCACTATAGGGCATATCAAGAATATCTGGACTCAGTATAGGGCATATTAGGAATATCTGGACTCAGTATAGGGCATATTAGGAATATCTGGACTCAGTATAGGGCATATTAGGAATATCTGGACTCAGTATAGGGCATATTAGAAATATCTGGACTCAGTATAGGGCATATTAGGAATATCTCGACTCAGTAATGGGCATATTAGGAATATCTGGACTCAGTATAGGGCATATTAGGAATATCTGGACTCAGTAAAGGGAATATTAGGAATATCTGGACTCAGTATAGGGCATATTAGGAATATCTGGACTCAGTATAGGGCATATTATAACAACCATTTGTTATAAAAAAAGAAAATTGGTATAAAATTTATACCAACCCATTTTTCTTCCACTGATGATAAACATTTAAAAGAGTAAGATGGTCACTTTCTGGGACTTGGAACTTCTCTCTAGCATTATCAGAGTCCTCTTCCCTTCCTTTTGGTCTGTAGAAGATGGCAGGGACGGATAGCATGGACACTATTATCTGTAATAAATATACGTGTATTTCTTAATTTGCTATTATGTCTTTTCAGTAACTTGTGTGCCGTCTTATACTTCCTTTCATCTAACTATAAAATATAAAATATAAAATAAAGAGTTTTGTAGAGCTTTTGATGCTGAAGAAGGATGGTCTTTTTTCAGTATCTGTTATACTTTCTGACCTATATACCAAAAACTGTATTTTGACCCCTTGTTCTATTTTTAGCCATGCCGGCCATGTTGGTTGGCCTGCAGCCAAGATTTGTGAATCTTAATGATATGGACCCGTTGGTGGCCCCAAAAAATATATGGACTGAAGGGACCACCAAGCGGTCCATATACTGCCATATGGCCCTCAGTGTCATGAACTATTTGTTAAATATTGCATACATTGCATTTTATTGAACACGGGACCTGTTTCTTATAGTTACTAGTATTACTGTGTTAGTATGTAGAGCTGCAGAACAACAGTATCAAGCTACTTTAATTTTTTTTTTGAAATCATTACACAAACAGCAAGCACACTTTTATTAACACAATATTATTTTTATTGCAATAGGACTTTAAATTATTTTATTTATAATGTTCACACTGCATTTCATACTTGGTGATACATCTGAACACCCTATAACAGCTCACCTCTCTTCGCTGCCTGCTGCGAGTTGTGCTCGCTATCATCTATCTTTCTGAAAACACCTTATACTTAAAATTTTAACTGGTTTACCTGAGAAAGTGAGTAGAATATCTGCCATTTTCATGAATGTCAATTTTTAGCAATGTCAGCCATCCTAGTGAAAAGCAGGGCTATGGGGATGTAACTTTAATTAAAGACTCTTTGAAGGTCATATATACTAAGTTTGGTTTGATTTAGTCCAATGATTTCATATTAAAAGATATTTTTTATTTTTCACATTTGTTTAATCAGCAAAAGTATTAATTTTTCAAGCAATCTTGCATGTTTAAAAGGCCAACTATGTCCATAGTTTGGAAGAAAAATATGTATTCTTTAGAAAACACTGTTAAAGTTGGTTACCATGGTAATAAAACAAAAACGGCAATTTTTCGATATTTAAATATATGTATGACCATACTTCTCAAATGAGCCAAGATAACAAGTGTTGTCATCATATGTAACTAAAAGGATCTTTTCAACATAGTATGACCTTAGAAAACTTTCAAGGTCACTTGTGTTGTTCTCAAGGTCACTTAAAATCGATTTTGCTTTGAGATTTTCATATTGGAAGCTCAATTTTTAGTTGACCTTGACCTTGAGACACTGTAACCTGAAATGATTTCAATGTCAATTTAAGTTAATAGGATGTCTGTTAAAAATAATAATTAAGGATGATTTAATTTAACGCTAAGAAACAGTAGTTTCGTGGAAATATTGAACAATACAGAAATGGCTTTTTTTCACAAGTTACAAGGGTAACTATCTTTGACAGTGTTTTCTTTAGACATCTTTTGTTACCCCATTGAGATTTTAATACGTTTTGAATATTAATCACCAATTTATGTAATTATATTCATGATGAGTATTTGTGATTGGTGCATTTTCTGAAAATGGAGTCAGTAAAATGGCAAAAACTGTATTTTTTGGTAAAAAAAAATTTAAGAAAAAATGCATGAATTCTTGACATATTCGATAGCCTCTTTCTGACTACACATTTATGTTTAGTCTTGAAGCTGTTTTTAATATTGTCAATGAGGTATTTAATTAAGCAAATAAAACATTATATTGAATATGCATTGATTTTTGAATAAAAAATTGGGAACTGAATATAGGCTATTTAGCAGTAGGAGAAATAATAAAAAATGACCGCCTCAGTTACCATGGCAACCATGGTCAGTCATAACAAACAGTCATCATTTTTGTGATCCAATGGTCAATTGCAACTTATGAAATGAAAATCAACAAAATCTGAGACGTGTCATGTCCCAGTTATTTTTGTGCTTACGGATATTTGGTCTTCATGTGTCATACATCATACATAAGTATCTTATTTCATGTACAGACTTTAAACATGAGAAATTGTTGACTATTTATCGAAAACAATGAAACACCCCATGTACAAAATCTGTCAAGATCTCCATTGTGTTAAACTATCTATGTCCATAAATGTATGGTTATACTCCTATGTGCCACCTGTCATTGATATGTAAAATGAAGGGTATTTGCCAAACATAAGTTATAAAATAGGGTTTTCATCTTCAAATATGTAAGGTTTCTTCTTTATGAATTTTTAAATATTTTCTCTACTGATAATGAATTGAAATCTTTAAATTATGTAAGATTATTTCTTTAGTATAAGTTTAAAATTAAATAAATATAAGAAATTGTAAATAACCTTAAAAATGTTTGCACACAACACCAAAAACAAACACACTAGACTAAGAAGTTTAAAATATCCAAAAGAAAAGTGGCCATACCCTTATGCACACCTCCCCAAGTACCTACCCTTATAACCAGGTATATAATATTGCACACATCCCATGTTTCAGTATATTTAAGAAGTTTTCAGCTGATTAGCAGTGGATTTTTACTGTATCCACATCAAACAATAAAAGGTAAGAAAAATATACATATACCTGTTTTAATATCTTAAAGCAAATATTTGAAATATTTTTTTCTTATTAAAGATAACTTTTATGCAAGAAGTCTCAAATTTTATGACAATTCACCTGTAATGTGTATTCAATCATATTGACACATTTTTGTTGTCTGGAAGTACTACTGAAATTTATTAAAGTATCCAAGCAGAGACTAGCATATAAAGGTATAGTGTTTTGTTTTGTTATTTTACTTTTGAAAGCTGCTTAATGTAACATATGTAAAAACTTTCTCTATACAATTAAAAGTAAAAATATTTTTCTGGCTACATAAATTCATTTCCCACTGTATGTCTGGTTGAATTTAATACTGCTTAATACAATGTCAAAATAACGAAACCTAAAAATGGGAAAACATACCACTATAATGGCAAAAATATCACATTTGTCAATCTTCAAATATTTCTAAAGTTAATTGTGAATGAAACTGAGAGTATACATATATATATATATATATATATATATATATATATACAAGTCTAGAAGATTATGCAACGATACAAATGACGGTGTTTCTTGTCAAAAATTTAGACAAAGACTGACCAACGAATGGCCTTAGTCATTGAATGTCAATATAAATAAATGACGTAAACAAGTCATAACATATTGATCTTGAAATTTCTCATTTCCAACTTAACCCAAAATAGTTGCTTCACAAGTCCGCCAGCCGCGGACGTGCCGTGCTGTTACTTTGCTTTGCTCAAATATTCCAACAAGATGTAATCAAAATTACCAAGGTGACAAATTCAATACGCCAGACGCGCGTTTCGTCTACTTAAGACTCATCAGTGGCGTTTAACTCTAAATGCTTAAAGTATTTTTTCATTCGGTGATGGAATAATATAAGTCCACTGGGATCGTGTAAAAACACAATACAGGTAGTTCAAAATATTATATAAAAGTCTAAAGAGTCTACCAACCAGCAAACTTATGCTGTATCGTCATGTTTGTCGATCCGATACTTAATAAGTTTGCTGGTTGGTAGACTCTTTAGACTTTTATATATATATATATATATATATATATATATATATATATATCTACAAATTAAGCCCAACACTGTTAAAATTAGATTTTAAAACCGTCACGTTTTGCTAACTCTCTGCTGGACTCACACCGTTGTGACACGGTGGTACCCATTGTCTATTAATTTCACATGACAGATCTTTGTAATTTACTTCATAGAACTAAGTGATACATTCATATCTTTTTATCAATACTATGGCCTTGAGATGTTATTAATCTTGGACAAAAGGAAAATGTCCAAGCATACAATGATTATATAATTAAATTAAACAGGGACACAATCTACTCTGATATGACAGTCAAACATTATAAAGTCCAGCCTATAATAAATTAAAAACTGAGATTTTTTTTAAGATTTAAATTAAAGCAAAATATATAAGTATGGTCAACTTTTTTAGGAGTATCAACAGACAGAAAGGTATTGTATTATAGATTTAATTTTTTTTACCATCCTCTATTTGTATGTATGTATGATTGTATGTATGTTATTGTAATAACATATTCATTTCATATTGTCAACACTAAATTTGAGTCTCTGCATGAAATTTATTAAAATTAATCATGATCAGCAGACTAATGAATTAATTAATAGATATTTAAAGGCATTTTGAGCAGTAGGTATTGAATGGAAACCGGAAAGACTCAGGAAAATTAACAATAGCACAGTTAATTGAGTGATTACAATTTAATATTCCTGCCACTGACAACTCGTTAATTAGAAAATACATAAGGTCAGAGCTACAATGTAATTATTGTACTTTGGAGTCTTTCATTAAGGTACACAGGAGTTTATCATGCAATTATGCAGTAAGATTAACTTTATGTAAATTTAATTAATGTTTTTTGATAAAATACAGACTTAAAATTGCTCACAAGCCCAATAGTTTTTCATCCTTCCGAATCTCTTTTACTTAAGGGGGGTTTTTAACGTCCTTGACTACCGTAAAACGGTCTCGCACAGACTTATTGCCTGATGGCTTTTATAAACATTTTTTACCTATTTATTTGTATTCTTTGGGATTTATAGGCCATAAATACTATAAGTGAAATGATAAAAGTAGTCAGCGATGCCGCAACCAAAAAGACTTAGCGGAAGTAGATTTCTTGATTTAACCCCACTTTAAATATGTCTCTGCATCATTGTAATATCCTCTGTCCCTAGTTATACCGGGGTTAAGTTGGTGGAGTTCTTAATATCTTACCCCCATAAAAGCAAGTTATATGGCCATTTAACCTTTATCCTAAGTACATGTAACCATCTTGTCAAAGTGATTAAGGGAGTGATATTCAATGATTATTAATAATCAAATTGTGTAATTTGTCTAATTACCACATCCTGAATATAGCTGAAAAATTGCTTGCTGGATGTAAAATAAAAACAATCAATCTAATCAAAGTGCTCTTATTTTTAGTTTTCTGTGATAACAAACAAGCCCTTTAAATTTGTAAACAAGGTGAAGTGAGTGGGATTTGATATTAGATGTCTATCTTTTGTCAATAACAATCTTTATTATTATTCATTACTTGAATTTAATACTACACAAAATTTAATAAATAAAATTTGATGACAGTTGTTAGAAATTTCTTTTACACACCGCACTAGGCAATACAACCAGCACTAATATTGTGCACACATCCCTCAGAATGACTTGAATAAACATGTACCTGGATTATCACATTCATGTAAACCTTGTATTGTTATAGTGTTTTTAATTTTTATAAATCAATATCATTGTTTAATCCAATTTCTTATTGTTTTCACTCCCAAAGTTGTCTTATAAGGAGTTACTTGTATTTCATTGTTTGATTCCTTTTCTTAGTGTTTTGATCACAAATTACTTTCAGTTTAGTGTTACCTCCTAATTGTTTTGAAAGCCAGAGTTGGCTCCTTAGGATTTACTCATATCGTTTGTCTGACTGCCATTGTTTGAAACACTTTATTGTCCAGTTTTAGTTCATTACATTTCCGCGATATTTTGATGTCTCTGCTAGTTTTGTGGATAAGAAAAATCATTAGGATATGGATTAAGATATTGGCAGTTCTGGCATTACACAATAACCAATTTAATTTATAAATATAAGGCTATTGACACATTATAAATATAAGCAATTCATCTATAAAAAGGATAACAGGTACACAGCCCATTTTTACTACAAACAATAATATACATATTTATTGTATACATTTGTTTATCAACTAATATGAACCTTATTCCCAAAAAAAGTTTGGATTTACCAAATCTGTTTAAATACTAAAAGAACTTGCAGTGAGAAACTTAATATACAACATCTATCAAATCATTTTAACAATGAAAATTTCCTAACATTGATAAAATCTTGAAATTTGGCACATCTATCCAACGTCATTGCAACTTGATCAATACAGTAAGTTAACAACAAATATAGGTTTTAAACTAATAATTTTTTTTATACAAGCAGTGGCCTCAGTGTGTGAGTGGTTAAGTAGTCAGACATTATCTTCAATCTGTTGAAGGCGGTCACTAAATGGTAGAAAGATAGATAGATCTAGACTACTGACCACAATGCCTGTCAACACTGAGGTTTCTGGTGTGAGTGTCACTGCAGGCAGTGTTTGCTCGACTTAATTGACAAGGAATGCAGTTTTCCTGCCAAAGGTCAAGAGTTTTCTGTGGCTACTGTTAGTTTCCCAATAAAAAATGGACAGCACAATACAACTTAAAAATTGCTGAAAATGGCATTAAACACCAATTAACAAACATATATATAATTGTTTTCAAGACTATCAATTTTATGGCTCTTTAGAGAAACTTGATATTGTCTCTTCATATCAAATAACTTCATTTTGATCTCACATTACTATGATTTAATATTGAACCTTACAATAATGTACTAAATACTCCTGCCATGGGTAATATTAAGTATTCCTCACTGCTATTGGCTAATATCATATAGTCTATATCTGATAACATGTGGTATTAGTCACTAATACCTGTCAAGCATTATATCCTAAAACAGATATCTATTGCATTGCCAGTGACAATAGCTATAGGTATGATGACAAAACTCATTTGCTATTTTTTTCACAATCTTCATAATGCAGAATTTAAATGCTATATAATTATTGAATAATATAAATTCTCAATATAATATAAACAAAAATATTATTTTGTTCATTATATTTTTCAGAGAAATGTTGACAGTAGTTCTGTTGTTAGTAATCATTCCAACAGTGACAGCCAATCAGAAGTGTCCAAACAATTTGTCTGCAAACTGTTTTTGCACTGACAATCAAGGAGCAGTTAAATGCAGGTTTAACAAAACCAATGTTATAGAAATATTTAATGCATCTGGCACATCACCAACCTTATGGAATCTGACAAAGCTAGATATATCACAAAACAATTTAAGCACACTGCCATTGAATTTTCTTGATGGAATATTTGCGTTAGATGAACTTGATCTCAGCAACAACAATCTGATCCAATTACCAAATATTTTCCAGCCAGGACTTTCTGCCACCATAAAAAACTTAAACATTTCACACAATCAATTTACAGATATCAACAAACTAACATTTTCCTCCATGACTGCTCTGGAAGTATTAGACATTGCAAACAATAATTTGAAGATATCTGCAGACGACGCATTTGTAGCTAACAAACACCTGTGGTACTTGGATTTTTCAAACAACCATTTGCAAACTCTATCCATGCAAACTTTTAAAGGACTTGAAAATTCAGTTCGAGATTTAGATGTTACCAATAACAATCTGATATTGGTGGAAAAAGAAACTTTTAGTAATTTGCATGATCTGAAAATGTTGAGACTCTCTGGAATCTCCAATGCTACAATGATATCAGAAATAGACTTTCCAGACCATGTGGCCTTACTTGATCTCAGTTTTTCTGGTATCACTGACATGGAAGACTGTCAGCTTTTTGAATTAACTGACCTGGAATACCTTAATCTCCAAGGTAACCCTTTAATATGCTCATGTCATCTTGTTTGGCTAAATAAGCGAATGGTTCACAATCAAGACGTAGATCCAATTCATCATATCATGCTGTCACATGAGAACAACTGGACATGCCTTAGTACCAGTGGTAAAATCATAAATGTCACAGACTTTCAAACTGACTGTTCAGATCATTACTTTATATACACACCTGAACACTGCAAACAGTCATCAGACGGTACCAATGACTTCAATGAACAAACGTGGAAAGAAAATCTAAATTTACAGACAGTAAAAGATAAAGAACAAGTAGATCTTGAATGGAATGGTTACAATAGTTCTTATTTCTATGGATACAGAGTTACTATTCTGGATAAAAATGGACAAAACATTTATGAATCTCCCACCATTCACCCGTCTGCTACAAAATATTCAGCCATATCAGCTGCCATTACAAATGGAAAATTTCAAATCTGCCTAAAGCTACTTTACAATGAAACGTATTTTATTGGAAAAGCTTGCAATGAAGTATCTTCAGTGGATTTACAAATAGTTGTTGGTATATTGGCAGGAGTTATATTTCTAATACCATGTGCTTTAGCATTGATCTATATAGTGTGCCTGGATAAAAAGAAATTCCTACTGTATAATACATATTCTGAATTATCGGACTCTGAACAAGCTACACAAAAAATATCCACAGAGAGTTCTGAAAACCACAAAGGAAATATGGCAAAATGGGCCAAGTCAGAAAGTAAAACTGACAAGCTCAAAATACCAGCAATAACCATTCAGGATTATACATTAACAAGCACACAAAGAACTGCAAATATTTTACACACAGAAATTATTCCAGTTGTCCATAGTACAGAAAGAATTCCACCTTATGACCAAGTGAGCATTGAACTGGATGGAGACTCTGGTAGTAGTGCAGGCATCAGGATCGATTTACCCAATGAGTCTGGTCTTACAAACCAAGGTTATTCAGAGGACAACATAAGGGATTTTGATGTCAAACTTTAATGGAAATATCAGTACATTGTACTTTATGTAACTTATGTATACGGAAACCAATATATTCTTGTACAATGTATATCAGTTGAACATCAAATCTCAGACATATTTTACATGTATCTAAAGAAACCATCAAATTCAAATCTGATCTAAAGCAACCTCAAATTTGCTTTACAAACTTTCAATCCCTATCTTATGTAAACCTGAATCTTGTCCAAATTAAAACATTATTTTCTGAAGATCAACATTGTATTCCAAGTAATTTTAGTTATTTAAACCAATATTCCCAATTTTAATTTGATATATAAGCAATTTTCCATGTATATAACTTCATTTATAGAACTTAATCATGCACATTTTCATATCTTAATTTTATCTGACTTATATCATCATGCCTGACTTTTATCCCAGTATTACCTAATATACTTACAGTTCAGGAGAACTATTTTTGTACAATTGTATATTAAATTAATAAGAATTTCTGTGCTTTATATTTATAATAAATGTTGCTTTTATAAAGCACAGAAATGCACTGCTTATTATTAACATTTTACAACTCACATTCTACAGTAATGGAAGCAGGAGGTTTGGCATGCCATAAAAACTGATTTAACCCACTATTTCATTTGAAATGCCTGTGCCAAGTCAAGACCATGCTATAGTTACTATATTTTTGATTGTAGGTTTTGGAGTTTGCCGGTTTCTCAGAATTTTTTAGTGGATTGCCTTTTTTGTCTTTTTTGACAGTTTCATTAGTGTTTGGTATTTTGTTATTACCTTCTTTAAAAAGTTTCAGCATTCCATATAATTTGTTACAATATAATCTGTTGCTTAAAAGGAATTATATTTACAGTAGAAATTAAAGAATTGTTTGGAGTCTTTCAGTATGTTTAATGAAGTTTGAAAGAACCTAAATAAAAAAAAAGCCTTGCAACAAATGCTGTAATATATCCAACTAAATGAAAGGAATTATAGTCAAAATACAATGACCTGTCAGGTATTTTCTACCTATTGCTCAATCAATTTCAAAAATAGATAACTGCTTCATTCTGTTTTCTTCAAAGCTCTTAATCAGAAAGAGCTGGAAATTTAAATTGCAGCTATTCATGCATGACTCAGGTAACTTTACTGGAGAGATTGCCATAGGGTATAATGAGTTAGAAGTTTTAAAAGTTGCCTGAGTCACACATGAGTAGCTGCAATTTAAATGTCTAAGCTATCACTGATGAAGAGCTTTAATGAGAACAGATTGAAGCAGTTTTCTAAACAGCTGTTATCTGGATTAAGAATTGGTTGACAAATAGATTGAAAATACCTGACAGGTCATTGTATTTTGACTATAAAAGTGTCAAGAATGTATTTCAGCAAAATCATCTAACAGAAATTAACCATTAATACAGACACACAGTAATATTTCTTGCGTCATGCATACATGTATTTGAACAGCATGTATAGTATGATAGTATGAGTGAGTTAGAGTATGTTGTTTAATGCCAACTTCAGGACAAAAAAAAATGGCCACTGTGTAGTACATACTTCCATGTCTGATTTGTAATACATGTATGCATGGTTGGATTTTTAAATTGAAATCATACTTGAAGTCTTTCTCCACAAAGACAAATTATTCCAGAGAACACTCTGTAACAGCAAAGTACTAATTCCCATGTACTTTATTTGACATGACCAAAGATCAAACTCCAAAACATCTTTCCTTCAGATAAATATGAATCCCTCTAAACCATGCAGTATGCCAAAAAGAGAGGGAATAAACGTTCTTAATAATACTTCATTTACATATGTAGAAATAAAAGTACATTGTTTTGGGCATTTGAAACATAGGTAAATGACTATACATAAAAGTATATGTATGTTTTATTACCAACACAAATTCTGCCTTCAGGATAAAATTCATTATTAAAATATGCAAACTATCAAATCAAAAGAAATAATTGTGCTTAAAAACAATAATTATGTCAGCCTAACAGCTACTGTATATGATAGGATCTGGTATGTCTTAATGCCTGGCGATGCGCATGTAGTCACGTAATATAATGCATTGAAATCATAAGAGAAAAAATGACAGAGTGCTGAAAATATGTTATAATGGATACGAGGCAATTCTGTATTCCTCCTCATGATTTTGACAAAAGATAATGAAAGATGTTTTAAATTTAAAGACTGAATTTTTTATGTGAACATTAATTGACTGATTAAATGTTTGCTTGACATCCAGTAAGTGAGCAGTTTTATTCAGCTATATTCAGAACGAGAACATACATTACATCAATGAGGAAAAGAGGTGGGTCAAAAGGAACACATTTCTAACTACCAATCGAAAAGTACAAGGCATTGGATAGGGATGGAAAATTCAGCCTTTTGTAGCAGCTACAATGAACATGCTATTCTCATAAATCTACAAAGGTGCCAAAGTGCCACAAAATATGCCCAATGAAAACAAGCCACCTTAACAGTAAATTACAGGGCATTTAAAATCATGATAATCCTTAGTACCATAATGAACTCCATAACCATCCAATTCAATACGTTTGCAGGAAATTTGCAAGTTCTTTGAATTAATGTTTAAAACATATAATTAATTCATACATGTAGAGGACAGATAGGTTCATTTGTGAACAACAATTGTTTTAATATAAATTTTTATTTTGAAACATGATTTTACAGTTTGACTCTATGACATAGCTCACTTTATAATATTTGCATCACCATAAACATTTTCCTGAAGTTTCATGAAGTTCAGACAACAACTGTTTGATTTAGAGAGCGGACAAGGTGAATTTGACATTTTTTGCATAAAGAGCCATAATTCTATAGTGACTCAAGTGATTTGGCTTGGTCAAGATTTTTTGCCCATTAACATTTTCAACAAGTTTCATGAAGATCAAACACAACCGTTTGAGTTATAGAGCAGACATCACTGTGGATTCCGCCACCCCCACCCCCCATGGGTGTTTCTGTAATATGACCCATCTGTTGCAATTCAGACTTCATTTATTATATATATTTATTTTATTTATACATAAACCATGTATGATGGTGCAGTTTGGAAATTCCTCTTTAAACTTGTTTTAACCTTTATGACGTAACTTCATTGTAATGTTGTTGTTGTTATAACTATGGACATAATATCATAATATCATTAAATCTTTTTGTCACTTGTGAATATGATTTAAATAAAGACAGCAGTGTTCATCGAAACATAGCAGAAATATGGAGTTTTTATTTTATAGGATGGTATATATTGTTTTTAATCTGTTTATTAGATAAATCTGGAATGTTTAGTGTCACATAAAATGGTCATTCCTATAGAAGAGTTTTGATGGTCTTTAGCAGTTATCCAAGGTACATCTATGCCCAATAAAATATATTAAGTCAAGCAAAAGCTTAAATTGTAGACACTTGGGACTATAGGTGCAGGTAATTTTACTTGGCTTTTTCAATACAATTTTTAAAAATAAAATAGTGAATTTTTTTATCTCATTCTAGAGTTATGTTAGAGTTATATCGTTTTGTTACTTTCTGCAGATGTGTAACTTCTCAATAACCACATTGTAAATATTGTACATATAATTTTAATTTATATTTCAATAAATGTAAGTCTAGTGCTGGTGTTTACTTCTAAGTTTGAAATCTGATACAAATAAGTGTGGACTGTGAGCATGCTCACAAAGAGATACCTCCTCTTCCCTTTCAAGTCCAATTATCTCCCCTTAATGATATCCGAGGTCAATAAAAAGTCTTCATACACATCTACATATAATGTACTTCCTTTATGCTAAGTTTCATTAAATTTCGTCAAGCAGTTTAGGAGGAGTTGCGCTTACAAGGGATGTGGACTGACAGACAGACAGACGAACAGGGTGATTCCTATATATCCCCCCAAACAAGTTTCCGGAGGGTATAATAAGTAAATTTTTACAATATTTACTGTTGGAAAACAATAATTTAGAGGTCATCACTGGAAAAAGACATGGACAAATAATAAGAGAAAAAAACAAACAAAAATGACAATAACAACACAAACTGTAACCATGGAGCATTTAAATGTTTAACTGATCTACAGACAACCACCAATTTACAGTTTTTCAAAAGATTACAGTTCAAGCGAATTCATTCAGTGCAAAAAATTATATATTTTGGGTTCTATCTTGGATAAATGGCTGGACAAAAATAGACACAATTTAAAAGAGGAATTTCAAACATCACCAATCCATGTTTAGTTCAAATTAATCCAACAGTTTAAGGGGAGAAAATTTAGAATAGAAAGTTGATGGATTGAAAGATGACTAAAGGATGATTGATGGATGTGGATTGAAAGATGACTAGAGGATGATGGATGTAAATTGATGGCAAAAGCTAACCCTGACTTTCAGTCAGGTCAACACCACACAAACTTCCACATTATACTAACACATCTAAACTATAATAAAAAGTAGGTTTATAGCTGTTACATTAAACATGAGTACGACTTGACCTGTCACAATTTTTAAACATCTGACATGAAATTACCCAGAAAATAAAAGTTTTTCCATAAATACCCGTTCTTACAATACAGTCAAACCTGTTTTAAGCGACCTTTGAAGAGAAAATTCACATATGACAAGGGGTCTTTAAACAGAGGTCATGATGTTTGCATACAAGTCATCACAGTCATGTTCCCAGCTTGTGAAAGAGTGAATTGTATTGTTTGTTTTATTAAATAAAAAGTAAAATATGAAATTTATTTTATAACAAAAGTACAAAACATACAATAATTAAGAGTGTTTTGATTTCCGATTGTATTCATGCATATCAACTTTATTCCCCAATCAGTTATTGATTGATTGATTGATTGATTGATTGATTTGATGTCTGCATTACGTCCAGCGAGCAGTATTTCAGCAATAATCAGGACGGGTTCAGTTATTGAATTTTTCTTTGTACCAGTTTAAGTGGTTTCCATGTGTTTTAACAATATGCTCTATGGAGAAAGTACAAGTTGGTTGAGACCCAGAGAACACCCGTTCGTACTGATAAATCCCCTTTGTAAAACAAAAAGCAATGAACATATCATATAAATACAACTTTGTGAGAAACATAACATTTCCAACCATAATGGCAATAAAATTAAATAAGGACATTGGCGACTATTCAAATCGACAGGGCAATCTTAAGTTGGCTTCTAAGATGATAAAAACATATTTTGATCATTTCAAACTTTAGTTTTACGTTTTGAAGAATCTTGATAATGGTCTACAAATCTTCTTTTCTTCCAACAAGGTTTATTTTTTGTTTAGTGACTTTAACCATCTCAATAGTCATTTTAGATAGGTTTTCTTAGTGAAATGAACAGAAAACATTGTCATTAATCACGTAAGACATTGAGTCATTATATGCAGGTAAAATAAAAGGGAAAATGCTGGAGAGGATAAATACAGTTGCATAAAACAGGAAGTTGTAATATTAAAGGTGTGGCAAATACAAGTTTGGATGTACTTCATAGAATAACTTGAAATATAATGTGGATTCTTACCAAAACATCGGCACTACATTTCATCTCAAGGGAGACAATTAACATCTTAGACATGGCAGGATCTAATGGGAACTCTACCATTTGTCGACCCATTGGTGTCAGGCTTCCTGTATTGTCTAAGGCACCTAATATCCAAAGCTGGTACATAGAATTCAAAATATTGTCCTGAAGAAAAAAGTTACTAATTAAAATTGTGTACCATAAAAAGCTGTTTATAGTCCGCATCCTTTTCTTGGACCAGAAAATTGCAGAAAAATTCTTATATGCATGTACAATCTGCACGTACAAGTTTTCACAAAACGTCTCAAGATGAAGACATCCGAGTTTGACTTGGTGGCACTTTTTAACAAGTTTTTACTGTAATATGTAATTTATTCTCTTTTAAAATATCATTTATGTTTAAACTTTTATTAATTTCTAGTGACTGTAATAAATTAAATAAAAAAAAGTGTATTCTCATATCGTCTATTTTGATATTTGTTAAAACAGATAATCTCACATTTCGAAACCAAAACAATTTGTTAACTTTCATTCATCAACGATAACAAAGAAAACAAAAAGATGACATGTTTTATTTTAATCCTTGAATGATTGCAATCAAAACATCGATCTTCAAACACTTGAGGTATTATAACGTTGCCATTTGCATTTTACGCAATACAGGTTACACATCTGCTATTTTCGTATACATTTTAATTTTTATTTGTCCTATATAATTAATTTAATAATGCTAAAAACAATTTAAGTAAAAAATTAATATCAATACAAAGTAAAAGAATAATTTTAGAATAGTACAAAAATACAGCATATAACACAACAACACACAAATGACCGCCATTGACAACAATAAATGAGGTGAAAAAAACTCTATCGAGTCTGTATTTACATATAATCTGCACCATTACTTTCCAACTAAGATTAAAAGAAAAAGACAGTGGACAATACAACCCTAATTACTGTATACTTATTTCAGAAAAACTTTGACCCTTAAAATTTTAAAGAGTTCAGTAGTAACCTATTAATATGTTTTATTATAACTGTATTTAGAAGAAATGATTATCCTATCATCAGGTCTAAACAAAAAAATCTTTGGCATATTTTACTAGAAAAAACTTTAATTGATAAAGAATTCAGTGATCATGGCCTTGACAGTACAACGGGCAATTGTTGTTAATGAAGGCAGATTCAATTTGAGTATTATTTTTCATAATGGTAAATTTAATAAAGCTAAAAATATAGCTTGTAAACAAAGTCAATCCACAAAATTAACTTGTCAATACATATACAGATTAAGTTTTTTGATTGTCCAGTATCCCAAATACTTAGATGCATTAGATTTATTAATATTGCCTTTCTAAAAAAAGTTTTTAAAAAAATTTAGGGAGACAATATTATTAAATAACTCATCTAAAAACTGACTTCATCAGAACATTTTACCGGAAACAGAAAACACAAAGTATAATAAACCAATCTATACCTGCGGTGGGGGGTCCATGAAATGGAACTGTAGAAGATCCTGTACGCCCAATGACTTCAGAAGGAGTACAACGTTAGCCAGGTTAGTCCTCTGCATCTCTGGTATAGTAGTCACTAACATCTCATCCTTGTATTGCCTCTGTGTATAGAGACGGTAACAATGACTGAAACAAACAAAACACTCTGACCAGTATAAACAACATACAGTATTTCTTTCCTTTCTATTTAGTTTACTTTTTTTTTTAATTTTAAGGTTGGCACAATATATACACAATAAGCAAGAACTTTCAATGAAATTTCCAGTATATCAGTCTTGACCTAATAAATGCCCCCTCCTTAAATAACACCTTGCCCCTATTTACTAAAAAAATCTTTTAACTGTTATGCAATTGGAACTGGATTTTTAACATTTGCATAATGCTTTGCTTTCTGTCTACTGATGCAACAGTTATTCAATCTGCATTCTGATACAGCTACTGACCAATTATATTTTTAGATATATAACTAAATTGTTACATTGTTTAGTGAAATAAATTATGTTTCAGATACCTGGTGATAGCTTTATTCTGTATTGTCTGTTTTACAAAAATGCAACGCCAAGGGAATTTATTACGTCAAATACTGTAGTTACATTGGTAAATTGGTGTAAAAGTTGACTTCTTAAGAATATAATTAACATTATAATGTCATATAAAAGTCAAACTTTTAGAATAATAGCATGGACCTTATAACCAGCACAATCTTTGCAGTAATAGTATACTTCTAGGAAAGTTAAATATTGACTACAATATTATCACTGCAACAAAGACAAAGTAATTTCTTCTAACAAAATAACTTACCCTGGACCTGTTCTGCCAGCTCGACCTGACCTCTGATTAGCATTTGCCTATAAACAAACGAATTAAAATTTAAAAGCTAGATTTAACAATCCTTCATGTTTGAAGTTTATAATTCTGAGAACTTCATATATGTATCACTCTGTC
Source organism: Limnoperna fortunei (assembly GCA_944474755.1). NCBI lineage: Eukaryota > Metazoa > Mollusca > Bivalvia > Mytilida > Modiolidae > Limnoperna > Limnoperna fortunei. Next base: position 65,806,356 of record OX104112.1, read on the forward strand.
ACCTTAAATTCAGATAATTATATTAATGAAGCAGGACTTTTTTACACTTCATATTATCATATAGATTTTAATTTTATACACTAAATTATTTTGCAATAGTTCTCAACCTTCTGAAAAAATATGCTGAATGTGATACCTGTAAAGCACAGACCACAAACTATTATGGGAGGGAACTCCTGACACACAAGATGTAGTCAACAAAAAAACCCCCAAAAAATCAAAGAATGTGTACATGGGACACAGATGCCCTTGCTAAATGAAGTCCCAAACAGGAAGTAGTTGTTTGACAGGTTTGAAAGTCACTTAGGACGTACAACTTGTGATACTGAACCACCCTGCCAAATTTCAAATTGTTCTCATGTACAGTTTTTGAGAAAAGTTTGACGAAATTTGTACAGACATATGTACATATGTACGGACGGACTGACGGGCGGACATGAGTAAAACTTAATGCCCCCCCACATGTCGTCGCCGGGACATAAAAAATATTTCAATGTAATTATTATGAATTACTAAGATTTAGGAATAAATATCTGAACTGCTTAAATATTTCTTCCTCTGTTTTACAGGTACTGTTTGATTTGCACCCATAATCCCACTTACAAAATTTATATTAGAAGACTTACCTGACTGATAGGGAATACTTGTAATGAATCCATACCAATTTTAGGATTAAACACCTTCAGCTTACAGTATCCAGAATCAACCACAAAAAATATTCCATCCACTGAAAATGAATGTTTTAAGCTGTTGAACTACACAGCTTATTAAGCCTATAAAAATACTGAGAAAAGCTCTAACAAGCATGTATGTAAACATGTACTTTGCTGAACTTTAATAATGTAATTTAAATAAATGCTTAAAATCCAGTTACTTTTATACTTAAGAATTGAATGCATTCTTTTAAAGTTTCATAGACATATGAAAGCACTGATCAAAGTACATTCAATGAAGCGTGATGAAAATGTGCTTTATTCAATGCATTCATATGTTGATGAAACTTCGAAAAAATGCATTCATTTCTTATATCTACATTTTGTTTCGTTAAAAAAATTCCAGGATCCTAATTTAAATCATGCACAATGAATTTTTTTTTTTATTTAAGTTACTCAGCATTGTTTGTTAAATGTGGACATCATCAAGGAAGGCTACCAGTTTCATTGAGAAATGCAAAGAATGATTCTATATCTGCAACCATTTGAACCAAGAAATCCAGGATATCGATGAAAGACATGTATAATTGCATGAGAAATTTATTTATAGATTGATTGGTAGCTGTTTTATGTTATAGTAGCAATATTTTGGCCATATTCAGGAAGTGAGAAATATTTGAATAATTTGTTTTGAAAATGTGGTTGTATACCCTTTACATTATTTGAAATGGAGTTATGGTCATTTCGTACCCTGGCCATTTCGTACCCTTACAAATATGGTCAATTCGTACCCATTGCCGAGTCAATTTGTACCCAACAGATGGTCAATTCGTACCCGACTAAAGTCGTAATGAAATTGTATGTATTAAAAATTAAAAATGATAAATAAAATTTTTTATTGGTTATTTTACTCAAATATATTTGTAATTAGTCTGCATATTGTGATCAGTTTTGGTTTCTTGATAGTTATTTTGGATGTAGTGTGGTGATAATTAATTTTGTGTGATCTCATTAAAATTATGATTTTAAGCATGAACATAAAGGTAAGTGTATATATTATAAATCATTATTATTACATACTTATTGTTCACTTCCTGGCGCGTGTCTGTATATGTGAAGATACTTATTGTTGAAAAAAACAAACTAATTGGTCAAGATACCTTTATGGTTTTGATATAATTAAATTTATAATTGTTATATTGTATTTATCTATTTGTGGATCGACAGCAGCATATGGGAACCAAAAGAATGTTCGAGCACAGTGTCCTCCGCCTTTCTATGTGCTCATTAGCTTGTTGTACAAAGAAGCGGAGATTGTCCGTATGCAAGTGAAGCTAGTCTCAGCCAACAAACTTAATAAAAAAAAGATCCGCCAAGATGTGCACGAAAGTAATAAAGACGTGGGAGGAATACAGACGTGGGTACATGTCTGCTGACAAAATTACTAAGACTCCTATCCAGAGTGTACGGACATTAAATTTCATAACTGTGCTGTGTTGCTATGTTTTTGTCTTTAATATATATTTTTTTTAGTGCTCCAGTTACTTATTTTTGTTCTTCTTTGTTACCATTATTATGTCATTTATTGTAATAAAATTTGAAAAATACAAGTTTTTATATTTCACATATTTCATTTCAAGTCCGTTTTCTTGACACATTGTCAAACAAATCAGTCAGGTACGAATTGACTCAGCGCTGGGTAGGAATTGACCATATTTGTAAGGGTACGAAATGGTCAGGGTACGAAATGACCAGTTCCCTTTGAAATGATGCTCCAATTTAATGTTGATAAGAACATGTTTATTTAGCAATTCCAAAATGTAGGTACTCTCTTTGCATAAAAAAATGGTTCAATTTAGAAAAAAATCTAAATTCATAACAATTAAAGCACACCATATTTATTTATAATGAGGATATAACAGTTTTATTACCTATTAGGACATACAAGGTTTAGTAATTACCAAGGGATATCACAAGGACATATTAATTTGATTAATTAATCACATACCAGTCAGTGATGTTTCAGCAATATTCGTTGCTACTATACATTTCCTGATACCACCAGGAGCCTTCTCAAAAATCTTAGCCTGTAGATCACTGGGTAACTGTGAATATATAGGTAAGATGGCAAGTGGGGGTGCATCCTCTAACTCGCCTAGCCTTTCTACAACACAAACAATAACTAGATATCAGAGAAATGGTATCCATCTCTGTGGACCCTGCTTACCTTGAGGTCAAAGTTCAAGGTCAACAGTCATCAACCATGGTATGAGACACATTGCCTTGAAATTAACTACCCATATCACAAATATTAAATGCCTACGACAAAACAGACAAAAGTTACAGCCCATACACGTTAAGTTTGGACAGACGGATGGATGACCAGATGAATAGACTGATCACTATACGGCGTCCGACACTTAGTGGACGGGCTTTAATAAAACTTTGTTTGTTTGTCTGATCATTTTTCAGCAGTTAAGCTTTGAATTTAGTACCAGTTAAATACTTTGTAACATAAATATCTAAATGTAATAGACAAGACTTTTTGTGTAATGGGTTAATCTTAAACTTAAAATTTCATATTCTAACTGGATACTGAGTGAAGGTAAAGTTTCATGTTAAAACTGAACAGAATTCTACTTAACTTGAACCTTGTATAACAACAGCAATTTAATATTTATAATAAAATTGGTGATGTTCATGATAACAAAATGTCTTATTTCTCTACCTTTGTTAAATAAATTACATGTTTATGTTAACAATAAATCCACAAGACTGATGTTTGAAATTTGTGTTCCTGAAGAAGCAAATATAAAAACCACATGTATGTGACAATGATAAACAGATATCAATAGTTTACCTGACAAAAGTTCACATGTGACTTCAATGTCTTCCTGGCCTGGCATGAACACTAATATATCCCCTGAAAGTTTAACAAACAAATTATACTCATTTTAATGGTTAACACTTTTTACACTATTCAATATATAGCATTCAAAGATGAAATTACCCATAACATTTACGTCAACATTTATATATATATATTTTACCTAATTGGATTTTATTGTTATACAATTAACAACATGTGACTTTAACTAACCACAGTAACTATATCTGCAATGTAATGACAAAATGAAAGAAATTACATCTTTAAATTTACTAAGGAAACTAGTGCATTCTTAGCTTATAGTCAAAATACAATGACCTATCAGGTATTTTCTACCTATTGCTCAATCAATTCCAAAAATAGATAACAGCTGTTTAGAAAACTGCTTCAAACTGTTTTCTTCAAAGCTCTCAATCAGAAAGAGCTGGACATTTAAATTGCAGCTATTCATGCATGACTCAGGTAACTTCAAACTTCAAATCTCGAAGATAGTCATAGAGTACAATGTAGATTGAACAAGTTAGAAGTTTAAAGTAACCAGAGTCACGCAGGAGTAGCTGCAATTTAAATGCCCTTGCTATCACTGATAGAAATCAGCATTTAGCAGTTTTCTAAACAGCTGTTATTTGTATTAAGAATTGGTTGACCAATAGGTAGAAAATACCTGACAGGTCATTGTATTTTAACTATAACACTTTCCATATTTGTATCGGCATTTGGCAAATGTTAAACAGCAAAACAGAATGTTAAAACTAATAGGAACATCTCATTGTACTGTACAGAACTAAAAAAAACTATAAAATGTCATTTTGTTTTCATTATAATATAGACAGTAGACTGCGGACTGACAAAACCTGATACAATGTTATATCACCAGTTGCAAGACATAAACATTTGCAAACATTTTGATGTCTGAACTGTCCATTTATTACACAGATCTGTCTATCCACGTTCAGCTGGTTTTTATACATACCTTCCATCCCCATGAGATGAATCTGTAATGACTGCTTAACAGCAGAATCTACATAGTCCTCAACTGTGTTTTTACTGAAGAATATCTCCACTGGGAAAGTCCTTCCAGGGATTATAAAAGTTGGAACATTGCCAAAGAATGTGGCAAATTTTGTTGCATCCATGGTAGCAGAGGTAACAATTAGTTTTAAGTCTGTTCTTCTGGCTACAACCTGTAGTAAATTGCATGCAACATAAATATTTTAAATAGTAATAGGTTCTTACATACATTCGTAGGAAAGACCGGGTAATATTCCACGACGCTGAACGAGTGAAAAGACAAATTTGTTATTACTACTGAAAGATCACCCTGGATTTCCTAAAAGCCCATGTATGTACCCATTTCTTTTGTAAACCAACAACTTTCAAAGCAAGATATCCAATAGTATCCCTTGTTAAATATCTGACATCCAATCATAAATCCAGAAACAAAAAGATTTAACAAGAACATTGTTATGTTACCACAACAACATTCTTATTTCAGGCATTTCCTTTGGTTGAGTAAAGATTTTTTTTTCTTCAATTATTATTTGAAATTGCACAAAAACAAAACCATTATTTCAATTGACAATAAAACTGGATAAAAAGAGAGACAGCTTAAAGCATTAGTGTAGTCTGCCTTAATGGCAGTCTCATATACCCTGTGTGTTGCTGTGAATATATTCTGAAAATCAAAAAAAACACCACTGTATTATAAACAATGTACAGTTAATAATACATAATTAAAAATATTCCACTGTAAACACAATTAACCAACTTACATCACGTAACAGGCCAAACAGTAAGTCTGTATACAGTGACCTCTCGTGAGCTTCATCCATTATTATTGCACTGTAATTGTCTAGATCAGATTCCCTTAATGATTCCCTTAGTAAGATACCATCTGTCATGTATTTTATTACAGTTGACTGAAATTATAAAAAATGTGTGTTGAGCAGTAGGACACATCAATGTTTACACATGTTTCAAGTGATAAGAGTTAATTATGAACCTTATATAGTGATTAATAGAATGCAGAATATAATAGTTAGTGCCTTATATTCCTTACTGCCAATGGTGTTAGGATAACTTAATTTTTAATTGTTTGTCTTGGGTCTCAGTGGCCCAGTGGTTAGTCATCTAAGAAACAAGGATTGACAGTGTTCCTACAGAAGGTCAGGGTTTTCTCTGGTTACTGCAGCTTCGTCCCCTAGACAACATGTAATAGCTTAAATATTGAATAAAGTGGCATTCAACACTATTCAAACAATATCAATCGTTTGTGCAACAGATCAATTGTGCACTAATAAAATGCCATTGGTAAATTCATCACTCCAGGAAGTCTGCCCTTTAAATACAAAAAATGTTCAATGGTGAGCATTGGAAATGATGTAAAGTATCTGTCAAACCAAACATCCTCATAAAAAAATCCCACATTGCTTAGAAAACAGTGACTAAAATTTCAAGGTAAAAATTGAATGTCAGTAAACAGGAGGTAGGAGCCAAGGAGGTCTGACTCCCACAAATATGGTATAATCAAACAAAGCTACTAATGAAATTTCAACAACAGAAAATGGTTACAGATGCCTAAATTTGACTGCTGTTAAACAGGAAGTAGGAGTCAGAGAAGGTTTGAAAATGAATCTCATAATATGGCATGATTAAATAAAGCTACTGACAATTTCAGTATTGTATCCATTACAATTGCTGAGAAATATGTGACAGAATATGGTCACACAGTAACATAGCCTACCACACAGAACAAAAACAGTATTCCCCTATACCCTATGGGGAGCAAGGGTATAAAATAGAACATGCTGGATAGTGCTGGGCAGTATTACCGGTATACTGGTGTCATGACTTGGGTCACTGGCAATACACTGTATCGGTATTGTCCCAGAATACTGTTATGCTCCGGAAAATTTAGTAAAAATGTTGAACATTACTTTATTTACTTAAATTACTTTGTTTTCTTGCTTTTTAATACATTTAAATTATGATAATTATGGCTTTAATCATGCAGAATTGCACCGTAATTGTATCTGATCCCAGTATAGAACAGTAATACCTGTAATATCATGATGCCGAAAGTACCATAGCAATGCAAAATGGAGGACACCATGGAAGAAAGTATGAAAAAATCTGTAAAATATATCACAATACATATTTTGATACGGCAGGCCTGCATCGTGCTATATAGTGATACATTTTGCTCTGTGATACCCCTCTCTTATGCTGGCCATGAATCACTAAGTACAGTTAGAATGACTACAGTAGTACCTCTGATGTACAATCTTCAAATCTGATAGCATATCCTACTTCATCCCCAAGTTTGACCTGCATTTCTTCTGACACTCTCTTAGCCACAGACATAGCTGCCACTCTTCTTGGCTGGGTACACCCCACCATGCCATATTTGGTATAACCATCCTCATGAAGATACTGCATTAAACAGAACATTTAGATTAAACTCTACTTTGTAAGTTTAGTTATTTTTTCATATATAGCATTAACAGTTTTTTTATATTTATTGATAAAATTTAAAGTCCAAACCAGAGGCTCTTTAGAGCCTGTATCTGGAAACTGATTTTATAGGCATAGAAGATGACATTTCCCTGATGTTAAACTATGTCCTGTAATTTTCAATAAACTTGAAAGAGGATGATCCAAACATATTGCTATAAAATTTTATTCCATTGGTTAACCCGTTTTAGAGAAGTAGATTTTTTTTTTTTAATTTGCCCTCAGGTCCTATGTTAAACTAAGTCCTGCCATGGCGGCTATTTTGATTTACCTATTGGAATAAAAAACATAAACTGTTTAGAGTACCATCCAAACAATATTGGTAGTAAGTATTGTTTCGATTGGTTAACCGGTTTCAGAGGAGAAGCCTTTTAACCTTTTTCCTATAGGGTCCCATGTTAAACTAAGTCCTGTGTTGGTGACCATTTTAAATTTCCAATTGTCATAAAAAACACAAACTTTATAGAAGTCCATCCAAACAATATTGCCAGTAAGTTTTGTTTCCATTGGTTAACCGTTTTCAGAGAAGAAGCCTTTTAAAACTTTTTCCATAGGGTCCCATGTTAAACTAAGTCCTGCGGTAGTGGCCATTTTTATTTTCCAATAGGCAAAGAAAACATAAACTTTATAAAGGACCATCTAAACAATATTGCTTGTAATTTTTGTTTTGATTGGTAAACCGGTATCAGAGATGAAGCCCTTAAACTTTTTTCCCATAGGGTCCTATGTTAAACTGTCTTGCGTGACAGCCATATTAGTTTTCCAATCCAAAAAAAAACCCACAAAATTTGTAAAGGTCCATCCAATGAACATAATGACCAAGTTTGGTTTTAATTGGCCAAGTGATTTCAGAGAGGAAGATAAAAACGTAAAAAGTTTACAGACGCCGACACCACCAATGAGGAGGACACAGACGAACGAACAGTGATAACAATAGCTCACATGACCCCTTGGGTCAGGTGAGCTAAAAAGAAATCTCTTTAGTCGATAAAAAATGTACAGCCATGCAGGAATATAGCCTACATACTGGCATAAGGAAATTATTTAAAGAAGGGTTCAGACAAATTAACAAGCCAAACCATAACAGGAAACAATCTCAATCAAAACTAGTATTTTTGTAAGATACACATGTAATGCTTCCTGAAGATAAGCTCACTCGATAACTTTATACACACAAACAGACTGGAAACAGTATATTATCTATCTCTTTTTGGGTGCACTGGTATAATGAATCCCACAATACAAAATGATGATACACAGCTGCTAATAAAATTTCAGTATTGAATCAATTATCATTGGTGAGAAAAATGTGACGGAAAATGGTTATGGACGGCTGAAAATTTACTAAATCTGTAAACTGTAGGAGTCATGGAGATCTGAAAATGAATCATTCAATTTGGCATGATCATGCAAATCTAATGACAAAATTTCAGTATTGTATCATTTATCAATACTGAGAACAGGAAAATGGTTATGGACAGCTGAAAATTGACAAAAAGTTGGAGTCCAAGAGGTATAAAAAAGAATTCCACCAAATGTCATGATCATACAAGGCTACTGACAAAATTTCTGAACTGTATCATTTATCATTGGTGAGAAAAATGTGACGCTGACACTTACACACAGACCTAAAACTGTACACTCCTATTCCCTATTTTCAAAAATACAAGAGTTACTTCCCATTTGCAAGAGTTGTCTTTCATAACAGCTGGTATCTAGTATTGAACAGATAGGGAAAAATCGCGTTTATTTTTTTTTTTTAATAAAGTCTGTGGACTGACTCTTCCTGTACAAGTAAAAAAAACTGCAGAATTAGTTTGCATATCATAATAAATTTTTGCCGGATGCTTTGCTATATGTGAATAAAAAAATATTGTAGAAAAACTATTTTTTTCCTCACAGTAGGTAATATAAAGTACCTGCTCTAAAGAACAGATAACTCTGCAAATGGGAGATAAATCTTGTTTACTGCAAGTAGGGAATCGCCTATGGGAGTGGGGTATAATTACCGAGACCTGTTATTTCATATTAAATAATGTTATTTATGATATTAACATAGATTTTTATATTTTTCGAACTGATGCATTGTTTCCCTCCTTCTATTTGTAAGAAAAAACTGAATCCATCCTTAAACTTAAAAATTTTATATTTATTCAAGATTTAAAAGACCTCAAAGCCAGTTTGAAAGTTTAAGTGGTTAAAATATATTTAAATTGCAACTCAATTTTATAGCTGGAAATAGCCTGGAATACATACTCTGAAAATTTTTTGCTCTTGAACTGTTGTATATGTATCAATATAAAACAGTACTAAAGATATTTTGAATAAAAGACTCATTACTATTATTACAATGTTAATGTGACATGTCTGAGGCAGGCACTGCTTACTGGTCTGGAGCACCCGAGTCCACCCATGGTTTTTATTGTGTTCAGGTTATGCTCTTTCTATATTTTGTGTTTTTGTTTTGTCTATATCCGGATCTGTAACTGTCCCTTGACTTTTGGCTCTTGTTGTTCAGTCGGTTTTCTTTACTATTATTCCAATGCAGATTTATAAATATTGTGTACCTGTGTTAGTTGCGTTGTTTTTCCAGAACCAGTTTCACCAACAATGATCACAACGCTGTTGTCTCTTATCACGTTCAGTAGCTGAAAAGAAAAACATATCCATTTCAGTTGTGTGAAACAAAAATCATTTGAAAAAGTTAAAAAGAAATTTTAGCATCCAAATTTGAGATTTTAAAATGTTTGTAGAATAGAAAATGGCCACCAGTCAATATAACCCCAGATAATTAACTTCTCCTAAGTCTACATAACCACAGATAATTAACTTCTCCCTAGTCCACATAAACGCAGGTAATAAACTGGTCACCAGTCAATGTAACCATAGATACATGTAATAAACTAGTTACTAGGTTTTTCATTGATTCTTCCTACTTGTGTTACTTCCTGGTCATTACAATATGGTTCCTGATCAATTTAGATAATGTGTCTTGTGTGTGCATTACATTAAGGGCAATAACTCCTATAAGATGTGTTCTTACAATTATGGACTAACTATGTGTTTTAAAGGCTTTGTCTTGCTGATCATTTAAACAACTTACCATGTCAATCTAGCTGTTATAAATTTTTAAATATTATTGAAAAAATTGAAAATTTTGTCAAAAATAGTAGCTTAAGGGAAATAACTCCTACAGGAAGTCATTACATAACTTCAGACTTATGGCACCTATTGTAGAGCTTAATGTGCTGATTAAGTTGAGGTTTTCTTTATTGCTATTATCATTTTTGAGATATCAATGAAAATTTGTGTGTTGACCTCTTCCTCCTATTGTTAGTATATCAATTGATCAACACCCTGGGTACAAATTTGAAACCAGGTACCATAAGAATGATTGAAAGGAATGGCCAAGTGATTTCAGAGGAGAACGAATTTTGAAAAAGTTTATGACGGTTAATAGACGTCAAGTGATGGTGAAAGGTCACATGGAACTTTCGTTAGGGTGAGCTAACAAGTAGCATGAAACAAACTGTCAGTTACAAAAATCTCCATCAATGTGTTTATATATGACGCCATGGTCTCCCAGTATCCCTTGATTTCATTTTTAAGACAATTGGATACTTCAGTACAATTAGATAAAAAGGTGCAACAGATAACACTATGAGCAATATGCTTATCAAATGAAACTTAAGACAATATATGTAATTGCATGATATTGCAAGAAACAACATCCACTGCATAGTGATCTTTTAAGTTTCAGTATCAATGATTAGTAAGTCTGTTTATAGGTAGCAGTATAAATATTGGGCTGGTCTGTTACCCTGGTACATGTACTCTGTTCATGTACCAGTACAATAAGAGTTGTTCTGTTTAGGTACCAGTACCAATGAATCAGCCTGTTTAGATTCCAACTTCCAACTTGCTCTTGTCTGCTTTTTATAATGTAATTTGCAATTCTTGATTATTGTTCTGACTTGCTATTTTAATATCCCTAGGGTCACTCTTCTTCCTTGCATACATGTTTAATGTTGATTTTTTTTGTTGATTTCTGTATCATAATAACTAATGGAAATCATACACTAAAAATAAGTTTAATTTTACAAATTTTTATAAATATTAGTAACTTTTTTTACATTTTTAAAACAAATCACAGAATAAATTTACTCATTAGTACAGTCCGGTGGATTTCATGACCATGCACTTTATACAACATATACAAGCACTTATTAGAATGTTCCTTATCAAAATACATGTACAAACTTATTTATTGTTGTCAACATCTGGTCCTGAGGAAAATCCTTTGTCCATTATCTTCAGCATTTCATTAAGGTAGATGTTGACTGCTGTTAAAGATGCTACAATGGCTGGTGATCCGAATCCATGGGTTATTAAACTGAAGTGGGTTAAATGTTTCTGTATTCCAGGTTCTAAGATTGGCTGAGGTCTGGTGTTTCCAAGTGGTGATCTGTCCTGATTAAGTAAGTCCATAAACTCCTTAAGAATCTGCTTTGTTGCTAGAACCATGTTTTTCCTAGCTGCACATTCCTGAGGATCACTTCTATTATACTGTCGACTGTTGTACTCTGCAATCTGATGAGCAGGAAATTCTGTTTCACATAAGTATCCATAGTCGCGGGCCAGACGAACTGCCTCTCCTTCTACCAGTGATGTCATCAAAGTAACGTTAGCTGCCTTCCTTCTCCCAGCTGGTAAAGTAAGTCCAATTTGGTCCAATTTTCCTCTCAATGACCGACCTCCATCTTTTGATTTTGCTCTACGAAGTACACCACCTAGCAATGATGCATTCAAACATTCAGGGGGAGACAATCTTCTTTGAATTTCAGCAACAGTGACTTTGTATTTTGAAGTAGAACTCAACAATGAAAGACGTCCTGGTACAGCACAAAATACATCACCTGGGGCTGCTATACCTGATACTATGATATCTTTACGATTATCCACTGGACGAATTGGCTTATTTGATATACCAGAGCTGTGGTCGCTGTAGTCATCATCACTACCGTCATGGCTAACATCATCTATGGTTATCATTCCTTGATTGGTGTGATGAACAAATTGAGTATTTTGATCTGGAAATCCAATATGGTGGTTTGGAGGCATTATGGCTTCTGGTCTGTGTATTCCTCCAAATTCCATCCTGCGAGAATCATTGGCCACTGTAAATCTGTGAGAATCAGTTGGCAAAGTAAGTCCATGAATTGAGTGAACTGTCTCATCTTTGTATCTGATTCCATTGTGCATTTGTGGAAATCCATGAGGATGAAAATTCCCTATTGGAGGATAACTTTCAGTATTGAAGGATGGGTGGAAGTCAAGTCCAGGTTGTTGTAGACTTCCAGGTGGTGGAGGAAAATATGGTGCTGCAAATTCTGATGCGGAATGTAAAAATCTTGGTTGTGGTCCCAAATTAGAGGCAACAGATGTCATAAGCTGTTCCAATCCTTCCTCAGCACGAGTCTGGTAGTCACCAGTATACATGTTTCCTTCTGTAGTATTCATTTTGTAACAAATCACTTCTAAAGAGTTACAGTATTCAAAACTTCAATTTCACAGAATTTCTTAGTACAAATTATAAATAAACTTTCAAATCACAAAACAGTGAACTAAACACTTTTTGCACTTGTCATGCTGTCTATACACTTTTTTAGTATGAGACAAATCTGATTTTGTTCTCAACCACTGGAGACTATATACCCTGTCTCAGAGAGGTTTTCTCACCTTTATGAAAACAAAGGACATCTCACAATAAGTTTGAGGAATACTTCAACATTCTCATTGTTTGCTGTTAATTGGTTTATATTTATTATTGCTAAGTGATTAGTGATTTATAATTAATTAATTACACCTACAACAGTAACTCAACTAGAAGGGAAATAAGAAATTAATTAAAAATTAAAAGAAATTAATTAATGTGAAGATGTTATTATTGTAAATGGAAATTTCACATATATATTTTAAGTTATAAATTTTATATAGAAATATAAAGAAATGGCATTAAATATTTCTGAAAAAAATAAAGAAAACAACTGTCAAATTTTAATGCCAACTAGCAATAATAATAATAAACAAATTTGAAATATAAGAAATTGCATTAAATATTTTCAGAAAAAAAAATGAAAACAACTGTAAAATTGTAATGAAAACTAGTATTAATTATAATAAACAACATTGCTTCTTTCAGATGAAATAAGTAAATGTTGATTTCTCCATTTGATTGTATAAATAATATTTGTTTTGTGCATAAATAATTCATTCAAACTAATTTACATACATTTATTCTAATGCAATTCTCTTACAATATTTTCCATAACCAAGGGTTTTACTTGGAAACAAATTCTACCAAATCCCTCAATATCAATGATTAAAAAGGAAAGAAAAGTGTATCATCAGAATATAACGTAAACTGTTATAAACCACAAACCACATATACAAATGAGATTATACTAAAATTTAATATAAAACTGTGGGGGCAAATGCCTCAGTGAAGTAAGTCAGTTTCATTTCAAAACTTTTAAAATGTCCAAATCAGGAATAATTTATGGAAGTAATGATTATTAGATATTTTAACATGGTCAAGTACTCCATCCATAAATTTAACCCCTAACTAATGAGTTTTCGAAAAACAGATACATATGGAACATTTGACATGTTTTTGATACAGACTTTATCACAGCAAGTATCAGTTGAGCCCATAGGGGGAACCCGATATGTGAAGCCATGATAAAGTCTGTATCAAAAACAAAATGTACTATATTGCTTGTTTTTGGTAATTTACCTATTGACCTAATAAATTTGGTGGTAAATGCCTGTACATTGTTACTAACTTTGAGGATAATTTGCCTGCTGACCAAATAAGTTTGGTGGTAAATGCCAGTACATTGATACTAACTTTATGGGTAATTTGCCTGCTGACCAAATAAATTTGGTGGTAAATGCCTCATGTTGGTACTAACTTTATGGGTAATTTGCCTGCTGACCAAATAAATTTGGTGGTAAATGCCTCATGTTGGTACTAACTTTATGGGTAATTTGCCTGCTGACCAAATAAATTTCGGGGTAAATGCCAGTACGTTATTAATGACCTTATCGGTAAATTACTTAATCACCTGACAAATTCTGTGGTAAACAACAGTACATTATTAATGACCTTATCGGTAAATTACTTAGTAACCTGACAAATTCTGAGGTAAATGCCAGTATGTTATAAATGACCTCATCAGTAATTGACATAATGACCTGACAAATTCTGTGGTAAACGACGGTACGTTATTACTGACTTTATCCGAAAATTACTTGGTGACTCTGTGGTAAATGCCAGTAGGTTATTAATGACCTTATCAGTAATTGACTTGATGACCGGACAAATTCTGTGCTAAATGCCAGTATGTTGATACTGATATTACCAGCAGCAAATGTACATAAAACTGATAAAGTGTGATGATATGATGCCAAAATGTCCTAAAAATCCAGGCAACATAAACCTTCTTCCTTTACAACCAGATTTTACTAAAATTTATCAAATTTTAAAGCTTACATGTAGCAAAAGAACATCCTGTTTTTTTACTGTATATGCAAAAGTGCCACAAAAACCACCAGTCGAAAATTTTGGTAAATGGTTGAACAGAGAGGTGTGTACATGTATAAGGTTGCTGGGATGCTTATAACCCAAATGAATTTGATAACCAGCCAATTCAATACCAAAGAATTATGGGGTTTTGCCGAGGTGTCAATTATAGCACAGGAAGCATGTACTACTATAATGGATTAGATATCCTGCCACATTAATAGTAAGTTACAGGGCATTTAAATCATGGGAACCCTTATTACCAGAATTAACTTGATAACCAGCCAATTTAATACCTTGGACACCAACGATCCCACAAACATTCATGAAGATCAAAGAACAACTATTTCACTAAGAGCAGAGACAAATTTGGCAGTTTTTGTAAAAATTAAGAGCCATAACTCTGAAACGTGTACGGTGATTTGGCTGGTTATCAAATTTGGTCAAGGTATTATGCCCATAAATATTTTCCCTACGTTTCATGAAGATCAGACAACAACTGTTTGATTTAGAGAGTGGACAAGGTAAACTTACCATTTTTTGTATAAAGGAACATAGCTGTCAAGTGCCTAAAGCAATTTGACTGGTTATCGTACTTGGTCAACATATTATGCCCATAAAAATTCTCCCGAAGTTTTATGAAGTTTGGACAACTGTTTGTGATAGAGAGTGGACAAGGCCAATTTGCAATTTTTTAAAAATAAAGGACCATAACTCTGAAGTGGCAGAAGTGATTTGGCTGGTTATCAAACTTGGACTAGATATTGTGCCCATAAACAGTTTCATGAAGATCTGACATCAACTCTTAAGATTGAGAGAATGAACAAGGCAAATTGGCCATTTTTTATAAATAAAGGGCTATAACACTGAAGTGGCTAAAGCAATTAGGCAAGTTATCAATTTGTTCGAGATATTATGCCCATCAACATTTTCTCCAAGTTTCATTAAGATTGGACAACAACTGTTTGAGTTAGAGAGCGAACAAGGCTCTGAAGGTGGCATATAGCTATGTTAAATTCCTTTGGAAGCTATCATGTTTAATTCTGATGGTCAAACTGTTCAGGAGGACCATCCAATTACATGTAATACCGTCTTAGTTTCTACATCAAAATAAGTATTGTAATGACAGCCATCTATGTTTAACATCCAATAAAAAGCATAAACTTTGTACAGCTCCATCAAATAAACATTCACATACAATAAAGCTTCTATCAGCTTTCAGAGAATAATGCATTAACAACATATTTCCAAAAGGTGCTTTGTTAAGTAAGTCCTGTGGTGGCAGCCATGTTCAATATCTGATTGGCATAAAAAAAACCATATCATTTGTACAGGACAGTAAAAATAAATACAGGCTTTGCTTGCATTGGTTCCCAGGTTTCAGAGAATATGTAAATATTTTCCACATAGGTTTCTATGTTCAATTTAATAAACCAATGAAATGGATTTTTACATCATTGATATGCAATAAATGGTGTTACAATTGGAAGATATGAATGAAGTGGCCCTGCTGGTCAAAGTTCAAGTCAAAAGTAATAAACCATGGTATGTGACATATCACCTTGATATTATTTACCCAAATACCAAAGATCAAAAGCCTAAAAAGATAACAAAAGTAATACCATGGAAACAATTATGGAAGGATGTGGGAGACAGACTGATCACTATAGAGTGTCTGTCACAAAGTGGCGTAGCCTTAATAAAATGTGTAAAGGACCATCCAGTAAATATTGGCTTTATGACTTCAATCATATCTGCCATCTATGAAAAAAAGGCATAGGAAGGATTTTTCATTAAGGTCTTATTTTAAACCAAGTCCATCTGATGTGATTATTTAGGCATAACAAACTTTGTAAAGGTCTATGCAAAGCACCTCATGACAAAGTTTACTTTTAATTGATAGCCCAGTGGTTTCAGAGAGAAGGATATTGAAGTGTAAAAGTTTAGTGGACAAATAATAAGTGTTGACAATAACTCTCATGACTCTCTTACAGTCATTCCATGTTATATACTACATATAAATATTGTTTTGTAGTTTTTCTGTCTACGTTTTCTGTGTTATAATAACTCAGGGCTATGTTTAAACTAATTATAAACATGTACATTATCTAAAACTTTATTTATATTAATAACATTGATTGTTCACATTTCAAGACAAATGACACAATACATAAAATACAAATAGCATTCTATATAATACATCAAAATAAATATGTTTACAATACATAACAAAATTATCTTCAATTCATCAAGTATTTTCTGGGAACTTCAATATGTAATACTGTGCATTAAATATCAAAGTTACTGAATAAAAATGTGTGCATGTCGTTAACTATCTGAATCAACTCTTACTAGCATCTGCACCAAAATCGCCTAATAAAATAGTCTTTACAATTGTTAATTACATTACACTGTTAAAAAAGTCCAGTGGATTTCATAACATGCTCATAAACAAGAGCACTTTATACAACATATACAAGCACTTATTAGAATGTTACTTGTCAAAATACAAACTTATTTATTATCAACATCTGGTCCTTGTGAAAATCCTTTGTCCATAATCTTCAGCATTTCATTAAGATAAATGTTGACTGCAGTGAGCGATGCTACAATGGCTGGTGATCCGAATCCATGGGTTATTAAACTGAAGTGGGTTAAATGTTTCTGTATTCCAGGTTCTAAGATTGGCTGAGGTCTGGTGTTTCCAAGTGGTGATCTGTCCTGATTAAGTAAGTCCATAAACTCCTTAAGAATCTGCTTTGTTGCTAGAACCATGTTTTTCCTAGCTGCACATTCCTGAGGATCACTTCTATTATACTGTCGACTGTTGTACTCTGCAACCTCATGAGCGGGAAATTCTGTTTCACATAAGTATCCATAGTCGCGGGCCAGACGAACTGCCTCTCCTTCTACCAGTGATGTCATCAAAGTAACGTTAGCAGCCTTCCTTCTCCCGGCTGGTAGAGTAAGTCCAATTTGGTCTAATTTGCCTCTCAATGAACGACCTCCATCTTTTGATTTTGCTCTACGAAGTACACCACCTAGCAATGATGCATTCAAACATTCAGGGGGAGACAATCTTCTTTGAATTTCAGCAACAGTGACTTTGTATTTTGAAGTAGAACTCAACAATGAAAGACGTCCTGGTACAGCACAAAATACATCACCTGGGGCAGCTATACCTGATACTATGATATCTTTACGATTATCCACTGGACGAATTGGCTTGTTTGATATTCCAGAGCTGTGGTCACTGTAGTCATCATCACTACCATCATGGCTAACATCATCTATGGTTATCATTCCTTGATTGGTATGATGAACAAATTGAGTATTTTGATCTGGAAATCCAATATGGTGGTTTGGAGGCATTATGGCTCCTGGTCTGTGTATTCCTCCAAATTCCATCCTGCGAGAATCATTGGCCACTGTAAATCTGTGAGAATCAGTTGGCATAGTAAGTCCATGAATTGAGTGAACTGTCTCATCTTTGTATCTGATTCCATTGTGCATTTGTGGAAATCCATGAGGATGAAAATTCCCTATTGGAGGATAATTTTCAGTATTGAAGGATGGGTGGAAGTCAAGTCCAGGTTGTTGTAGACTTCCAGGTGGCGGAGGAAAATATGGTGCTGCAAATTCTGATGAAGAATGTAAAAATCTTGGTGGTGGTCCCAAATTAGAGGCAACAGATGTCATAAGCTGTTCCAATCCTTCTTCAGCACGAGTCTGGTAGTCACCAGTATACATGTTTCCTTCTGTAGTATTCATTTTGTAACAAATCACTTCAAAAATCTCACTGTATTGCTTGTACACAACACTATGTTTATGATATATCGCTCGTAAATTGTTTTCTTTAAATGTCAACTAATTCTAAAATCACATAGTAGTAAACATACAACAAGTAGTTGTCTGACTGTGTATTAACTTGATTGGTATCCAAACAGATATGATCTTACTCTCAACAACTGGAGACTATATACCCTGTCTCAGAGAGGTTTTCTTACCTTTATGAAAACAAAGGACATCTCACAATAAGTTTGAGGAATACTTCAACATTCTCATTGTTTGCCAGTTAATTGGTTTATGTAATTGCCTAGTGATTTTTGGACCTATAATTAATTAATTACACCTTAAGTCCAGGTAAACAAGAAGGTGACAGATAGGAGAAGATAATTGCTTTGTAAACATAATAAGATTTGATAATTGAATTGTTTGGGTGAAATAGGAAAATATAAACTCAATTTAAGTAAGACTAAGAAATGAGTTGTTAAAGTAATTAATGTAAAGATGTTGTTCTTAAAATAAAAATATTTCTGTCTGGTTCGTAGAATGCAAGTGCAAGTATTTTGAGTAAAATTTTTTATTTACTTTGAAATTTGGAAAATTGTAAGATTGTTTTTTCTAAAACAGAAAATTATAAATTTTAGACATTGAAATATATTATTGTTTCCTATTCTAATGAATTGAGAACTTTTTATTAGATTATGTATAATAATAAACACATTTTTTGAATGCACAAATTTACATCATCAACATTAAATTTTTGTATTGCAAAAATTTTAATGTTGATAAATTAAAGCATGATATGATAAAGAAATATTATAAATATATATGGGTTTACAGATATATAGTAAAACATTTTTCTGTCTTGTGAAAATCATTCTATATTATGTTCCCTTAAAATAAAGTAAGAGTGATATAAGAGATTTGTTTATTTTATTTCCTTCTTAAATAAATATGGAAGCACAGTGAAGAATACTTAAAGTTAACATTTGAACATGTAATTTTTATAAAAATGTAAAAAATAAACCACAGTATTAAAAAATGGTAGAAAAAATGTATCAATCAAAATAATACAAAAAGTCTAAGCAGTATGTAAAAGTGTTGGGATGTAACATACAGATCTTTATTTTAATATCATATTATTATTCATTCCAATAATATATAGACATGTATGAATAAAACCTAACAGTTGTTACATTACGTTTGTTCTATAAAAATATTAGATGATTGTATTGTATGTGTTAGTTTTGTTTTGTTTGAATGATGTTTTACGCCATTTTCAGCAATTTTTCAGCTATATCATGGTGTCCAGTTTTTATTGGGGGAGGAAGCCAGAGTACCAGTAGAAAACCCCGACCTGCTGTAGGAAAACTAGCTCAATTAAGATTGGAGTCGAGTACACCCTGCCCGCAGTGAGAATCGAACCCGCAATCTCAGTGTTGACAGACCATGTGATCAATAGTAGAGGAACTACCTTAACCACTCGGCCACAGAGGCCCCATAAGTGTAAGTACAATGTATATCTGTATGTATCATGTCTCATAACATGAGTTAACATCTTCACTACTTTATGTAGGAACTAACTTTATGGCATCATGAGTATAGAATGTGGGAGATAAGGCCAGTGGTAATTAAGTTCCAATGGAACAGCAATTAATAAGCTGTAGACTGATAGTAAGGGCTGTTATGTTGTACCTGGGAAGGCACTTAAATCTTGGGATCACCATCTACAATGACAATTAAGGATTTATCATGTTTCCATTTTTGACATGAGATTCTCTTTTATTGCTCTTGGGGTGTTTTTACAGCCGTAATGAACTACTACTGATTTGTAATTAATAAAAATGTAAAGATAGAATATAAAACTAAAAACCAGTAAATACCTCATTTCTAACAGCAAATATAGGAAGATAGTTTCTTTGTTCCGATAAGGTTTTCTTCTTTGCAAAATCACTGACAGCTTCACTGTCCTTCATGATATCTGCAAACTTCTGATCTTTTCTAAAATCAATATCACCAGACTCTGTTTCTTCTTCCTATGAAAAAAATTTACAGAAAAAAAACATAATTCATATGATGAATAAAATTATACAGAACAATCACACTTCTATATCTATAGAAACAAACAAACACACATAATACTGCCTATATTCCTAAGATTATTAAAAAAGATTTAAAAAATAATATATAAATTGCTTAATGATAAAAATTAGACAGGTTGGATGGAATTGAACTACATTTTTAACAAATACACCTTTGTTTGTAATAGGGTGTTATAAATATATCAAATTATATAACCTTAGTCATGTCAATTTCTGTTGCTAAATGAAAGCAATAGCCATTCTTTAACTTTTAAAATAGTCAAAGGATTTATGAATTGTATATCTATAGTGTTTAGTAGAAGAAATCAAATTGTGAAACAGAACTTAACCACAAATCAGAACTTTAACTACTGAGAAATATCAACCATGTGTCAATAAAGCTTTCTTACGCAAAGAAATCAATGTCACATGTAAACTATTTTCACCACAGGCTATTCAAGGGTGGTACTTCTCCACTCTTGAATTTGTTTCCTCCACCCTTGAATTTTGAGCTCCATACTAAAGTTTGACTCTATTCCTAAATCAATGAAGTTTTTAAATACAAAAATACATGTATATTGTGACTAGTAGCAAAAACACAAGTGGGAAAACAAAAAAAAAAGACTGATAACACTATTATGAATAAATAAATGTCACTCTAAAATTTTTATAAGTAAGGAAATGGATCATCGTCCGACTTGCACCACCCTTGGATTTTGAGCTGTGGTGATTCCTGGGTAAACTATTTCAAACAGCTGACATTACCTTATCATCCTCCTTCTTGATTCCCATAATTTCTCCAATTTTGGTCCCTGCTAACTCCCAATGTTTTTGCTGTGCTTTCTTCTTTTCTTTTTGTTCTCTGTGAGTTCTAACAACAGCACAGCCCTTTTTAGAAACAATGGCCATATCTGATGTAGGATCCTAGAAAAATACAATATGTCAGACATTAAATGCAGTGAGCTTCATTTGATGTATTGTGCCTGAGGTTAGAATTGTTCACTTTCAAATAGATATATCTGATTTTAAATATTATAATTGAAAATAAAATGTTAACACCATTTATGTCAAATCTTAAAAATTCAGTTTGTTTGATAATGTTTAAGGCCACTTTCAGCAATTTTTTCAGATATATTGTGGTGTCAAGTTTTTATTGGGGGAGAAAGCCAAAGTATCCGGAGAAAACCCCCAACTTCGGTAGAAAAACTGGCAATCCTTGTCAATAAAGATTGGAGTTGAGTGCACCCTGCATGCAGCAAGACTCGAACACGCAACTTCAGTGTGGATAGACCACGTGATCAACAGTTGACTAAATACCTTAACCACTCGCCCACTTTGGCCCCTAAAAATTCAGGACACTACTCATTAAACAATACAGTGATCTGTTTCACTGAATTATAGGTAAGGAAATCCAGTTTACCTTGACAGGAACTACTGGCTCAGGTTGTTTGGTAAACACAATTCTACCATCGAGGAATGGTGGTACTATATTATGAACTAGTAAATGTACTCTAGCTTCATTTTCTTCATCAAAATCTTCATCATAATCAGTCTTTGTTACCACACCAGAGCGTAACATTCTGTTGGTTTCCCACATCTCATTATCCTGTAAAGACCAACAAAAATTTATGGTAAACATGTTATTAGTATCCAAGCAAGTGCATGTATTCAAGGTAAATTATATAAAGACAAGAACAGGACATTAATATACACTATATCCTTTGATTAAACATGGAAAATACAGTCAACCCTCTTTACAATGACCATGTTAGTTTCCGGCCATTATTGACATTAAACTGAATTTGCTGTTATAATGAATTTGTATTTTTGTACTTTGATTATCTCCCTTTTTTATTTGCGTCCATTGAAAATCGTTCAAGTCTGCTCAATATCCAAGCTTAATAACAAAAAAAATAATCAAATGCTTGTTTTCTTGCCGATATTTAATTAAAAACCTTTTTTTCTTTTTTTTATTTAACAAAATTAATTGTAAGTTATGATTATTTACATTAGACTGATTTTCGGTAATTATCCTATTTCTGATGTGCCGCTTAAATCTTAACTTGCTTGTAATTTAGCCAATAATTTTCTGAAATATTTGAAGATTTAAATATTAAATAGCCTTTGACACCTTTTTAATGAAGCCATATCCCTATCATCGATTAGTTTTGTAACGGAAATGTCACGCAAGGTTAATTATGCGATAGCAACAGGTGTTCACCTGTGCAATTAACCGTTAAAAAAATTAATTCTCTGGACAAAGATAATCTTTCACAGGTAAATCTTGATAATTTGTCGTTGTAACGAATTATTTTATGCTAGCTTTGGTATATTTGTTACCGACAGACGCAGTCGGAGTCGGAAACCGAATACATCGTTGTATCGAGCATAAACAACACGTGGACACGTTTGTTCCCACTGAAATCATGTCGGATGTCGAATATTCTGTTAAATCGAATGTCGTTGTAACGAGGGTTCACTGTAATATGGAACACAGAAAATATCAGCAGGTAATTTCTAAGAATACAACAGAAACTGGGACTTTGAATGGCATGTATTGTCAAAAGAATTTTAAGAATTCAGCAGAAATGGGTACTCTCAGCGGTACTCAGAGGAGAATTCTGTACAGAACTAAAACAAAAATCTGAGGTTTGTGAAAGTAATTAATATCCATGCAAGCACAAACAACTGATGCTATACTGAATGAGTATGTATTTGTAATTATATATAAATTTAGAATCATAAAAGAGTTTATAGTTTTTCATGACTTTCATAGCTGTCCAGTGTTCGACATTAACTTTTTTTACTGCTGGACCAGTGGTCTTGGTAACACTAGAATTTACTATACCAGACCTAATGTAAACTAGACCACAGAAAAAAAGGCCAAACATAATTCAGAAATAAGGAATTGATAGTGGATTTAGGGAAAATTCCTACTTTATCAGTAAATCTTACAACGATAGCACGGAAAGAATTCTGTTGAAGTTTGAAGACAAAAGGAGTCACCAAATTAGAAAGTAGTTAGCAGACAGATCCCTGTTTAACAATACTAAAACAGGTTTATTTATTAGTAAAGATTTTTTATCATATCCATTTAATTTCCAAAGTTGGAATCATATATTCCATTGTTTACATAATTTTATCATACATCCAGTGATGTCGTGATACAACTAAACACAGAAAATGAAGATAAATAAACTGAAACATGAATTACATTTGTTTTTTTAATTAGTTATAATTCAAATTTTAAAAATCTACTCCTGACTATTTAACTATTAAATAATAAGAAAGAAAACAAATACCTTTACATTTATTTGATTTTGTCTGTTTCTGGTTTTTAGATATATCAAATTCAGGGAATAATTATGTTTTGTACCAGTAAACGAACAATCTTCAATTAAACGAAAAAAAAACATTTTAACTCGTTAAACATGAAAAATGAATAAATAAATACAATTTCATACTGATCCGTAGTAAACGCATAGATTTTTCCTTTTCCAGATGAAAATTCGTCCATCAAAAATAATGGCTGATCATTATCAGTACGGACCAGCTACTGTGCATGTAGACTAGATCAGAGCCTACATTTACTAGACAATGTGGTTTGGTCAAGGACATAATGTCAAACCTTGCCTGTCTAATGCTCCCATTATTTAACATTTATTACTGTTTCATACTTTATGAATTTGCCTCTGCTTGGCAGACATTCTGTTACGTTTCTTTTTTTTCATTTCTTCTTCTTTTTTCTTTGTATACTCTTCAGATGTTCCAGAAAATGGATTGTGTTCGTCATCATATCCCTCATCCAATCCATACCATTCTCTGTCCAGCCTCTTTTGTTCCTCCTCCCACTCAAGTCTGTCTTCTTCTGATTCAAATGGTTCCTTCTTACCTTTACAGACATGCATATCAAATGTTATCCAATAGATAAAAAATAAGAATTTGGTGCCTTATGTTCCACAAAGAGCAAAGAGAATTAAGTAAGTTAGTTAAAGTTATAAATAAGAAACAAACTAAATATTCAAGGTAAAAATAAAAACAGAGAACTACTTTGACATAAACAAATAATTAATAGAAAGACCCATGTTTGTATAAAAATAATATAGAACTATTACTTTTTATTCAAAATTTGAGAACATATCAACAAAGAAAGATTCTGACAATTTCATGTTTCATTTAAATAACCAACAAGACAAGGATACTTACAAACTCATGATGAACAATTCTCATTTTTTTAAATACAGAGGATCACATAATGGTTATGTCATAAGTTCATGTACACAACAATATA
The DNA here is from genome assembly GCA_944474755.1 of Limnoperna fortunei. Taxonomy (NCBI): domain Eukaryota; kingdom Metazoa; phylum Mollusca; class Bivalvia; order Mytilida; family Modiolidae; genus Limnoperna; species Limnoperna fortunei. The sequence continues at coordinate 65,831,152 of OX104112.1, forward strand.
TATAGATTATTGTTTAATTTTACTGATAAAATTTACAATAAATATGGATGATGAGACTGAGGAACTAAAACAAACAGTCATCTGTTTTATCACTGTTTGGTTACATGTTTGATGTCACAACCTCATTATAAACTGGATATTATTATCATACTAATCGAGTTTAATTTACTGCACATAATTATCCATATCCCTCTAATAGAGTGATATGGGACTTTCTCAATACAGCATGGTACCTATTTTAAGCCTGTTGAGATATCTTGTCTCCTCAACCTGTTGGGTAGAAAAGAAATTCATACTGCTTTTCCTGTAAAAATGTATTGTGACATCAACTGTGGGTTCAGCAATAAAAATCATAAAACATTGGCTTTGTTTATTCTGTCTTTTTAAATATTAACATGAAAACAACATATCTGAGCTTCCATGACCCAATTGATACCACAATATGATAGCGAACACATAAAAAAAAACATGTTGACACTGGAGAATATGTTCAGGGTAGATAACTCTATTTGTTGACATCTTTCAACAGAACAGCACAAGATTTTTTTTATTAAAGAATTAGTGAGAACAGAATAAAACACCTTTAGTAGGGCAAGACAGGAAGATCTCAGACACCCAATAGAAAAGATGTCTGGTCTCCTATGAGGTTCTGCCACGTTGGAGACCAAAAGAAATACTTCACACAAATTTTCCTCCCACGGGTGTTATATCCTTTATTTCTTAGACTGCATGATCAAGGGATTATCAAACAAAATAGCTATAAATGTAATTACAATTATATGCTTTTTTCCCCGTCAATTATATGTTTTTTAGCATCAATTATTCAATCTTACATTGTTTTCTGTCAGGAAAAACATGTCTATATCTATACCCTAATGACAAAATAACTTAAAATTCATTTTACCATTCTCATCTGTATCTCTTGGTGTATACTGCATCTTCTTTTTATCGCTTGCCCAGGAATTGTATTTATATGAGGGTGTTGGTAATGGAGTTTCATCAGATCTTTTCTTCTGATTTCTGTTAAATTTAAATTGTGAAATATATATTGCATGACTGTTGATTTTTGGCTTCAGGTTGACAGTAAATTACAAATTGAAGCAGTTTTAAAAACAAAATCTTTATCATAACATTACATATGTTTACGAGTACAGTATATTATAAATAAAAATAAACAAGTACATTTACTGATGTATTTATTAAAATTAATTAAAAGTAAAAGTATGAAAACTTTATAAAAGCTCAAAATTTCTAATTAAATAAATGTACTTATTATATAGATAGAGATGAAATATCAAATTTTCCGAGTGACAGAAATCACGGTAAATCACATGTGAAAATTATCGTTTATTTTCACTCTCGGTTTTTTTCCCGCCAAAATTGCAGTTGGTTTTTTACTATACAGATATTCATCCGCCGTTCAAAAAATTTAGGATTAAGCATTAAAATTTTACGAAAACAATTTTGTTTTTTTACGAAAACAATTTTGATCTATATAATAAATAGGATAATCAATTGCCCAATTAATTATTCTATAAATATTACCACAAGCTGAATAAATCTGTATCTCTAGTTCTTTATTTTTTACCCCAAAGTTTAAGGTTGTAGTAAATAATTAAGGCAGTATGTAATTTTATTGCATTGCATAACAAAATCTTGAATGTAATATCTGTTTACCTTTTTTCATCTCTTGATGATCTATTGCTCCTTTCGCTGTCGTCCTCTCGTCTTGACAAGGCAGGTGTTGGTAAATCCCAACTAGATCTCTTTAATGGCGTTACATCATCTTCATCTTCCCAAGCTGTTCTAGAAGGAGTGTCTGCAATATTAGAAAATAAAATGTCATCAAAGATACCAAGGTCAATAGAATTTACTATGCCAGACATGTGTTTCAAGACTCATCGGTGGTGCTCTAACCCAAACAATATTTAAAATCCAAATGATTATGATGTTGTAGAGCTTTAATCACAAAAACTACAAGATTGATGTGACAATTATTATTAATTCACTACAGTTGCAGTAAGCTTTATTAGACAATATAATTCACCCAAAGTTAATAAAAAATGTGCATTTGGTGAAGTCAGGGGTATTTATTTGGATATGAAGTATGGTCAAAAATTGTTGAAGACAATTATTTTCTTGGATATATTTTTGGTAAATTTTACATGCATTTTATTGTCAAATCATTCTGCACAAAAACCAGTAAACAATTATTCTGCTTGTAAGTTAATCTTGAGAAAATGTCTGAAAACTAGAGATGAAGCCACCATTCCTGTCTGCCCTTCATTAAACCTTTAAAATGTTATCCATGCAACTAGGCTACAGTCTAATGACAAATTTTGCTATTATTATGGTCTTAATTTTGATAGTTTTCTATATAAAAGTATACAAAGTTACAATCTAATTTTTTCTGAGATACATGTATAACAGAAAACAACCAGCAGCTAGAAAGTTACATCCTACAACAAAACAAAATTAATTCTAGGAAACCAACTGTCAATGACTTACTTAAATTGCAAAAAAAAGAAATACGGAAGTTAACCTTTAATATGTGTCAATGACTTGCTTATTTGTGAAAAAAGAAATAATAAGAAGTAAACCTTTAACATGAATATTTGGAGTAGCTGGGCTATCTCTAAATCGAGGAGTTTCCTCCCACTCTCTGCGACTACTTCGTCTAGAATCATGTCTTCTCTCAGAGTCCCTGTAACTTCTTTCATTTTCTCTTCTACTATAATCTTGGTCTCGTCTATCTGAAAAATTGAATGTATATTAATAAACATGCATTTTTGTATACTATATTTACTATAAATACTATTATCACATTTTTATTTCTATATTTACCTATACATTAACAGTTTTCTAAAGACTAACAGAAAAAATTCAAAACTCTGTAGAATTGCAATTTTCCAGTCTAACTCCTGATTCTAAATTTTCTGATTCTAAAAAACAAATGTGACATCAAATAGTAGTAATTTGTAGGACTGACCGTATCTTTCTGTATATTCATGTATACAAACATACCTACAATGTCAGGAAATATAAAATTTTATTTGTTTAAGCTTTTGAAACAGGCAGAATTTCTAGGCTCAGCACAGCAAATTCTCTCGTTTTAATGTGAATACAAATAAATTTTATATTTTCTGAAAACTAAGGATATTATTTTTTAACCTAATACTATAAAATTTAGACAAAATTAAAAAACAAAGAGGGGCCTCGGTGGCCGAGTGGTTAAGGTAGTTCGTCTACCATTGATCACGTTGTCTGTCAACACTGAGATTGTGGGTTCAAGCCTTACTGCGGCAGGGTGCGTTCGACTCCAATCTTAATTGACAAGGATTGCCAGTTTTCCTACCGAAGGACGGGGGTTTTCTCCTGGTACTCCAGCTTATAAATATTTAATGAAATATCATATCCATGATTCAATTAAGCAATGGTTTGTTCATTGTAGCCTGTAGGACATGATCTTATCCTCCAATAGGATCAAAACTAGGTGTTTTCTTCATGTTAGCAAGTTTATGGCGTATGGTTAAGCTTATGCTTCCCTTGTAGATCCAAGAACTATATTGAAATAAACAATTATTCCCTGAAAATTTTTGGAAATGCAGCATTTTTTTTCATTTGCTAGGGCAATTTCTATAGTAAATAGGTAGATTTTATGGATTCAAAACCCTTCAGACTTTAATGTTTGCTGTTTATGCGGGAAAAGTCTCCTGGTTTGTCCGACTACCACTGTTCATCACAAATGCAGACAAACGTTTGTAAACAATATTAGATCATTAGAAACAAAAATGGCTGATTTACAATGCAAAATTCCCATTGCAAAAGCCAAGAACAGTTTGTAACGTGAACTGGTTATCGTGGAACATTTTTTTCTACTGGGCTTTTTTGATAAAAAGGTACAATATGGAATAAAAAAAAAATGCACTCAATGGTGGTGGGACTTTTTGATTACACATCCATACTTCAAGATTCCACCTCTTAACTTTTTGGTTGTGTATTTCATACACTGTAAACATATTGTACTCCATAAAAATGATCACTACTAAACATAAATTATTGCTGTATTGTATGTTTGATTGTTTAATGGTGTTTAAATGCCACTTTCAGCAATTTTTCAGCTACATGTATATCATGGCATCGAGTTTTTATTGGAGGAGAAAACCCGAGTTCCAGGAGAAAACGCCTGACCTGTTGTACTTGTAGGAAACCTGGCAATCCTTGTCAATTAAGATTGGGGTCGAGAACACCCTGCTCGCAGTGAGAATCGAACCCGCAATATCAGTGTTGACCATGTGATCAATAGTAGATGAACTACCTTAACCACTTGACCATCGAGGCCCCTGTATTTTATGTACTATGAAAATGTATATGCTGAAGGTTTACTGTTTATATGTGTCAATGAACCAATACTTTTTTGAGTGGGTCATTTACAGTAGCATGCATGTACTTTTTCTTTCAGGGCATGAATCTGGTCTATTTTTATTGATTAATGAGTGTCTAAAATGATAAAATACATATAGCTCTACTTACTAGTGTAAGCGTACTTTTATTCCGGCGTGTATTTCTTCCTTGCACTAGTGTATTATTTCCTGAGGTTAAATTACACTAGTGCAAAACTTCCATTGGAAATTTTACACTAGTGTAATTTAACCCCAGGAAATAATACACTAGTGTAAGGAAGTAATATACTGGTGGAAAAACGACACTGTTACACTAGTACATGTATGTCATGTTTATATTTTAAAAATGTAATCATGGTTTTTGTATTTTAAGGTGTACACTCGATCACATATCCCAAAACTTTACTTTGCAAATAAACAATAAGGAATATCATCAATTTACAGATAGTGTCTAACCATGCAGTGGTGTGAATTAATGAATACAAATAAACAAACTGCATCACAAATAAGTCTGTCGTCTTGAAAACCAATTAAAGAAGACACATATTCTCAGATTCTGGGCAAACTTCCATATCACCCACCCAAATATAAATTCAAAATAATTTATTTCCCTAGGAATTTAAAAAGTCTTGTGCACTCCTTCAAAAACAAGACACAATGAATGTCCTTAAAAATGTTTCTAAAACATTGACATGCAAGACCATTCAAAACAAAGTTCCTCTTAGTCTTTGACCATATATTTCTCGCAATACACATGATCATCAATTGCACATCATGAGTGTTGAAAATATTATCACCAATACACATTCATATTTAATTCTTGTAATCAAATGGGGCATTCAACAGGGAAAATGATTTAAAAAATAGAAAACTGATTAAAAATATATATTACTAATCATACATCTGTTTTCATCTCTATCCCTATAATCATCCCTGTATCTGTCCTTTCTGTGGTCTTTTTCTCTTTTATCTTTGTCCTTCTTGTCTTTTTCTTTGGTTGAGACATACACACCCCTTTCTTTTTCTTTATGTCTTTTGTTTTGTCTGTCTTTCGCTTCCTTACTCACACCCCCTGGATGAGAAGGGGTTTCAATTCTTGGTGGACGATAGTTCCTAAATAAATAAAAATAACCCTGTTACCAGTATTCTGTAAACTATTTGCTGTATTTTCTTTTTCATGTTCATTGTACATTTAATTATGTATTACATACATGTAATTAAAGGATAAGTAAAAGAATAATGCAACAAAATTAAAAATATATGACAACAACTTATAGATTGAACAAGAAAGTGACTTCAAAATACATAGTGGAAATAAAATCTGCCTTTCATGTTATACTGTGGAAGAAACACTTTTTTAATTGAGCTTTGCTTTTACATTTTTACCAAAGAATAATAAGACAAATTTCTATGATAATGAAAACATGAAAATATATTTTGTTTGATGGCAATGCCAAAGAGGTCCAGGTAGTTATTTACAAATGTACTACTATCACACAGAGTTGTGCGTTCAAGTCTGAGTAAGGTGTTAGTCAACATAGATTGTCAATTTACTGCTAAAGCTATTCCAACAAAAAAATTTGGCTTGCTAAATTTCATGACCCTTGAAATTCAATTGTAATTTTATTATGTTGAGAAATTTTGATTATTCTTAGCACATTTTTATAATTAAAAAAATGACAAATTAAATTCCCTACATGCATTTACCTACTTTTCACATATAATTGGGAAACAATTATATCCAATATTTTAGTAAAGATGGCCAGGAAGTCAAAGGTTCTTAATGTGTTCCCATGTACATAAATTTAAAATTGCACAGAAGAAGAGGCATAGGGCCAACTACAGACATTTTGACAAAAAAGTTCTATTTATTCTACTTTCTGGCTCATGCATGTTTTTATAAAAGGCAAAAAAATGTTTTTTTTTATACTGATTTTAGTTGCTTGATTGTTTGATTAAAAATAACATTTTCTATTAATTTTTTTCTATGGGGCAATAGCTTCCCTGCTTACTGGCTAAGTTATTGCACTGCAGCAGCTATCGATAAAAAGAACTGGTCAATGTATGCATGAGCCGACTTAAAAGTTGCTGAGCATGGTTATGAAACCTCAAACAAATAAACAATCAACACCAGAACATGTTGTAAACCTACTACCCTTCAGATAACAGTTTTAAGGACCTTCATCACGTTTTAAACATTTCAAAACCAGATATATCAGAGTGATGGACTATTTTTATTATTTACTTCATGCTTAATCTATCTTTTTTAAACTGTTCTCCAGACTACATTTTCTGGGTTTATAAATGGCCAAGAACATTATTTTCTTCCAAAAGTCTGTAAATGATAAAAATAAATATTCAGTTGTGTAGAAAAGTCACAATGTATTCATCATTTCTTTTTTTTTTACAACAACCTTTCTTTATGACTTCTGTGCTTTGATTGCGAGTCATCATCTTCATCACTACTTGATTCACTTTCATCACTGTCTTTGTTGTCTTGATAGGAGCTAACCTTTGATTTTTTACTTGAAAAGTCATTTACACTATCTAATTTTCTTTTCTCTGCTGCCAATTTATCAAGTCCCAACAGTGATACTTTTGGTACTACTGGTTTCTTGAATTCAAAGTCACCTTGTTTTGGCTTCTTTTTCATAATGACAAGACCACCCTGTTCGGAACCAGATGATCCTTCCAATCTGTGTAAAGAAGGATCATCGTCTGGTTCAAGAACGTTACTCATTTTCTAATATGATATGCCGATGTTGAACAAATAAATATTTTTTATTATGCTTTACATTTCACTTCAGAAGGTTTTAGCAAGTCTTTTACTTTTTATTTAAATACTGGTAATTCTTGGAAAAGTTAAGAATTCTTTTGTCAATTTTTAAAACACATGACGTCGTAGAAACAAAACTTCACTATCTAAACGTTTTTAAAACTCCATCCGGAAGTTCTACTTTTCGTCTTTTTTAAAAGAGGTAAAAAAATGTATAGTTGCGTTCGAAAATACTCTTACGTATCCCTGAAATAAAAAAAAAGTTATATAAAAGAGAGTTTTTACATTAATATACATAAATTAAAATTTTAATTAGTTTTTAATAGTAAATTACACTTAATACGATATTTGACAATTTCTAGTCCCCTTATAACTTTTGAAAGTATATTTATATAGAACAATTTCGAACGCAAAATTTAATAGAACTAGGCTACAAACTTTTCGCACATTTCAAATTTGATAAATTAGTCTTTTTATGATATTTATATTAATGTTAAAATTATTCATTTTCAGCCATTATTATCAATGTATTTTTTTTCATTATAAGTGATACGAAACTATATATCTAATCGGATAGCAACAAGTAGCGTCAAAATGGCGGACACTTTGTTAGTGCGAGCTCTGAAAGGCAAACCTAAAATTCTGAATCTGTGTAACAAGAAATTAGATCGTGTCCCAAAGGCAATAGGGAAATTAGATTGTGTAGTCCACTTGCAGTTACGAGGAAACAAATTAAAAGATTTGCCTGCAGAACTAAGCCATTTATTTCAGGTTTTAAGCTCGTATTAGCGGAATACAAGTCAGATCGGCACTTGGTCAAAACGGCACCTGGTTAAATCGGCACTTAGTATAGTCAATTCGGCACTCAGTATGGTTAATTCGGCACCTGATATAGTCAATTTGGCACCTATGTTTTTTTCTGAATTTATTATAATATGTTCAATTAAAAACAAAAACGATTGAAAGCTAACAATGTTTATTTTATTTCATTAAAAATCTAGCACGTATAAATGCAACAGGCACTATAAAATCAAAGAACAGTTCATAATGATAAAGTAATATATTAAAGGATTTAAAAATCATTTCAATTCATCATATTAAAGTTACTGTTAATGTCAGCACTATGATCGTTACTGTGCAGGAGGTTCGTAAACCGGTGCGCATTTCCTTAGTAAATGACTGGCACTGATGGTGTTGTTCTTGTATTGTTTCCACAATCAGGTGATAAAATGGAACTGGTCATCTGGTGGCTTTCTGTACATTTAACCTGTGCATAAACTATATTTGACTGCACTTGATGCAACTGTCGTCTGACATCGTTGGAATGATTGTATCTCACTTATATATATATTTTTTTTTTTCCATTTTTCTCACTTATTAAACAGCTTGGTCTTGGGCCTTTTAATCTTAATTTAAAAATCATTTAGTTAACAATCATGAAACACTTTCAAAGTCCTTATTACAACAACAAACCATATAATTTGTCAAACAAAAATTTATTTTTTTCAAAGGAATTTAACCGTCTAATCATCGATGTTATTATAACAGTAATATAAACTATTATCAAACTTAATTACAGTTGTAAATTTCAAAGAATCCCCCAATCAACATCAATAATTAGTATTTATTTTATTTTAAATTATAATTTTCAACATGTCATGTATTAAAATTCATTAAAATTTGCATTTTAAACAATTTCATTGTAATAAGTATAAAACATTTATCAGGTGCCGAAATCCAATGCCGATTTGACTATACATAGGTGCCGAATTAACTACTTTCCGGTACCGATTTGACTTTTTTTTAAGGTGCCGATCTGACTTAGTGCTGATTTGACTTGCACCCTATTAGCGTGATTACGCAATTACAATTCACTAACACTCATTCATTTATGTTATTTGCTCTGCTAAACCTAATAATATTGAGATAATACCCAACTTTTATGCAACCTGTGCATAATTTACTCATTTCATGACTCAAATTTTCGCTGTTTTCCTTCATTCAGCAATGTATCTATAGTTCCATTAATAATTCTCCCATTTCATGTTTATTTTCAACATTTTTTATCAGATATTGATATTTTATGTTTTTAGTGAAATGTGAGGTTTCATCTTTAAACACATTTTTCTGTGTGCAAATTCCGTAAGAAAATTGTGCAGAATGTTAAAGTTAAGTTTCATATGAAAAAAGTTTGGACACCCATGCAATCTATGCTGAACTAAAAAAAAAATGTCTGAATTTTCTAAAACTTGTCTTACCTTAGTATAGGGAGGATGTTTAAAGTCCTATTTGAAGCTTTATTTGAGATACCCCTTCACTCCCATTACATTGAATGGCCGACAGCATTTAAATCTATCTTATGGCATTGTTTTTGACAAAACAAGTTTTTCATATGTTGCAATTACGACAAATTTTATTCGTTCTGCTATTAAATACAATTTGATTTACTTTTAAATTCAAAATGTTAGCTCCTGGTAAAATTTTGCCTGGATATTTCAAACATGGATTACTTAATTGAACATAGTTTAATTTATTTAAAACAGCTATAGTCTTTGTGTTTATGTTAGTTTCATTATATTTCACATGGAAAAATATTGCAAACTTCTGAACAAATTTCGCTCCAAAAAAAAATTCAACTGACAGATAAAACCTCACATTTCAAATAATAATAAAAAAATGTAAAAGACAGATGAAAATGATAAATTTAAACGTGAAATGGGAGGTTTTATGTTATAGAACTACAGTGTAACTAATGAATCTATAACTAAATGTACTGTTACAATATCTTGCTGTTCAATTTTTTTTGTTTTTTGTTTTTTTTTTGCTTGCTCCCATAAGCAAAACAGAGGATGTAGCAACATGGGTCTGAGTCGGCATAGTTCATCATGTCCAGATATTATAAAACAATATTGTAAGGCCATAGGAACTGTCCTAGTATCCATTAAATTTCATTTGAAAAGTGTGTTTTTATTGGAAAGTCCATTTACTTTGTAATAAAGAGAGATTTAGATCGGGAATAAGACTGGCATCAAGATATGGTATTAGTAAGAACTGAATATGCAGAAAAAATCTGTATGAATATATTTTTCTAATAAAATACAAATTTTTCTTCAGAAGTCATTTACATTAAATACAAAATGTAGTTGCAATAACTACTTTCTCTTACTGTGAGTGTCACAGGTAAAGTATATTAATCAAGGAATGATTGACTTTTCCATGTCCGATTTAAAGTACCCATTGAATAAACACAGATAACAATAACTACTGTATTTAAACAATGGGACAGTTCACCTTCCAAAAATACTCTGACAACACCAACTGATACTCGGGAAAGGTTTCATTTGGTCCAATGTAAGTGCTAAAATTGAGTGTACTACCATATACTAGTATATATATCAAAGCCCTCCATGAATTAAGAATATCCATGAGGTGACATACAGTGAGGTATCATTAAACAATAAATCACATACACCCTATTATTCTAGTCACAGATTAAACTGACCACTTCTTCAAAACAAACTTTATCACATGAAACTTTATTCTTCCAAATACAACAAGCATGGTTAATATACATGTGCATGATATCATCATAAACATTAATGTTTATCATGATTGCAAATCGAGTAATTTTTATTTTAGTTCGTACAAAAGCAAATAACAAGAATAACATACATGTAAATTCTGATGAGCTTTATGCATAACATAAATTCTGGTAATCTTTAAATTCAATATGCATCACATAATTTTTAGATAGCTCTACTTCTAAAGCCTGAAAAACATGATAAATAATGATTGGATACATGTTTTATTTTTGGTTAATTTTTATGGCCAATAAACTCCCTTGCTATAAATTCCTCATTTGTAACCTGAATTTGAACAACTCATTTGAAGCTTCAGATTTCTTCCACTTTATAAGTAGTTTTTTTTTTATACACAATCCACATCCTTTAAATGTTCAATTTTATTATAGCAGAGTAAGTAATTGTGTGCATAGTTCATTTTAATTACAGACTTCTTTTTTCAGTTGCAGATTTTGAATTGTGGTAATAATGAGCTTGAAGACTTACCAGCAGTTCTAGAATATCTCACCATGTTGGAGAAATTACACTTGTTCAACAACAATATAAAGACTCTTAATCCCAAAGTTTTAAGTATGTATATTATGATTTATTTGGTTAAAAACTTCTTTTTAAATAATTCTTTAGTCATTTTTTATCATCAGAAAAGAAGAAAAATATTTATTAATAATTACTGATACCTTTTTTTCAGCACATCTGAGAAATTTGACCTTCCTGAATATTAACAACAATCTATTGAAAACCTTTCCACCTGAAATATGTAGGTACGTTATGGTAGCCAGCCAGTAACTAATTCATAGTTTTTGTGCAATGTAAAAAAGTATCTCAACAAAAAGTTTAAAACAAGAAACTACCTTGTATACACCTGAATACATGGAAGTTTAATTTGTTAATCATGAGCTGAAGAAAATATTGAGTTTCAATTTTGGATTTAATAAGACAATTTGTAAATTATTAGTCATCAAAGTTTTGACTAATAAAATTACACTATAATATAGTGTAAAATGTAATAAAATATTAGTTGTTTCAATACCAGTACATGCATTTATCTAAACAATTTTAATTTGATCTAAATATTTTGTAAAAAATAATACCGGTAGGTCTAATTAAAATAGATAAATACCCAAAGTATTTTTAGCAATGATAATATTCTCCTGTTTATTTTTATTTGACTTTTTCCCAGACTATCAAGTTTACAGCATTTGAGTGTTGCCAACAACCAAGTGACAGAGTTACCTGTGGAAATGTGTGCTTTAATAAGACTGGAAGAGTTTAATGGTGCAGGAAACCAACTTACAAGTCTGCCATTGGAATTTGGATTCCTTGTTAATTTGGAAAAATTATACCTTCAAAAGAACAAAATAAGAGAGTTGCCAGAGGTATTAAATGCATGTCTTCTTCAAAGTGAGAAAACAATATGTTTTAGTATAAAATTTAAGCACAGAATTATAGCATCAATTTAATGATATTTAATCTACAAATAAAATATCATCAAAGATACCAATAAGGTTAACAGAATTTACTATGCCAGACGCCCATATAATCTAATCAAGACTCATGAGTGACGCTCAAACCCAAACAATATTTAAAATCCAAATGATTAGGATGTTGTAGCGCTTAATTCCAAATAGTTATACAACTAATGTAAACACTGTTGAAAATTGTTAAATAAAACAACCAATAAGGACCATGATGCTTCATTTTTATTACTTATTTTAAATATTTAAGCTTAAAGTATAGAAAGTTCAGTCGAAATATATACATGGTTGTTACTAGCACCTGTCAAATTTCTTAGTTAGGTAGATCTTTATCATTTATCATCCTCACAAGTCAGGGTTTCTGTGTCCACATGTGTCCACGAAACCCTGACAAACTAGGAAATTCCCAGGCTAGAAGATTTTCATATGACGTCAATCTTTCAAAATATCAACTAATGAAATTGCTTGAAAGAAGCAAGTGTTTGGCAGTAGTCATTCTTACTCATTCTTGAAGAAAATGTAACGCAACTAAATAATAACGCTGTAATAACAAACTATTAACACTACTGTGCAAAATGCACTGATTTTCACATCTTCTACGCAACACTTCCATTTGGTTTATTTACAGTCGACATCGGGATATCCCCTAACCAAGTCGTGAATGAAAGCGAGCTTTTAATTGGCTACATTAAGGTATGATGTAGCCAATCAAAATAGTGACTTCTAGCCCGGGAATTTCCTAGCTAAGTTTGTCAGGGTTTGGTGGACACAGTAACCCTGACTTGTGAGGATGATCATTTATGTACTTAAACAGTTCTTTAGTACTCTTTCACCTGAAAATGTTTATATTTTAGAGCTTAGGAAAATGTTACAAATTAAGAACATTAGACATCGCAGCCAATGAACTGAGAATTTTTCCTACAGAGGTAATATAAATTTATCTATATATCAGTATAACTAAAATTACAACACCACCCAATCATAAGTCATCTCTCATCTCAGAATTACCTACAAGTCATATCTATAAACTTTTCTGGAAAGCCAAAATTAAACAATTATTGATCAGGAAGAGAATGTGAGTTGACCTCCCCACAACACACTGTTAATGAAAGTTATAAGGACAAGAGATCTAATTTTAATTTGATTTTACATATATGTTTAACAAAATCTTGTGTCAAAGGATTGTTTTTTTTTATTTTGATAAGAAGATGTCGATAGTCACTTAGTTTTTTTCAATTCCAAATATTAAGTAAAAATATAAAACTACAAATATTACAAATAGAAGTTATTTTCTATGGCCAGAATTGTTGAACATTTTATTTTTCTTTCTGTATTCAGAGGCAATTCAAAATTTTCTATTTGCAGACATATGAGACCAAGTATTCTTTTTAAAAAAAACATGTACTGTGGGCATGGTATGCTCAGCTCTAACCTTTATTGACAACGATAGGCAGTTTTCCACCCCCTTATAAAATGGATGCCATGATATACCTAAAAAATTGCTGAATTGTTCCCTCCTATACACCCTGGCCAGGTGGTGTTGTAGGGAGATTGTAAAATCCTGGCTATAGCAAAAACAAATAAAAAAAAAAAAAAAAAATGCTGAAAGAGGGGCATTAAACCCTATCAAACTAACAAACGGACATAGAACAACACATGTTTTTCATTTAATCCGTGAAAGATATTGATCAGAATGTTATTATCAGATATGTTTTCTGTATTGATTTAGATTTTTTAAGAGTTATAATTAACATTTCATGTATTAATTAACAGGACGGAACAAGAATAGTGTCGCTTGATTTCTTAAATACTGCGATGAAAGCTGTTTTCAGAAACCTGCAGTAAAAGAGAAACTTCTTAGATACCACTGTAACATCAAAATTTATATAAGTCAAATGTGGAGGCCGCATTTCTAAATAAATTTTTTTTTATTTGAATAAAGCTGGTTTGTCCAGATAGCTATCAATGCCAATTAATTTTTTCAGTGGACATGCATGTTGCAACACACTTTTCTCTACACACTTTTTTTTTCCCAGTATCCCAATTATTTGTTATTGTGAAATTGTTTGGTTTTTTTTAGTTAGCATCTTTGCCACTGAAAGAATTATACTGTGAAGCAAATCCATTGTTACAACATATACCTGTTCATTCTGTCCAAGAGGAAGAAGTTTTATCACTGAAGGTATTATCTCCTCTTATTACACTCACAGCGATGAAATACCGAAATTTCTCAGTGAATAAATTTTATTATAACTTGTGAAATAAATTGAGTTCTTTCACTCACTAGAAGTGACTTCACCATGAATGTACTTAACCATGTCACTAGTAAACATTGCACAAGAACATTCAAAACACAGTTCCTCTAAGTTTTTGGTAACATATTAAATATTCCCTCAATGTAATAAACAAGATAATCAATAACACATCGTGAATATTGAAAATATCATCACTCGTGCCAAAACGAATTCTCAATTACTGATATATTAAGATATATGGAAGTAATTGAAAACAATGATTTTTTTTAATATAACTGTTGTGATAGAACAGATAGCTTGCATTTAATTATTTCAAGGATGATTTTGAGCTAACATAATCTGATTAATTGGTTGATTGGATGTTTGTTTTATGTTTAGCAAGCAGTATTTCAGCTATATTTATGATGAGAACTAGTTACCAACAATAAATGAATGGAAAAAAGGGGTGGGACATAGGGAACAAAATTTTGATTTCAACTATTAAAGTATGGAGTATTGGGTAGGGGTGGAAAATTTAGCCTTTTGTAGCAGCTACAATTAGCCTACTCATTTTGGAAGTCTACAAAAGGGGTATTTATCATACAAGGAGCCTGGCACTCTCCATGCACATTAATCACTGGTCTGGAGTCAGGCTTTCCATATAATGACCAGACAAACCCCAAAAAGTGGGTCTTCCCTTATCCGCCACATGGGGATGTGCTGGACTGTTCTGTGGATCGAGCACTTGGAACCCTCCCAGTAGGTCCCAGTACCATAAACTATGCTGTTTTTGATACTATATATTTATGTAAATGTATTAATAAAAACAATGGTCAACTCCTGCACTAAAAGTTTCATTACTTATGCATAACAATATACACAGGACAACAGGAGTCTGGCAAAAATTTTTCTTACATAATTATTTATGGTTGTAATTTAGAAGTGTTGTAATTCAGGTTTTGTAAATGTTCATATTTCTTTTCCAGGAAGTAACAGCTCGATATGTAATGAAGGAATTAAAGGACAGGTATGAACATATCAACATTTTTAGTTTTGCTTAGATTCCAGATATATCAATATTACCTTCATGTAGTACTTATTTTATTTATAGTACATGTACTAGGATCATGAATAACTAACTCTCAGACAATACAAAATAGTTTTGAGTTGTCATTAGACAAAATTAGTCCTACAGCTGGATACTAGCTACAATAATGTATGGAGTTATGTCCCCGTGTCATATTTCTTGAGTATCTATGTCAACTCTATTTTATTGGTCAGATTTTTATTTTATTTCACATGAATTTTAAGTACAAATGCTAGTGGTTCATATCCTTAGCATGTCATGATCAGAAAGCAGTATTAGGGGAATTCATCATCTTCAATGATAGGTGTTGTCAACTTTGAATTTGGTTGACTAGTTTCTAGACTAGATGCTCCTATAGTTTCTATATTATATATATAGTCTTGTTTTACAGTAATTTTTATTATTATATAATTCATATACAATAATGTTCTTTTAAAGAAGGAACATGATGTCAAGGTAACTTTTTTTTAATGCAAAATGAAACTTTTTCATGTATGCACTGTATTATTTTCCTAGTAATTTATTCTTCCTGTTTACACTTTGCCTTTTTCTTTTATTGCTTTTCCCCATTAAACAAAATCAATCTTGAATGACGATATCAGTATACTACTAATTGTGTAATTTAAAAGGACTGAAAATCCAAATGGCCACCACTGCAGAACACAATTATAGTTAACATAGAATCACATAAAAAATGAATTTAATTAACTCTTTGGACACTGTTTAACAGAATGTGTTGATAATATACCTTTGAAGTACTTAACAACTGATTAAATAAGATATGTGAAGCTATTAGGGAAATCCAAGATTGCTGCCATGGTAACACATAGCTAACATGCAACTTCTAAAAAACTAAAATAGACAAACTGAAGTGAATATTTTATAGTTTTGCAGTAATCAGTGTTACAGATACTCCAGGTTCTGAAGATCCTTTGATTATTATATTTTGTGTTGTGTTTTGCTGGTGATAAGTAATTGTACACAAATTTGTGTCTGTTGCTTGGCATCCCATTTTAATATTTTTTTACAGCACATCATATTTAATTTTGGTAACACACATTGTTGTAAAAGCAGTGTAAAGAAACATGCAGTTATACTAGACTAAATTTTACATAAGAGAAGACAACACCAATTCACATAAATTCATAGCAGAGTATTATTAATGTGTGTTTGTATGTGAGAAATTATTACTATTTTTACAAACACTTCATGACATTATACATTTGGTTTTTACCTGCCAACAAATATTATGTTTAACAAGAAAATACCTTATTTAAAAGGTTGATTGTATTTCTATATATAGGTGGTCATATTTAAGGAAGGCCATTCGTCACTACCCACAGATAAAAGACATGTTAGCCCAGGCCAGTAAATGTGCAGTATGTGGAGAATCATTTCTCAATACATGGTTAGAATGTGTCAGATTTGTTGATGCTCAGAGTGTGAGTAATACATATTTTATGCAAGTTTTAATTGATTTTATTTAAACATGTGCAAATTGTACCAATAAATTTGATTTTAAATTGCGATAAATTATACCAATAAATGTGATTTTAAATTGTGATAAATTGTACCAATAAATTTGAATTTATTGTGTTTAAATTGTGAAATTTCTCATTCTAATCCAGATAAAGTATTCAAGCAATTATAGTTGTACAGATGTGAAAGATTTTTAAAGATATAGTTTCATTTCTGAGACAAATATTTTTTATAAAGCATAAAACATGCATAAATGATTATTCCTTAAAGAAACTATTAGGTTAGTTTGTTTGTTTGAATGATGTTTCAGCAATTTTTCAGCTATTTCATGGCATCCAGTTTTTATTGGGGGAGGAAGCCGGAGTACCCGGAGAGAACCCCCGACCTACGGTAGGAACACTGGCATCCTTGTCAATTAAGATTGGAGTCGAGTACACCCTGCCTGCAGTGAGACTTGAACCAGCAACCTCAGTGTTGACAGACCACCTGATCATCAGTAGACGAACTACCTTAGCCACTCGGCCCCCGAAACCCATTAGGACATTTGTATAAGTCAAAATACATATTACATGTACATGTATACAAAAGCATCAGGATTGATGACTAAAAAAAAAATTCAGTGATAAATGTCCATGTATGCAAGATGTAAATCACATGTTATAAAAAAACTTTTGTCATTTAAATTTTCACCTTTCACAATTAGTGTAAATAAATTGTTTTATGTTTAAATGCCATGTATATTTATCTTTTTTAAAAATATTTTCAGGATTTAAAGCTGAATAATCTATCTGGACTGGTTCCTGTGAGAGCACTATTGTGTTCATACAAGTGTTTTAATTCTGCTGGACATGACTATTATGGTGTAGCATTTCCATGATATTTATCATATTTATTGTTAATTGTTAAGTTTTGATGCATTTTATATTAATCAATATTTCTTATTGATAAGCCATTCTGTGATAAATTTGTTACTTCCGTACAAGACATTTTTGTACTGTTAGATAATTTGTAACACAACTGTCAAATTTTTTGTGCAAAACAAATAATATTTAATAACATAGATTATTCAATAATATATAAAACATTTTGTATAAAAATAATGTGACTGAAAAATTTGAATAAAAAAGGATATTCACTAAAAATAAAATGGTTATTCACAGCGGGAAAATGCATGCGATTGTTATTTATAGAATCCCGGTTATTCCCTTTTTTAAATAACAATCGCATGCATTTTCCCGCGGTGAATAACCATTTTATTTTTAGTGAATATCCTTTTTTATTGAATAAAACAATAACTGTCTTTTGATTCGGTAAATGTGTGGAGTTATTGACTTTTGAAAAAACTCTTTGTTATTCACCGAGCCCAGCGGGCTCGGTGAATAACAGTTTTTTTCAAAAGTCAATAACTCCACACATTTACCTCATCAAAAGACAGTAATTGTATAATATTCAAGAAAGTTCAACTTTGTCAAAAAGTCATCACACCCTAATGAAATTCTAATTTGTCTCTGTAATTCATGATGATGATTGACAAAAATTACCTCAATATCTGCAACCCTTTAGAGAAACGGAAAATTTTGTGATAAACTGACAGAGTGCAAACCAATAGTCCACTTCTGTGAAGCTGGAAGGGGACTTGTAATCACTGTTTTAACACCAACAACAAAACAAAACAATACAATGCACACATAGTGGCAGGGTATTATGGAAATGAGTGTCCGTCGGTCCATCCGTCTGTACCTCAGTGGTAACCAGATGATAACTTAAAAAGGCATCAACAGATTTTATTTAAACTTTGGACAGCTATATAATACCATAAAATGAAGATCAATTTTCAGCACAATCCAATTTGTAGTTTTTGACCTGGCCAATTCAAGGGTTTTTTGTCAACAATTGGTGGTTTCCAGATGATAACTTCTATATATAATTTAGTAAAATGTGTTCATAAATATTTAAAACAATGCAACATGGCGAAGTATCATTTAATGTCCCATGAAACTCCCTATTTTTGACAGATTGAATTCTACCTAGGTAGATCCTCCTTAAAAACAGAAAAGCTAGGTACTGGGATTATGCTGAACCCACATAACTGCCCAAAATTTAGCCAAGCGGCAAATAGGAGATATCATGTCATTGGGGTTGTCAGGTTATAATACAGGAAGCATGGCAACTGATCATAACCGGTAATATTCCTTGTACGATAAAGACCCCTGTTGTAAATTCCAACAAGAATATGTAAATTTTATGAGAAACTTGGTAGACATCAGACAACAAAAAGGCAATGTTGCTAACAAACAATTACCAAAACCTTTATTCACCAAAAATTGTCATTGAAATTCAACAAAAAAACAGAAGATATCTGACTTGAATATTAAGCTTAGCCAAATTTTATGGAAATAGAATAAGGCAACAACAGGTTATGTCATTAAACCTTAAGTGAATGCAATATCCTTGATCACTAGCATTGAGGAAAACTTTATAGACTATAGAATGCAATAACATTTTCTCTGAAGTCATATTGGACATAATGGGGGTAATTGTTTAGAAACATTGTCGATAACAATACTTGTGTATTATATACATTTTCACAACAGTTTTGTGCCAGGAAATTAAAAATATTGCACAGTTTACAAAAAAAAAAGCAGAAAAAATTTATATAATTTTTTTTATTTCATAAGTATACAATGCACTGTGAATCATACAAAAAATCTTTGGAGAAATAATTCTGCCATTGAATTTTGCAAATAAGAAGGGAACCCAAATGTACAACAAGTGTGGACTGTGAGCATGCTCACAAAGGGATACCCTCTGCTTCGATTTAAAATCCAATTATCTCCGCTTAATGATATCCGGGGTCAATAAAAATCCTTCATGCACATCTACATATAATGTACTTCTTTTATTCTAAGTTTCATTCAGCAGTTTACAAGGAGTTGCACTTACAAGGGATCTCGACAGACGGACAGACAGACAGACAGGGTGATTCCTATATACCCCCAAAACAAGTCGTTGCATGTACAAGTTGTTTCTTACATATATTTTGAGAAAGTTCCATGGGGCACAAACCCTTCAAAGAATATCCGATCATAACATCTTGTCAATGTGCACAACTACATATGGTGTCCTTCATTTCTACAAAGTTTCATAAATTTATGACCAGTAATTTAAGTGGAGAAGCACCTACTAGTTCATACATATATTTTGAGAAAGTTCATAGGGAATAAATCCAACAAAAAATATCCACAACTGTCAATTTACAAAACATGTATGGTGCCCATTATTCCTACCAATTTTCAAAAATTCTTATCAGTAGCTTCAGAGAAATGCTTAGGAGTTGCTCCATACATATATGTTGAGAAAGTTCACCGGGGCATAACTCCTAAAAAAATATCCAATCACATTTTCCTGTCAATATGCACAACTACACTTGGTGTCCTTCAATTCTACCAAGTTTCAAAAAATTCTGATCAGTAGTTTCAGAGAAGTGCTTACAATGCAATTTGAGAAATTTTTTAGTTCTCTGGGGCATTACTCCTACAAAAAATTTCCAATCTAAATTTCCTGTCCTTATGCACAACTACATATGGTGTCCTTCATTCCTAGAAAACTTCATATAATTCTGGGGCCTCGGTTGCCGAGTGGATAAGGTAGTTTGTCTACTATTTAACACGTGGTCTGTCAACACTAAGATTGCCGGTTTGAGTCTCACTGTAGGCAGAGTGTACTCAACTCAATTTTAATTGACGAGGATTGCCAGCTTTCCTGCCGCAGGTTGGGGGGGGTACTCTGGCTTCCTCCCTCAATAAAAACAGGACGCCATGAAGTAGCTGAAAAATTGCTGAAAGTGGGGTTGAACATCAATCAAACAAACATAAAATTCTTGTCAGTAGTTACAGAGGAGTTGCACATAAGAATAGGACTGACAGACCTGTCAAATACATTATACCTTCTGCAACTTCGTTGCATGTGGTATAAAATGGCACACAGAACATTATAAATGTATTGCACCATCATTTGTTTGTAATTGTTATAAGTACGGAAGAATTTGTGTAGTGTACACAAGAGAAAATCTCATTCTACTTTGTACATTCAATGAACTGATAACCTCAGTGAGGACATGCCACCTGATCAATAGTAGATCACTAACTTAACACTAAGATACCGAAACTCTGTGTGTATAGATTAGGGTACTATAACATTCTCCTGTCTACGGTGTCTATATTTCTAAATTGATCAGGTATGCAAGAGCTTGCAGCTAGTATACTGATTTTTGCGAACACCATCTATTTCTTAGAGATTAACTTTAAAAACCAAGGTTACAAGAAAAAACAATTCGTCCGTGCCTTTAATAAGTTTTACTACAGATACCACTTCCTTGTCCAAAAATATCTCGTTTGAAAATATGGTTACAGATAGATTTCCCCAATTTTTGAATTAAGTGTACAGTTAATGTGCTACGATGATAGTTGGATACACCTATTAGTGACTGGTAGTATTATGACACCTATCCCTTTTAATCAACTAACCAACTCATACTACAGTAATGGAAGAGGGAGGTTGGCACGCCATAAAACCTGGTTTGATCCACCATTTCTTTTGAAATGCCTGTACTAATTCAGAAACTTTGCTGTATTTACTATATTTTTGGTTGCTGGTTCTGGAGTTGCTGGTTTCTCGGACTTTGATTTGTGGATTGTCTGTTTGACAGTTTCATCTGTGTTCTGTATTTGTTATTATCAATCATGGATAAGACACAGAATAAATATTAACATAAAATCAAGTATTAAATACCATCTTTTAATGGTTATACAAAAAACAACAAATATGTATAATGCCCTTTAATTCTTTTGTTTATAATAATCTCAATCTGTCAGTGAAGACTAAATGCAGCTGGAAATGTCCTTGTTTATTAAAAAAGAAATATCTTTAGCATCATTTACAATTACAAATTATAAATTAGCAAAACTTCTGCTGCAAAAAATATTAATGTAGATGATTTGTTTTTGTCTTAGATGAAAATTATTTTTTTTTTACAAAAAGATCTGTTCTTCATGGAAATCTAAGGGAAGACAAATTATCATGTCCATTATATTTGATAACCAAAAGTATATATTGCAAAAATAAAAATGATGAAGTTATGTTTAGCATCCCTAAACATATCTTAGGTGTTTGTTTAAATGAGATTTAACACAAACTTCAGCAATTTTGGCATAAAGTGTTATTGGGGGAGGTGGTCATATTGTATGTAATCACTAACAAAAAATACATGTAATTATAATGACAAATCTAACACAACTAAATTAAAATAAATATGAAATTTTATTTTTTTATCACACTAGTATTATTTTCAATATCAGTTAATTATGTTACTAATCAAACTATGTGTGGTCCAATATAAGGAAATACTGCCTTATTTTTAATTACTGGCCCTCATTTAGGGTAAAAACAATACCGGGCATTTGTTGATCTGTATATGTAATGTGTGTTTTTGGTGCATACAAATACAGAATGCTTGACAAAGCCTTACATTTTTTGCAATTCACTAGTATTCCCGAAGCAAAATTTATCTCATAATTGCAGAGTTATCTGTTCTTTTGAGCAGGTACTTTATAATACCTACTGTGGGTAAATAGTTTTTTCTGCAAGAATTTTGTATTCACATATAGTAGATCCTCTGGTAAAATTTCTTATGATGTGCAAACAAATTCTGCAGTATATTTCAGTTGCACTGGAACAATCAGGCCTCATAAATTATTTAAAAAAAAAACAAAACTCAAATTTTCCCTATCTGTTCAATACCTGCTATTATAAAAGAAAATGCAAATGGAAAGTAACATATTGAAAATAACATTTTTTTCTGTTGTTTTTATAAAATAAAAGTTTGTTTTAAAATTCTTCACCAATTAAAAGTAATTTCTTCAGTTTTTTTTTAATTTTACTGACTAGTCTGCTTTTACTGTAGAGATAATAATTGATAAATCAAATTCATTTTACTACAAAATACTGGAACATAAAATCCCTGAAATAATATAGGAAAAACATTAATCGTTTTTATCAAAATGACTACAAAAGTAAATAATATCTAATGCCATTTGTAAAAAAACATTTTTGTAAAAGGTGTGTTTTGTTCTTATATTTTGTGTTTAAACAGATGTTTATATTAACATTTGTTTTTATTAAAATGACTTCAAAAGTTAAAATACCTAATAATGCCAACTTTCAAAACACACATTGTAAAACATTCATGTGGTGTTCTAATACTTTGGATTCTATGCTGTTAGAATTTATTGCACTTAAAGGTGTTTTCATATAAATTTCTATTAGGTCCTTTTAAATTTAAACGGGCATACATAATCACAAAAGCCTCTCGTTCTAGTTATCTCATCATGATACAGCACTAGCCCAGTTCCACGGTATACACATCTCGCCATCATACATCACCGTGTAGTAATGCGCTATTCGTAATTTGCAACGATACAGTCCCAGCTCTAGATAAATTCTATCATTCAATAATCTCTCACAAGACTGAGTCATTTTATCAGGAGAGACATTGTCTTCTTTTTCCAATGACAATAACTGAAATTGTGTTTTACACTGCTCAACAACCATCTTTTCCATTTGTATTTGTCTGAAATTCAATAACATTGTATTAATTTATGTTGAAGAATGGTTAAAATTTCTTAATAAAAGTACTCAGTAAAAAAAACTTACATATATATATATATATATATACAAGTTTTGGACACTTACTGTTTTCCTTGCCTCACATTCTTACTGGAGATAATATGGCAAACAGTTGTATTTTGCTTGTGTGAATGGGTTACAATGATACATTCAGTAATTTTTCATCTATACCATGGTGTCCAGTTTTTATCGGTATAGAAAGCATGAGTAATTGGTGAAAACCCCAGGAAAACAGGCAATCTTTGTCAATTAACTTTAGAGTGGAGCAATAATAATCGAACCAATGAACGTAACAATTGTATGTAATCGTATCACTGTACATTTTTTGTATGAAAATGAAAACAGTTACACAACATTTCACATTACAATGTAATTGTATTACCCACATATTAAATTTTATCTCTTATCTTACAATGCCATATCCTGCAGTATCATGTAAGCTTTCTCTTAATGCTCCGATACTTACAATGCCATATCCTGCAGCATCATGTAAGCTTTCTCTTAATGCTCCGATACTTACAATGCCATATCCTGCAGTATCATGTAAGCTTTCTCTTTATGCTCTGATATATACTTCACCAGTAGTATTCCAGGCATGGAAGAAGGCACTAAAAACTTCCCTGTAGGTGATAGGGTCAAAGGTGCAGAATCTCTATAAAAAAGTGTGCATTGACTTAAAGAATCTAAACAGTAATAAATAAATAAACAAAATACTTGTACAATTAGCAAGTATACATAACATTGTATATTGATATATTGGTGTTGTGTTTTTTTTTAATAAAACAATAAAAATTAATTAATAAATAATAAGAGGAAAGTAGGTAAATATGTTTCTATATGAGAGATCTAAGATTCTAGACATGTTTGTATATCTGACTAATCTTTACACTTAATATTATTTTATTGTGCTATTTCCATTTCTCCTGTAGAAAGCTTATTAAAACTTCTTAAGAAATTATATTACAATAGAAATATGGTATTTTTAATCAATAAATTTTACCTGAAAACTGACTTTAAATTGGGTAGAAAACATATTCTATCAGTGGATGGAAGAACAAATTTATCATCATGGAGACACACCCCTTTTGACATAATATCTTACTCTGTGAAAGACAGTTTGTGTGTTGATCTTTTATTCAAATTTAACAAACTAAACTGTTGAGTTTATTCTAAATGTTTGAATTTATTTCTACGTCTTAACTACAAATTCTCCATCAAGGGATAACGAAACTTCTCATTTGCACATCTAATTTAATATGCTTTGCTGATTACACAATGTGTAAAAAACAACATTTTTTATCCCTTGACAGAGAAAATATTTATTGTAGTTAATTCTTAAATGGCTGTCATTAAGTATGCAGCAGGGTAAAGATAAATATAGATATAGTTTATGTGTATAACAACATACTGTTCTACTGTTAGTGTTAGATGTGATAAATCTTCCCCATGAAAGTATCTGTCAACATCATCTTGACAACGACGTAATGAATTCAATATTTTATTTAAGATTAGTTCATATTCTTGCGCCATAATGATAATATCTCTCCTTCTCATACGCTCAATTCTGATATTTCCCAGTAATTCAGATAATTGTTTTTCCATATATGGTAACCTTTCTAACACAGCGTCATGAGCTGATACTGATGATAACAACTGAAAAAAAAAGAGTCCCGAGTTCAAGTTATAAAATTATTTTAAGGAATATCTAAAGATTTAAAAGTCAGACTTGTAACTCACTCCCACTACTATTATTAAATATGTTCAATCCAACATTACATAAAAGTCTGATAGTTACCTATAAACAGTGACAGGTAATTTCCACATAATATTAAAAACTTGTCATTCTAATTCATTGTTAAATCATTTTTTATTAGTGGACCATTATTGTTTATTTTTTTTGATGAACAAATTTAGCATATAAATACATGTTGCAATAAAATAGTACATTTATTTTATTTAAATAAATGGCTTGAACATAAAAATTATTCTGAAATAGGTTGAATTACAAGGAATAAAAGGTGTTTTTACAGAATAAAAAAAATCTATGAATTATCAACTCACACACAAAATTTACCTAAAGCCCTTGGAGCTTCATTTACTTCATTTAGCTAGTAAGTTGGTCGCTTTCATACATCAATGAATTCCATTTGCTTTTATTCATATATTGTTACCTATACATGGCTAGCAATATTCTCATGTGATTTTAAATCACAGTCTTAAATTATATATCCATGTCATCGTATAAAATTTTGAAGTTAACAAGGCTTGCATTCTGATGTGTGATTTTACATGATACAGGTTTAAAGGTATATATACAATGTTTTTGGTTTTCTTGTTTAATTTGCTCTCTTGTACATGATAAAGTTTAATACTTAGTGATAGTATAGCCACAAATGACAAACAACAATAGGTGAATTACTCACAGTTATCCAGTCTGTGGTGACATCTTCACTGCTGAGGACAACCTCACCATGTAAACTAACACCTGTCTTGTTACTGAGCAACAGACTTCTTCCTGAAATCAAACATCTATTAATTTATGGGAGATTTTGTTTGCTGTATAATTATATTGTCAAAATGTGCAAGTAACTCTAAGCCTTTATTTGGCTTAAAGAATTACATCAGACCTGAAAGTCCACCAAAATAAACACTCACAAATTACTTATTCAAATATTTAGTTGTTTTTGTAAAAATATGTAACATGTACCATAGACAAATGTTTACAGTTTATTGATATGAAACTGATATAAATGTTATAATTTGGATTGAATGCTTTTTTTTATTAGTTTTATTAAAGCATGATACATTCACCATACTATAACCCAGATTTTCACTCTGTGAAATCCGGCCAAAAGTTCTATCAACTATAATTCAATGATATTGAGGACTGACAGACACTCAAGCCATGGAGATGATGCACATGCTCACTGGGATATATAATATATAACCACATTTACCTGATAAAACTTTTCTAATTTGGTCAGAATGATGACTACATAATCTAGAAAAAGACTTGAGACAACCTATGTAATGACTGATACTCCAATGACTAGCCCATTGTATGTCCTTCAGTCCATAAGTGTCTATTAGCTCTTTAATTATTCTATTAATCTCCTCCTGTGTGTTTTGACAAGACTCGACTCTTTTTCTAGCTTTACTTCCATTCTTCTGTAACCAAGATCTATAAAAGTGTAATTACTTTAAGTATTGGATTTTTTTTATCCTTTTATTTTGCATAAATTTTTAGTTACACATAATTAATAAAGAAACCGTAAACAACGTAAACAGGAAGTAGTTTCAACAAATGCTTTTCCCTCCAAAGGACAGGGTTCTTTCTGGGTACTTAATCTCCCTCCCCCAATAACAAGTGTGGACACAGAAAAATGTCTCGCCTGAATTCCGCATCAGTAACGAAAATAAATTTCGTCATAAGCATTACGTAAATAGCATTAAATATCAGCTGTGGCCTGTATACAAAATATTGTCACCATACCCTGCATAGTTACAGGGGAACAGTCGTAACCCAAAAACTTTAACGTAGTCGCTGGACCGTGAAATTGAGGTCAAGGTCAGGTGGAACCTACCAGACAGTCATGTACTATTCATCAGCAACCTATATACCAAATATTGTCATCCTACCATGCGTAGTTACAGAGGAACTATCGTAACCCAAAAACTTTAACGTAGTCACTGGACCATGAAATTGAGGTCAAGGTCAGGTGACACCTACCAGACAGTTATGTACTAGTCATCAGCAACCTATACACCAAATATTGTCATCCTACCATGTGTAGTTACAGAGGAACTGTCGTAACCCAAAAACTTTAATGTAGTCGCTGGACCGTGAAATTGAGGTCAAGGTCAGGTGACACCTACCAGACAGTCATGTACTAGTCATCAGCAACTTATACACCAAATATTGTCATCCTACCATGCGTAATTACAGAGGAACTGTCGTAACCCCAAAACTTTAACATAGTCGCTGGACCGTGAAATTGAGGTCAAGGTCAGGTGACACCTACCAGACAGTCATGTACTAGTCATCAGCAACCTATACACCAAATATTGTCATCCTACCATGCGTAGTTACAGAGGAACGGTCGTAACCCAAAAACTTTAACGTAGTCGCTGGACCGTGAAATTGAGGTCAAGGTCGGGTGACACCTACCAGACAGTCATGTACTAGTCATCAGCAACCTATACACCAAATATTGTCATCCTACCATGCGTAGTTACAGAGGAACTGTCGTAACCCCAAAACTTTAACGTAGTCGCTGGACCGTGAAATTGAGGTCAAGGTCAGGTGACACCTACCAGACAGTCATGTACTAGTCATCAGCAACCTATACACCAAATATTGTCATCCTACCATGCGTAGTTACAGAGGAACTGTCATAACCCAAAAACTTTAACGTAGTCGCTGGACCGTGAAATTGAGGTCAAGGTCAGGTGACAGGTGACTGACTGGCAAGTACTCATCATAAGCTACCTCTGGACCAAATTTGATGGACCTAGGGCTTGGGCTTACAAAGATATGAAGCAAGATGTCAAGTGTTTACGCCGCCGCCACCGCCGCCGCCGCCGCCGGATTCCCATACATATGTCTCGCCTCCAGCGACTTTCGTCGCAGGCGAGACAAAAACTGGACGCCATGATATACCCAGGGGTCACCACACTCTAAAAAAGTAGGGAGAAATGACTTCTCCCTGGCAGCCAAACAGGGAGAAGTCAGGCCCTGATAGGGAGACTTCAGGAGACACTAGGGAGAAGTCAGGGGGACCGTACAAATAATTAATTTCGCAGTAGTTACATACATTTTTCATTATTTATATCAATTTCCAGGATTATTTCTCTTGTGTTTTAAAACCATAAAACACTTAGATTCAGTTTTTTTCTTTCTTTTTCATTATTATTCATGGTATGCAATATCAAACAGCACATAACCTTTATCATTAATCAAAGTTGTACTGATCCAAATTGCTTCATGGGACACCCATCTACAGAACTTATCATGATGTCAATAATTACTATACATCTTTATTCTTTCAAGTGAAGCTCAAATACTTATCAAAGAAAATTGTTAAAGTACAATACTCTTTGAAAGAACTTAAGTTTGAAACCAATTAAAAGTGTTTGTTTATCAAAAATATTACGATTTTTCATTATGGGCCGTTGTACATTACTTTTCTTTGTTGTTCACTTCCGGTAATTAGTCACATCTGGTAAATAAACAAATGGCGCGTAATACATTTGAAAGACGTAAATCGTTTGAAAATATGTTAAATACGCATATTGTTTGCCATTTTTTATTGGAATTACACATTTACTGATAAATTGGTAGTCAGGGTGAAGTATTTGGACCAGATTTACAAGTATCTTATGTGAACCATCGGGCGACTTTAGGGAAATGACAGGGCGACTTCGACTTCGCTTTTGAGGCGCCTTAGGGCGACTTCAGGTCCTAGTAGGGCGACTTTGTCGCCCACTTCGCCCAGTGTGGTGAGCCCTGATATACCGTAGCTGAAAAATGTTTAAAATTGTGCAAAGTGCATAATCTAGACCATTTCAGGAACAGTGTCCTTGGAAACTAAGTTACACAAATTTTCTTTGTCGAAAGATTATGTGCACTGAAACAGGCTGATCCATCAATATGTACTTATAAATACACAAAATGTACCACAATTAAAACTGTCACCATTTTCAGGTTTCTTTAAAGAGTAAATAGTTGCAAAATTTTTAAAATATGTGTTCAAAGTATTTTAAGAACAAATATTAAAACATATATACAATAATTCTTACGTCAATGTATGTTGTGGTTTTGTCTGATAATAGTCTTTATTTGGATTCTTTTTACCAGTATAATGGTAGTATGTTGGATCCCATTGGATTTTAGGAACAGATGCCAAGTCTACATTGGGAATGGTATCTAAATACTCCAAGGAGAGATCTACAGACTTCAGTACGGTCGAAACTGTTGATCTAATATCTCTGGACAGTAACTTTACCTTCACATAACTGAAATCTACAAAAATAATTTCAAATTTGCAATTGATATATTTGTTTTGTTTCACATGTTATAAAACTGAACTAAGTTTCAAAATGATTCCTTAAATGGATGATTAATGTCCTGTTGTATTTCAGTTTTATACAGGACAAGAATAAAGTCATAGAGCAATTAAACATCTGAAGAAAATGGGATGAACCCCCTAAAACAAAATTCTGACTCTCAAAATAAAAGTAAGGTGAATTAGCTATAGGCAGGAGTGAAAAAATTTAGCCTGTTGTCATGACAACAATTTGCCTGCTATTTTATTTTAAATTTTAAAAAACTGATCTTTTTCACACAAGGTGGATGTTACTCTAAAACAACATGTCAAAACATGCTCCATGTTGCGCTTTCGGTAGTTGAAATTTCAGTAAAATAGTTTTTTGGGCAGGAAGTTACTACTGGAAATAAAGCCACACGTACATCCAATCTCTGGAGCCGAGGTCATATCCCTCCGTAACACTACGCTAAGGAATTCTGACGTAGGAAGATATGTAGCCTCTGTTTCGGAGATTGACGTACATCATTAAAATTCTAGTGTGCTAGAACAGGTTTATAAATCAAACAAAATCAAAATGTTTGGCAAAAATTTATATGTACATAGTCAGTCTGAAAATAAATACAAGAAATATTAAATAATAATGCCTGAATGACTTTCATTTGTACAGTCTCTCAAGTTCAGAGTATTGTTCTGATATTGTTGTCAGTGTTATTTTAGTCTCCGACCATAAAGTGTCTGGGACTTAAACTTTTTGCTCAGTTTCTTATTATCTATCTTTGGAGAGATTGTCAGACACTTTTTTTGTATAACGAGTCGAGGGATCATAATGAAACTTTGCACACACCTAGAATACCATGTCTTATACACATCATTTTTGGATTTTTCAAAATGGCTGTCGTTGAAAAAAAAAAAAGTACATTTCTCAGATCTCAGGAATCGCTAGAGCCATTTCAATAAAAAACAAGTGTGGACACAGAAAAACGTCTCGCCTGCATTCCGCATCAGTAACGAAAATAAATTTCGTCATAAGCATTACGTAAATAGCATTAAATATCAGCAGCGGCCTGTATACAAAATATTGTCACCATACCCTGCATAGTTACAGGGGAACAGCCGTAACCCAAAAACTTTAACGTAGTCACTGGACCGTGAAATTGAGGTCAAGGTCAGGTGGAACCTACCAGACAGTTATGTACTATTAATCAGCAACCTATACACCAAATATTGTCATCCTACCATGCGTAGTTACAGAGGAACTGTTGTAACCCCAAAACTTTAACGTAGTCGCTGGACTGTGAAATTGAGGTCAAAGTCAGGTGACACCTACCAGACAGTCATGTACTAGTCATCAGCAACCTATACACCTAATATTGTCATCCTACCATGCGTAGTTACAGAGGAACTGTCGTAACCCAAAAACTTTAACGAAGTCGCTGGACCGTGAAATTGGGGTCAAGGTCAGGTGACACCTACCAGACAGTCATGTACTAGTCATCAGCACCCTATACACCAAATATTGTCATCCTACCATGCGTAGTTACAGAGGAACTGTCGTAACCCAAAAACTTTAACGTAGTCGCTGGACCGTGAAATTGAGGTCAAGGTCAGGTGACACCTACCAGACAGTCATGAACTAGTCATCAGCAACCTATACACCAAATATTGTCATCCTACCATGCGTAGTTACCGAGGAACTGTCGTAACCCAAAAACTTTAACGTAGTCGCTGGACCGTGAAATTGAGGTCAAGGTCAGGTGACACCTACCAGACAGTCATGTACTAGTCATCAGCAACCTATACACCAAATATTGTCATCCTACCATGCGTAGTTACAGAGGAACTGTCGTAACCCAAAAACTTTAACGTAGTCGCTGGACCGTGAAATTGAGGTCAAGGTCAGGTGACACCTACCAGACAGTCATGTACTAGTCATCAGCAACCTATACACCAAATATTGTCATCCTACCATGCGTAGTTACAGAGGAACTGTCGTAACCCAAAAACTTTAACGTAGTCACTGGACCGTGAAATTGAGGTCAAGGTCAGGTGACAGGTGACTGACTGGCAAGTACTCATCATAAGCTACCTCTACGCCGGATTCCCATACATATGTCTCGCCTCCAGCGACTTTCGTCGCAGGCGAGACAAAAAATTGGTACACTGATACAGTCAACTATTTGAGGCATTTTTACTGAAAAACATTTAATGCAAAAGCATGTCTAATTTCAACAAAATTTAATATTTAGGTAGATTTTAATGCACAAAAAATGTGACTGAATATGTTTGTAGGAGGGACAAGCATTCAGTGACTTGTTTGCAATCACAATCAGTTACACTAATTTAAATTAAAATTGCTTTGTTCCCTTGTTCCTCAGTTATTGTTTTTTTGTTTAACAAACTTTTTTTGTCGAATTTCAAGAATGCTTAATTACAGGTATTTATTTCAATAAAATGAAAGGTGATTCCTTACAATTTTTGCAACTAAATTGTCATGAGAAATACCAATTCAATAAATAGCACTACAATATAAACTAGACAAAGTTGATCTAGCAATCACTGATACCCCCGCTTTTGTAAAAGTTCTAATGTTTTTCGTGGACTGTGACCTTGAAATTTGACATATTTCCCCCAAAAGTGATAGGCTTCTTACCAACATAATATATAATAATATCCAAAAGTTTCATTCAAATCAGATGCAAACTTTTTGAGTTATTGTCTGGAAACAACTTTTTTGTACAAATTTCTAGCGTTTTTCATGGACTGCGACCTTGAAATTTGACCCATTTCTCACCAAATTAAAAGGCTTTTTACCAACATGATATATAACAAAATCCCAAGGTTTCATTAAAATCGGATGCAAACTTTTTGAGTTTTTGTCCGAAAACAACGTTTGTGTTAAAAAATTTTCATGGACTGCTAACCTTGAAATTTGATGGATTTCACCCAAAATCGATAGGCTTCTTACCAACCTGATATATAACAATATCCCAAAGTTTCATTTAAATCTGATGTAAACTTTTTGAATTATCATCCAGAAACCAAGTTTTTGTTAAAATTCCTAACGTTTTTCGTGGACTGCGACCTTGAAATTTGACGGATTTTCCCCAAAATCAATAGGCTTCTTACCAACCTGATATTTAACAATATCCCAAAGTTTCATTCAAATCACATGCAAATTTTTTGAGTTATTGTCCGGAAACAACTTTTTTGTAAAAATTTCTAATGTTTTTCGTGGACTGTGACCTTGAAATTTAACCCATTTCCCCCAAAATCAAAAGGCTTTTTACAAACCTGATATATAACAATATCCCAAAGTTTCATTCAAATTGAATGCAAACTTTTTGAGTTATTGTCCGGAAACAACTTTTTTGTAAAAATTCCTAACGTTTTTCGTGGACTGTGACCTTGAAATTTGACGTATTTTCCCCAAAATCAATAGGCTTCTTACCAAACTGATATATGACAATATCCCAAAGTTTCATTCAAATCAGATGTAAACTTTTTGAGTCATTGTCCGGAAACAACTTTTTTGTTAAAATTTCCAACGTTTTTCGTGGACTGTGACCTTGAAATTTGACGGATTTCCCCCAAAATCAATAGGCTTCTTACCAACCTGATATATAACAATATCCCAAAGTTTCATTCAAATCGGATGTAAACTTTTTGAATTATCATCCGGAAACCAAATGTGGACGGACGGACATGAGGACCACTATATACCCCCGACTCTGTCGAGCGGGGGTATAAAAAGGGGCAATAACTCATTAATTTGTCAGATATTTACTTTTTTAAGAAATGATATCTTACAAGACCAAGAAAAAATATAAACAAGCAATGCTGCAATTGTCTTTGCAATTTCACAAACACAGCATTAAAATTTATGTTTTTTTTCTCTCTCACGAATCAAAACTAAAAATATCTTGTACTTAGTATACAAAATTTGTGACAAATGTGAACAGAAAGTAACACATATATACACTTAAATGATTGTCGCACCTTTTTGCTGTTTGTCTTTCACATAAAAGTCAATCTCTGCAGGTGTAGCTCGACCTGTTTTATGTAAAGCTGTTATATATTCATGCAGCTTTTTAAGGGATTCTTCATTCACCTTCTAAATAAAAAAAAATAAGTTAACAAGACTCCAACGTGACAGTCTTAATTAGTACTTGTACATAAATACTCTTACAGTCTCTAGGCATTTTTCTTCAAGTGTTTAATTGTGTACTACTTCTATTCATCTGTTGTTATCCTAATGTATATTACATAACTTCAATCAGTAACATATATGTATATAATCAAAGTTAGTAAAACTATGAATTATAGAAGGTATATGTGGACACGTTGCATGTGTGGTCTCATTGTGTGTCTCAATTTTGCAATTTTGAGTCCTCTGGGGATTCTACAAAAACATATATATTACTAAACTAATCTATTTTTTTTAAAGCATTTGATTTATTTTTTTGTATTTTAGATGTAACACAAAAGTCAAGGATTTTCCAAATACTGCCTATCATAAACTTTTATCACGGTTACTTTAGGCTGGACTACTTATCAATTTAACCCTTGAAAAGTTCTTGTCTGATGATTGTATAGAAAAAACTAACAGAAATAACAGCAATACTTAATATATGCATGGCTGTAAAATTTACTTTTTACTTACTCTTTCTCTTGGAAACTGCCCAAAAAAGTCAGGATGTACTGCCAAATAGAATGGTCGAAGGGCTGTGGCTGTCTCACTCACTGTCAAACATCTTTTAGAAACATCAAACAGCACTGGATCATTAGAAGACCTTGAAAAGAATTGTTACTTGTAAAATGTTACATGTAACTAAGTTTGTTTGTCTCTTCCTTCCATTTGTTTTTAACTTAAAGTTGTCTTTATTTTACTATTATCAGGGTTTTCCCCAGGAAATTTGGAAAGCACTTTGGTGTCCTGTTTTTAAAAAGGGTTTTGCATGTCACATCGTACATTTTGTGCATCACATACATTTTTTTGTGTGTGTTTTCTCTAACAGGGGGTAACTTTGTTGAATTTATTAATATACATAATAAATGAGATACTCATAGTATGAATATTTTTCTTAATTTGTTTGTGTTAAATTATTGGAATACATAAAAGATGATAACAGATACAACAAGTGTGGACACAGAAAAACGTCTCGCCTGCATTCCGCATCAGTAACGAAAACAAATTTCGTCATAAGCATTACGTAAATAGCATTAAATATCAGCAGCGGCCTGTATACAAAATATTGTCACCATACCCTGCATAGTAACAGAGGAACAGCCGTAACCCAAAAACTTTAACGTAGTCGCTGGACCGTGAAATTGAGGTCAAGGTCAGGTGACA
Source organism: Limnoperna fortunei (assembly GCA_944474755.1). Classification (NCBI taxonomy): domain Eukaryota; kingdom Metazoa; phylum Mollusca; class Bivalvia; order Mytilida; family Modiolidae; genus Limnoperna; species Limnoperna fortunei. Next base: position 65,866,268 of record OX104112.1, read on the forward strand.
CCTACCAGACAGTCATGTACTAGTCATCAGCAACCTATACACCAAATATTGTCATCCTACCATGCGTAGTTACAGAGGAACTGTCGTAACCCCAAAACTTTAACATAGTCGCTGGACCGTGAAATTGAGGTCAAGGTCAGGTGACACCTACCAGACAGTCATGTACTAGTCATCAGCAACCTATACACCAAATATTGTCATCCTACCATGCGTACTTACAGAGGAACTGTCGTAACCCAAAAACTTTAACGTAGTCGCTGGACAGTGAAATTGAGGTCAAGGTCAGGTGACACCTACCAGACAGTCATGTACTAGTCATCAGCAACCTATATACCAAATATTGTCATCCTACCATGCGTAGTTACAGAGGAACTGTCGTAACCTAAAAACTTTAACGTAGTCGCTGGACCGTGAAATTGAGGTCAAGGTCAGGTGACACCTACCAGACAGTCATGTACTAGTCATCAGCAACCTATACACCAAATATTGTCATCCTACCATGCGTAGTTACAGAGGAACTGTCGTAACCCAAAAACTTTAACGTAGTCGCTGGACCGTGAAATTGAGGTCAAGGTCAGGTGACACTTACCAGACAGTCATGTACTAGTCATCAGCAACCTATACACCAAATATTGTCATCCTACCATGCGTAGTTACAGAGGAACTGTCGTAACCCAAAAACTTTAACGTAGTCGCTGGACTGTGAAATTGAGGTCAAGGTCAGGTGACAGGTGACTGACTGGCAAGTACTCATCATAAGCTACCTCTGGACCAAATTTGATGGACCTAGGGCTTGGGCTTACAAAGCTATGAAGCAAGATGTCAAGTGTTTACGCCGCCGCCGCCGGATTCCCATACATATGTCTCGCCTTCAGCGACTTTCGTCGCAGGCGAGACAAAAACAAAGCTACTATTAACATTGACACTTACAACAAATAACATTAAAGCGACACCTGAGACCAGCAATGTGCCATGTACAAACATTTTGCATCTTGACACCCATTTTATTTCCTTTTTTGTATAACTCATTATTTTTAAATAATTACATTTTTTTATATAGTTAAGTGTGTTATTCAACACCTGGTCATTGTTTTGTGTTTAATTCAACTAGCAATACATATAATTTCAAGTATTATTCACTTCTAGATTCCAGTCCAATACATTGAAAAGTTCTGTAATCAAACATTCACAAAATAACATGGTGCAAATACTTGACTTTGAATTTTTTTATGTCCTACACCGACAACTTGATGCCCTTGGTCGGACCAGTATTAATAAATTAGTTACAATAAATTGGGGAAACCAATAAATAAATTGGTAACAATAAATTGGTGTGAATAAATTTGGTTTCTCATTTAATAGAGTATTAATTTCCATTATTTTCTGCAAAATTTACATTTAAGGGTGTAGAGATTTATATATATTTATTCTTTTATTTTGTTAAAAAAATATATTAAAAATGTTTGGATAGCAGTTTTTGGTCGAAAGACTACACCAAGAACACAAAATACATGTATACTGCATAATAAGCACTAATGCAGGGGAAGCAACTCTGGACTGGTACATGTGCTTGGTGTTTTAGTCAAAATTTATTGATCAGCGTACATTTTAATGCCGATTTATACATACATGTATCAACCACAATTTAATTACAGATAGTTTAATAATTCTGGTACTATCTGCTCAAATAACAGAATTAAATTTAAATTGGGATTACAAGAAGGTATGTGCAAAATTTCTACTGAAATTCACAAATCGTCATGACCACCATATGCAAATTTGTTTGAGGAACTTAAGAAAATTAAGTGCTAACTCAAATTACAGTATCCATATGAAATGAATGAAATCATTCAAAATTGAGCTTAATTTGTCTAATTTTATTAAAATTTTTGAATTAAAAGTGATAAGATAAGAAGTCAGTATATTTATTTATGAATGAATCTAACGGTAACTGGGAATTTGGTCAAGCAAGCGCCGATGTTTACACCTGTCCAGGTAAACCTTCCCCGAGGCATTAAATAAAGGAAGGTATTGTCCACAGCTTTAATCCATTGAATAAACAATATAACAGGAATTACAATGTAGTGACAAGTGTCACTGTTTTTAATATAGCACCCCGGCATGAAAATTAAACCACCGCGGTAGATCAGATAGCACCGGAGCATGAAAATTAAACCACCGTGGTATATCAGATAGCACTGCAGCATGAAAATTAAACCACCGTGGTAGATCAGATAGCACCGCGGTAGATCAGATAGCACCGCAGCATGAAAATAAAACCAACGTGGTAGATCAGATAGCACTGCAGCATGAAAATTAAACCACCATGGTAGATCAGATAGCACCGCAGCAAAAACATAAAGCACTGCACTATCGCTGTGCTTAAAGGGCCTGGGGAGAACACTGTAATATGTCAATTAAAAAAGGATGGCAAAATCTGTTACCAGCTACTAGTAATTACTAATCAATCTCTATAACATATCCCGATTCTGCATCCATCTTGTCTTTATTGTCAGATTATGAATGATCATGGGTTTTGTTTTGTTGTTTTTGGGGTTTTTTTTGTATTTATGATGGTCAAAACAAGACTATCCTCATGGCAAACTTAAAGTTTAAATGTCAAACATGATAAAATTGTGTAGCACATATTAACGTAAATGGACATTAGGTCGTCACAGTATTAAAGTTGTCTGATTTCTTCATCGAAAGATTCTCATTTATTGCTTCTTCAGAAAAAGTTAGGAGATAGTCCATTTTAAAGCAGAAACATTTTTCCCCAAAAGTAATTCCTAGCACTCTTTGTGGTATAATCTAATAATAAGATTATGGTGTTTGTTGTAAAGACCAGGAAAACTATGTCTTTTTTCTATCCTGGCAATGACATGTTTTAATAATACCATGCACTGGCTATATGTACAAGGGAACAAATGGAGCTAAGGGAATTAATATGTACCATGTATCATATATGTGTAATATGTAATGACCACACAGTTATTTCCAATCTATCATGTGTATTTATTTATGTAAAGGGCATTGAAAGTGATTGATGACTTAAGGGAACTATTGACCACCTAAGGTTCTTGCATCTATTAACATAAGAATAAATTCTGCATTAAGTCATTATGTTGATTTGGTATGGAATATAAGTTACAACATGTATGAAGCAAACATAACACCCTCATTATTAATCAATTTGCCCTTGCCAGCCAATTTTGTGTGGATTGTTGAAAAGTTTAACGTATCTATTCTATAGCAACCTTGTATAATGTTTATATCCTATGACGGGTACTGGTTGTCGAGTGGTTAAGGGAAGTGGCCTGTCAACACTGTGGTTGTGGGTTCGAGTCTCATTTCAGCAGGGTGTACTCAGCCCATAGCTGGAGATTCCGCATTTTAGCACGGAAAATTTGAGTATTTGGACTCCGCGCTAAAAAAAAAAAAAATTTTCGTCCAAAAACCCTGAAAAAAAAACACTTTACCGAGCAATGATAGAAATTTGGTCGGAAAATGTACACATTTCCGACAGATTTTCCGACATTAGCGCGGAATTTTTTACAAAATTCCAAGCTAAGCTCGGAAATAGCTAGGAAAAGTCCGAATACTCCGCGCTTAGTCGGAAAATAGCTTGGAATTTGTCCGAATACTCCGCACTAGGTCGGAAAATTGCTTAGAATTTTCCGAATACTCCGTGCTATGTTGGAAAATAGCTCGGAAATTGGCTTGGAAAATTCTTAATATTCTGTGCTATGTCGGAAAATAGCTCGGAAATTAGCTTGGAAAATTCTGAATACTCCGCACTATGTTAGAAATAAGCTCGGAATTTCAAGCAACCACTGAATTTTTTCCATGAAAGTGTCGGAAATTTAGCTTGGAAAGTAAGGGTGGTATTTTTCTCGGAGGGGCTTGGAATTTTTTTCCGTGGGGCCTTATATTTTGGTTCCTGGGATGTCAAAATTTTGTCTCTTGCTTAGTCTGATTTTATGCCAGCAAATCATAGTTGATCTTATCAATGCTCATAGCTAGATCATTTTTAGTGGAGGATTGCATGTAAAATCTGTACAAGTGCCACTGAGTTTTCTGAAAAGTAAAACAATTGTTATTAAGATTCTATAATTTATTTCTTATTTCAAAAGGATAAGCACTAACTGCATTCTAGCATAATAAATACTGGTATTTAAAATTCAATAGAACATTAATAAATTAATACTATTTGTTTTCCCCATCATTCTGACAGCAAGGGATACTTGTCAAGTTCTTTGTTGCTTCTGCTTTACATAGAAGTCTGATATCACATTCACATGCCTATTTTCCATTTTTGCTTATTAATGTTATCCTGGAAGAAAATAAAATTAAACAATGACATACTTCCAGAATAAAAGATGAATCAGTCAAAATTATTAAGGTCAATAAATAGATATGTTTTCTAATGCTTAAAATGTTCACACATATTTTATTTTATTTTTATTTAATTTATTCATTTTATTTACAGAAAAATTAACAAATATTGCTATTACATGTATGTTAATAAGAACTTTAAAATTTCTATAAGTAGAAATCAGTTTGTTTAAAACATCTGCAAACACAACAAATCTATTGTTTTTTTCAACATGCAATTTTACTGTGTTCATAAAAAAAGAAACACTAACTATTAAACAATTTGATCATTTTCAGTTAGCTTGTATGTTGTCATAGGTAAATTGCCTAAAGAAATAAAGAATATATAACGACTCGCCCCACTCTCGAGTCACCCCATCACGAGTTGCCCCATATAAATAACAAGTCGCCCCACATGTAATAACGAGTCGCCCCACTCAATAACGACTCGCCCCACATATGTAAAAATATAAAATTTATAATAGAAATTTATATATTTAATACTTTATAATATAAATAAATACATTGATAGTATAATTTGTTTAATTTGGGTATATTGTTCTGCTCGGTTTTTTAATTAATCGAAATTGTACTCTAAATGTAAAACTATTAAATGCTGCCTGTAAATTTAAGTGTAGAATACTGTTAATCTTACATACTATTGAAAACAGTTTTCTTAAAGTTTAAAAAGGTTGTCTTATTGTAAAAAAATTTCTAACGTGTTTGCTTATTCAAACTACACCGAGACAGTTAACAAGAGACCATAAAAACAACCATTGTAGTTAATATGTAAAGGGGACAGACATATACGCTTTAAGAAAAACCTTACTGCATACTAGCAGTAAAAATTCTGATCATTTGGATGCAAAATATCTTTTTACTGGAATTTTATGTAAATAATTTTAGTCTTTTTAAAATTAAATCAATGAATTTTATTTTTTCCTTTCTTCCTCACCCTTTCTCCTTTCTCCCTCCCCGTTGCTCCTTTCTCCGTCCCCTTCTCTCCCTGTCTCCCACTACCCTGTCCGCCCTGTCATACAAGACTTCTACAAGACTACGTTTTTGTTATTCTTAAAAACTTTATTATGGTAATATTCTCGTAATAAATATTAGGTTTTACACCGTTTTGAAAGTGAAGGTACATGCTACGAATAATCTTGTTCAAAAACCAATATCTGTAGCATATGCCAATCTCAGACAATTTTGACATTAAAGACAATTAATTACTTCATTATAATATTAACTACATTGGTTAACTATTCATCCTTTAAAACTGCTAATCCCATCAAAGTTAATCGCGATTGAAAACAAGCAAACATTCAATTATAATTATCACAATTAATTAAAGAAGTGAACACGAGTTCACTTTAATCTCAAGAGATCCACCGCCAATTAAAACAACTAGCAATAAAATATATGCAAATTTAGAAATTTATACTATAAATTTGATTAAATATATTATAAAATATTAAAGTTGTAAACTTATATTATATATTTTACATATGTGGGGCGAGTCGTTATCGAGTGGGGCGACTCGTTATTACATGTGGGGCGACTCGTTATTAATATGGGGCGACTCGTGATGGGGCGACTCGAGAGTGGGGCGAGTCGTTACGATACCGTACATGCACTTGTTTTGATTACACACTTTATGTAATTATTAATGAACTTTATGGGCATACAAACATAAATAGACAATGTGCACCATTTTATACTAAATAAAATGTTTAACAATTACCTTAAATATCTATTAGCTTTATTTTTGTTATGGTAAATATGAAACCATTGTGAAAAATAAAGATAATTTTTGTCAAAATGGCCGACTTCATATAATCAATATTGAAAAATTTACTGGCAATATTTCCTTTGTGAACTACTGTGACATATTATTGGATCGAAATGTGTAGCAGTGTTCTATAAATTTATAAATTTTTAATTTTTATAAATTAATTTCAGGAAATTTAATAGGTTTTAAAAATGTAAACAAACTCCATTAAGGTTTCCTCCTCAACATCCATTTGAAAAATATGCCAAATTTTTTGATTGGCTAATGATTCTCTATTTTTATTGGTCAATATTTGAAAACTGATTAATCAAAAACCAAATTTGAGTTGTATTAAAAAAAATAAGCATTCCAGAAAAAATCATTTTAAATTCGTTTGAGTAATAAAACAATTATTTTAGAAATAAAAAGAGCCACTGCTTAAAAACATTTTACTTCTATATTATATAGATTTTACTTAAAGAATACTTCACTAATAGAACATGAAAAATTAATATTTTTAAAAATTAAATGTTAATTTTATGATTGATTACAAATTTAATTTAGTGTTTTTATTTTGATAGCAAATAATTATTGCAATTTATGCACTTGTAAAACTCTGAATATCTTTAGTTTTTCAGAGCTTATACATGTAAACTAGTTTAATTAATAAATTCAGAGACATACACATGTATAATTACATACATGACATATGTAATTATATAATTACATATGTCATGTATGTACATATGTAATTACATATGTCATGTATCTGATAAATTGAATGCTAATATTTTAACATGTTACTGTCAAAGTTTTTAATAAATAATAATTGCTGTTTGGTGACCAATGTATATATATTTTCAGCATAATTTTATTTTTAACCAAAAAGATATTCTAGTGAAATTCTAACATATTTAATGCAATTCTAAATCCCCATATCATTGAGCAAAAATATTAAAGTCCAACTTTTCCAAGCTAAAAAAATGACAAATTTCCTAGCTAATTCCGTGCTGAAAAATATTTAACTGCAATATTCATCACATTTTCCAAGCTAAAAAATGAACAAGTCCACATTTGCAAGCTACTTCCGTGCTGAAAAATATATAAGTCCAACTTTCCGCACATTTTTCAAGCTAAAAAATGACAAAGTCCAAAATTCCGAGCTAATTCCGTGCTGAAAAATATTAAAGTCTAAATTTCCTCGCATTTTCCAAGCTAAAAAAATTACAAAGTCCGAAATTCAGAGCTAATTCCATGCTAAAATATATTAAAGTCCAATTTTCCGCGCATTTTCCAAGCTAAAAAATGACAAAGTCCAAATTTCCAAGCTAATTCGGCGCAAAAATGCATAATTCAGAGCAAAACAATGCGGAATTCCGAGCACAGATCGGAATCTCCAGCTACGGGCGGGGTATGATAAAATCAGTTGACATTACATCCAACTAGATGATTACTTTCAGATAGTGGTGTCCTAGAGCTGGCAGACAACCTTGTCTCTTTTTTTGTCTCTTTAGGCATATGAGATAAACACCAAGAATTCTGAATGATGTGACATATGGAAGACAAATGTTTTTTTTCAGGGGCGGATACAGGATTTTCGAAAGGGGGGGGGGGCGTAAAAAGGATATCGGTAAAGGAGGGCCACGAAGTGGTCCTCCCGCGCCTCGCAGAGGCGCTTTTACGGCAGGGGTAGTACCATTAATGCATTAATTTATGGCGAGGGCGAGCGGGGATTACATTTTTGCCTTTGGCGCTGGTTGTTACCCTTCCTGTTGTCTTTTTTTGTCCTTTCCTTTTTTTTTCTTGTTTTTAAAGGGGGGCGTACGCCCCTTATGCCCCGACTGGATCCGCCACTGTTTTTCGTGTGTTGCAATACAAAAGTGTATGCCTAAATGTCGTCATCTTGTTAAAAAGATACAATTAATTTAAGAACTGACGACTTAATGTCGATTTACGTTACTCTCTAAAATAAGTAAACAAAGATCACAACAGACCTCCTTTCACCTATGTCTATGGCTGTAATTATTATTCGAAGACATGGCAGCACATTGGATAGCGATTTACGTTATCGCTTATCGGGTATTACAAAGACTTGTGTGTCTTTTACATGCTACAGCTTAAAATCCTTCTCCGTTCATGCAACAAGCCCAAGGCCAAGGGCAATGACCGGATAATGGATTCGCCAAAACAATCTGACAATAAATTTAATAACAAAATAGCATCGATGATTTTCTATCAGAATTACCTTTTTATTAAAAGTTTTACGGCTGTTGATATGCATGTATGCAATCTTTGCATTTCATTCCACGTTCTTCATTGGTTTTACGTCGGTATCTGACATTTTCTTGTTTATCAGCTTTCCGGATGAAATACTTCCTATTCCGAAATTGTTTCACGCTTTTAAAGATAAATCACGTGACTAAAGTTTGTGAAGCGGCTGAGTATGCAATGCATATTTTGTATCTGCCATCTGGACGTTTGATTGTATTAGTTCGCCTTTAGAAGCATTAAATAATGTTTGTTGAAAAGAAATAACTGTATCTTACTGCAACAATAAGAAATTTTATAACTTTATTTATTTTATTTATTTGTTCAACACATTTACAATGAATGGTTATAACACATAAAATGTAATTAATGCAATAGAAACTGGGTCTTGATACAAATCTACACCCATTCATCATAATTGGTAAATAAATATACATTGCACCAAGATGCAGTTTTGAAAATAATGTTTGAATTATAACAAAGAACTATATACTTGGAGCGGCAGTGACATAGAGAAAAGTACATTCATTTGGAATTACAATTATTTAATTTTTTGGTTAATTTAACTCCGGACATTTTTTTATATATTCAATAACTGCTTTGATTATTACTAAAGAGTTGTTGTTTAATAGAAAAGACATTTTGTCTTCAGTTATGGAATTGAAATCTTTATGAATATGTTTGACCTGTATAACAAAGTCGAATGGACTGAAATAACTGTATATACCTTTACTTTTATAAACATCATACATGGTATCTTTGATAACATTTTATTTGCAACCACTGGTCAGCACATCTGTTGATAAACTGCTGGTCACTCAGGGTATAACCACTTACCAGGCTAGTACTAGTCACACCTCAGTGCTGACAAGAAATTGAATAATATGAAGATAGCACAACCTAAACTTGAGCATCATATATTTTATGATGTTACATACACATACTCTAATAATGCCTCTATCTTGATCACTTTAAGGTTCTTCTAATGTGCTGTTGACATCAATTTTTAATTGCTGATTAGAAATTGCAAACATTGTTTTCCCTATATTTTTGTTGTTATTTTTTAACAAAACACATAATTTGCATTGATGTCAAATTCATTTTAAGTCCAATTTCTAAATTAATTTGTGTGTTCTTCTTCAAAATGTTCTTCTGATAGCTCAGCTACCATCTGAAATGGGTTTGTTCATAAGGATCACTTTACTTTTGTTACACACTCTTGTTACCATATAACTTGCATCTGTGATGCTGGCTATTATTTATTATTTAAGTGAAATAGTTATTGTCTAAATTTACTGACCTGAAATTTTGAAAATGATTAAATTTCTATGGGGGTTATTTATATGCAAGGTGTATGTATATGGCCATATTTGGCATAACAGTTTGAAATTTTGATGATTAAAGCTTTACAACATCTTTATCATTTGTATTTTAATTATTTTTTGGTTTAGAGCCCCTGATGAGTCTTGATAAGTCAAAACCTGCATCTGACATAGTAATTTTACAACCTTGGTATCTTTGATATCATTTTATGAACTAGTCATAGCCAGTATTTGCTTTGTTTCTTCAAAATAAGGCAATAGATGTATTAGTATTATTCAGTTTTTTCTGGAGCTGGTATTGGATAAGTCCAGACAAACAGTTGATAAATTTATCAATCTAATTAAAATTATATTTTTCACTAGCCCCTCCCCCCCTTTTATTATTGTCGCTTCACAGTGATAATAACAAAAAAGGGGAGCTGGTGAAAGATTTAATTTTAATTAGATTGTTAATTTATTATTGCTAAACTATAGTTCATTTTTTTATTATCTCACTCACCTTTGCCATTTGAAAATAAAAACATCCAATAATAAAATGTTAAATGAAGTTTCTATCTTTTTTGTCAAATGAAAAAAAAAATGTATTCCATGTGACTGTTTTAGAATAACTAAAGGGGATGACTGATTGGTTACACTGCAATACTTGTTTCCGTCAGCCAGGAGATGGAGTCGGATTTTGCCTTACAAACTGTGGTCATGTTTACTGTGAAAAATGTGTTAAAGTTGGTAAGTACAGTAAAGCATTTAAAAATTTATTTATTGCTATTTAACAAAAACAATTATTATGATTGTTTTTAAATAAATATTTCGTTATTTACAAGCACCTTATTTATTTTAAGGGAATTATTTTCATAAAATTATATTTATCTCCCCCTTGCAAGGACTTGATAAGAAAATATTTGTTGTTTTTTTTTTATTATTTCGTATTTGCTTACCCAAAACTTTTTGCAAGACATGTCAAAATAAAATTAACACATGTTTAACACAATGACATACAATTATTGAAGGAACTTTTCATGTTAGCATTTATCAATTGTCAGAAAATAAATATTTTTGTTATGCATGAGCATTACTGTATAAACAGTTACATATGCTAGTTTTACTTCTAAGCATCAATATACACAAATAGAATAAATATATGTCATCTGTAGAATATTGCTGTTAGATGTTAGCAAGTTGATAAAGCTTTTGTCAATGTTTTATAGGACCATGCTACAGAATATGGCAATTTGGTGATATTAAAACTGCAAATTATTCACAAGGAAGAAAAGTCATAATTGTGTTTCCTTTTTGTGACTAAATTATTGTGAATATTCTTTAGCTTGCCAAGACAGATGTTCAATGTGTGGAAGTGTCTGTGATAAAATTCCACTTTCAAGCAAGGTTAGTTAAGGAAATAGTAACTGATCTACAAGAAACCTCCTCGATAAAGGGTTGCCTTTTTATAATGTTGCAGCTTAGCTGCTATTTTAGTGTATAAAATGTTTCTAAAGTGAAATGCTTCCTTCATTGAAAAAAACCCTTTTTGTAAATGTAGGAAAAAAGTGAGCCACTATAACACACAATTTTCTGTTGATAATTAACTCTCCATACATTTCCAGGGGCATTCCAAATTTCCTGCCTATCGGTCCATCAGATTTTATTTATTGATTAGTAGCCAATATACAGTTTACTTTTCATTAATTAAACACATGACATTTTGAACCATAACAAAATTGTTCTATGACAAATTCGGTCCATAACAAATTCGACTCATACTAAAATCGGCCTACTGTATATTTATATAGTTTGCAATATTTGGTTTTTATAGAAGATTTTATGGAAATATTATTAGTTTAGATGTTCAAGTTTTGACTTAAATGGCTTTGCTTTAGAGAACCTGACAAACATTTAGTGAATTGGTATAAAAAGTAGGTATATATATTGTCTCATTAAAATTAAAAACATAACTGTCATTTGACAAGAAGGATAAAAGCTTCAATAAAATTGCAATATTGTTAGGTAAAACAAATTATTGATAATGGCTTTGCATGAATAAGCCTGGCAGAAGTGATCATCTTTCAAAGTCTATCGTAAAAGCTATACAGAAGCAACATATAAATCTAGTTTTTGATGTTAAAAGAATGATTTAAAAGAAAGTGGTATGCCATATTTATCATGATACTTATGTATTATTTCTGGTTATCATGATACATATTGTAGCGGTTAAGTGAGGGGGTCACGTGTTTCTGTATCTTATGTATCTTGCCTTCAGGCTGTATATAACGAAGATCCTTGTAATGGCTTATTAACCTTCACTGACTGTGACACCAATCACAGTAATAGTTGACTAAGGCTAGATATCTAACCTTGAGCAATGTTGGAGAGGGTTTATTTGATTATATTTCTTTATTGTTTTAAAACGTAAAGCTTGAACTCAAGGGGACCTAACTTGGGCCAAGGGGCAGTAACCAATGAAATGTATCTATCATTCTAAACCAGTACACTAAATATTAGGGATGAATGGGTTGAAATCTGTTCTTCTACAATCAAGTCTGCGAATGTAGTATGTTCAGTCTCTATCGTGTATTTACTGGAACATAAAACTACCAATGGAGGACCAACACTCCATCAAAACGGCATATACACAGTAAAGACCACTCTAGAGATGATATGAAGAAATTTGTCGTCAACAGACTATCTTGAAAAGTACAGTAACTATCTGGCAATAAACTAGTCTCTTGTTTGGACAAGACAAGAGGGTCTAATTTGTCACGAGACAGTCAAAGGAACCAATATTGTGGATGACCAAGACTGATGTATCTGGATAACTATTAATAAAGAAGAAGACTGTTATGTGAGCAAATGTTATATTATTTCATAATTATCAGTTCATTCCATTAACAACAATTTATTTATCAACAACATGTGACAGTAATTTGACTAGTATGATGTAATTTATTTATTTACCTCAGTGTTCAACCAGTGTGTTATATTAGCATACATGTAAGTTGACTATCAAACATTTGAGTATACATGAAACTATAGAAGTGTTATTTCATTAAATTACTGAAAATCTGGAAAACTCAGAGATTCAGACAACTACCTATCATTTGTTTAATGACTAATTTATTACAATCCTACTCTGAACCATGTAAAACAAGAAAATAAATTTTATTCTCTGCAAGACATGAAATAATTACACTGTCTATGCAGGAGCCCTATACACTGATTTCCAGGATATCACAGAAAATCAGGATTCCTTAAAATGTCCAATTCCTAACACCTAACAAAACTTATTAAAAAGGGGGGGGTGGCAAAATGCATCTCTTTATTCAGAAAAACAAACACTCATGATAAAATAAAAAGAAGAAAATCTGATTAAGTAGAAAACTACTTAAAAGTTACAGATTCTAAGTAACATAAAATAAAACTGAAGTTTCAAAATTTTGCACTGACTTTTAAGACCTGAAAACATGGCTTAAATTATCAGGATTCTAAATGCCAAAAATATTCGATAAACTTAGCTACATGACTGAGAAAACATCAGTCTTGTAGAATGAACTATCCAAACGGGAAAATAAAATCATTTGGAAATAAACATGATGACTGACCGGCAAACTTAACCAGGAGCAGTTTCAGGAAGCAACAGTAGCAGAGGACCCGAAATGATCGAAAAATTCCCTTTTATACCCTAAGTCAGCGAACGGGGCAACGGTCGGGTTTAACCTAACAACTATCGAGTCTATCGGGGATACACCCAAGTTCATCGGGGTGAATGTCGGAAATCTAGAAACGAACTTGAGTTGACAGAAAAGAAATCCCCGACGAAGGAAATAAACATTAAAAACAGTAAAAATTACATGTCTACGGAATGTAAAAATTATCTAACTACATGTTACAATAATATATTGTTACACTTTAATTCAATAAATCGCTAAAGTCCTATTAGTAAATACATCGTCCAGATTACTACTCGCTCGTTTCACTCATTTACTTCCACTTCCGTATACAATACACAATTGCACCAAGGTCGTACACAATGTAAATAATTTGCATATTCATGACTACACAACAATGGCGAAATATCGAAGCACGTTGCATCGTCGACAAGCAGTTGGAAAACAATATTTCACCTTTCAAATACTGGTTAAACACTGAGAAACCTTTACAAACAATAAAATGAGGACTCAGGTAAAATGCCGAAAGTATAAATATAGCATGACATGACCGAAAAAGCAAGAAAATATAATGTGGAAGTAAACCAAATTTAAACACGTGGTTACTGATTGACAAAATTCTGATTTACTACATTTGCCCCCACTTAAGTTTTCAGTGTCCTCACGAAAACTACAAAAGATAGGTATTGCTCACAATAATTATTAACAATAATAATTTAATAAATAATAATAATAACAATTGTCAACCTTCATCAATTAATAAGGTATCATATCCAGTACATGTTCCAACAAAAATTAAAAAAAATATATCATTAAATGTGTACCTTTAACTAACTGGCAAATTTGATTAAGCACTTATTTACAAACATCTTTCATAATTAACTTTTAAAATTCCAGATGCAGATTTTGTTCAATTAATGTTACATGTATGCTCAAAGTTTACATTGGACACACTTCATTTGTTAACACACAAAAAAAAAAAAAAAAAAAAAATTTATAAATTACAAGTTTAATTTTTTTTCTTATTTTAGCAATGAATTTCCTTGAGTCAACAAAAATCTTTAACTAACACTAATATATTTTTTTTTTCAGGTACACAGACACCACTATTCAATAGCAAGCTACAAAGAAAACCTTGGATCTCATAACAACAATTCAAGGTAAAAATAACCAATAAGTGATCACTCGATCACTAATTAGTGACAATACGTATCACTAATTTAATAATAATATTATAATAAAGTCCACCCATTCAGCTGTATTTAGCTGAATAATAATAATACTCCTAAAATATGAAATCTTTATTCTTAACACAGGAATAGAGATATAAAGCCAATTCCTTATATCTTGTTAAACTTTGAAATATTTATAAGCATAACTACATGGCACTAGCAAGATAGCTTAGCTGGAAAACACAGCTAAACTATAAACATATAACTTTTACCTGATAATTAAACAGCATTACAATTTAACAATAATAACAAAAATTAATGTCCATAAAATAGCACTAGCACTACTTCCTATGCTTCTTTGGTGAAATTCTACTAACACTTGATTTTACTCTTTTTGTAGGTGAAACAGATCCTTCGGGAACATATCCTCTCTTTCGTGCACTCTGATTAAAAGGTCGATAAAAACGATTTCGAGGTGATGGCGGTATTCTAGGAACAGGACGAGTCTGATGAGTGTAGCCACGACGAACAGCAATTTCAATTTTTTCCATCTGATCTCTATTTTTCGTTAACTCGGACTTGATATCATTCAGCACATCAGTATTACGATTTACAGCAGAAATTAAGGTTTCTAGCAAATTTGAAATAGAAGATGATGTAGTAGAATTCTGGTCCTCCACAGCTTCCTGCGCTGGGGGCGGCAGTGAAATATCAGGCAACACTGGTTTTGGCACAGTACATGGTGGCGAGCGTAGTGGCTCCGGAAGATCCAGTAAAGATGGTGAGGTACCTGTCCATGAAATTATATCATCCACAAGATTATTGTCCAAAACTATTCGGTTGTCGGAATTTAATGGTGTAAAGTCATCTGATAACGGAGAGATTGTTGATGGTAGTGTGATGGACAAACTAGAAGTCGGAGTTGGGCAAGTCAGACCAGCTGAAGCAGAAGAGTAAGAGACTGTTGTATTGGCACAAGTGGTGGAAGGCAGACCTGCTGAAACAGTGGTACAAGGTGATGAAGTGGTAGCTACATTAACCAGAAGAGCATTAAGGGGTGTAACGGTGGGAACTGTAAAAGATGATGGTTTCCTCCTGGCCTGCCAGTAGGCATTGGATTCTTCAGCATCCCAGCGCTTAAGATCTTTATCAGGGTCAACCTGTCTGGGATTTGGATTCGTAATGAAATAGTCATCATCACACGTGAATGATCCACTTGCAGTCCTTAAATCCTTTTGAGTACTATGAAGCTTAAAAAAGTTAGGATGACGCTTGAACATCTGAACATCGCTGGAATGAAATCCACACAGGGTACATCTATAAATATGATCCTCTACTTGAAAGTGTTTTGACATAAAGTGTTTCACTGCTGCTTTCCGCTCACCCTTAAATGGACAAATGGTGCATTGATAAACACGACCTCTATCTGACTTTATAGCATAATCCATTCCTGGAAAAGAATAAATGTTGAGGTAAGATCATCTGACTCGTAACTTTAATTTGAATTTGCCTGTTAAGAGTAAAGTGGTTGTAAACTGGTTGAACACCGTGGCTAAGGCACTCGGACATTCTTCAAAATTCTTACAAAATACAAAAATTCCAGTTGAATTTTGCAATGAGAACAAAAACTCATGAATGCAATTTATTTATTTATTTTTTTTAATATCTTCTTTATCCAACAAGGTATAAAATCAGAACAATATGGTTTGAGCTTGTTATGATTCACAACTTTCACAGTTCCTTGACCATCAGTCTGTATCTGATAGTTAATGTCATTGAATTTCTTTGTAATCAAACATGGTCCTGTATAATTTAATTGTAACTTTGGGCTTATTCCTTCTTTCCGACTTTCATCCAAATACCAAACTCTATCATTAACATCATATGAAACTAAATTTGCCCTGACATCATAGTAGTCTTTTCTTCTTTTTGCAGAAACAAGAAGATGTTTACGTGCAACTTCATGAGCTTTCAACAACCGTTCACGAACTTTTATTGCATGATAACCAACAGTTAAAGGTGATGAACTGGTAACTTTGTCCATGGCACTGTTACTCATTGTGAGTTCAATAGGAAACCTTATCTCTCTGCCAAGCAAAAGAAGATTTGGTGTAAGACCAGTAGACTCATTTGGAGTTGCTCTATAAGCTCCAGCCAAACATCCTAAGTATAAATCCCAATTTGATTGTTCTCCCCTTAAATAAGATTTGATCATTGTTAATAGACTCCGGTTAAATCGTTCTGCCTGACCATTTCCTTTTGGATTTCTTGAGCTGGTTCTAGTTTTTCTAATTTCTAGAAGTCTGCAAAGTTCTTTAAAAAGTTCGCTTTCATAATTACGCCCTTGATCTGAATGGATCGCAAGTGGGCAACCATATCTGCATATGACATCGTTAAGTATTATATTGGCACAGGTAACTGCTAGTTGATCAGGAATAGGAAAAACTTCTACCCACTTTGTGAAGTAGTCAGTCACTATAAGAATATACTTATTTCCTCTGGGTGTAACAGGAAGTGGACCTAACACATCAGTCGCCAGACGATCCCAAGGGGCACCGACAGACATATTTCCTAGAGGAGCTCTCAATGACTTAGATGGTGGTTTGGTTGCACCACATATTTCACATTTAGAAATCCATAAGCTGATATCTTCTCGCATTTCATACCAATAAAACCTCTGCAATATCTTGTCTGTTGTCTTCTTTTTACCAAGGTGTCCAGAAATAAGTGAATTATGCATCTGGTGCAAAACTTCTGACTTCATCTTTTGAGGTGTCATAAATTGTAAATATTGTCCTGTTCCATCCCGTTTAGTAAATTTCTTAAATAATAATCCCTCTTCAAGCACTATTGAATCCCATAAAAACCAGTAATGTCTCAAAGCTGGGCTTTCTATTTCCATTTCTTTTATACTTGGTCTGTTATTTTCAATTTTCCATTTAAAAAAAGGTGCTATGTCGGGATCTTTTTCTTGCATAGTTTTCAGTTCAGCAACAGAGTAACCTGACTTCCAAGGAGTCCATATGTCTTCATCATTCTGCTGTTTTCTTGTTGTTATAGCATTTATTTGTTGTCTTTCATCAAATGTTAAAGTGCTAAACATATCTAAAGCTCGTTTCATACATTTTTTACAAGGACCACATTTAAGGTATTCAAGGTGATCTGTATTGGGGCAGTCACAGTCTCTTGGATTATTACATCTGGACATGGCATCCGCATTACTATGCTTCTGGCCGGGGCGATAATCAACAGTAAAATCAAAAGGTGATAAAATTTCAAGCCATCTAGCTATCCTTCCTTTGGGTTCTTTTAAACTGAAAAGCCAAATAAGAGCTTGATGGTCTGTTCTAACTGTGAATCTTCTACCTAATAAATATTGACGATAATACTCTATGAAGTATCTTACTGCTAATAATTCCTTATCTGTAATACAATAGTTCTTTTCCGCTTTGTTAAGGGTACGGCTACCATATGCTATGACGCGTTCATTTCCATCTTGTATTTGACTTAACACTGCACCAATTGCGTTGTCACATGCATCGGTATCTAATATGAATTCGTCCCTATCAGTTGGATAAGCCATTATTTCAGGGCTTATAAAAGATTCTTTTAGTTTAACAAAAGCTTCTTGACAATCTGTAGTCCAAACAAATTTCGTAGACTTCTTTGTAAGTTCTGTTAAAGGTCTAACAAGACTTGAAAAATTTTTAATAAATCTGCGATAATAACTTCCCATGCCCAATATCTGACGAACTTCAGTTACATTAGAAGGTGTTGGCCAGGAAAGTATCTTGGCAATATTATCTGGATCTGGTTGTATTCCAGTTTTTGATACAACATGGCCCAAAAAGGTTACTGCTGTTTTTAACATTTTACATTTTTCTGGCTTCATTTTGAGTCCAGCATCTTTAATTCTTTGAAGAACTTCCTTTAATCTGTTTACATGTTGTTGAAAATCAGATCCGAACACAATAACATCATCTAAGTAAATGAGACAGATTTGCCACTGGAGTCCATTCAAAACCAGTTCCATGAGTCTTTGGCAAGTAGCAGGTCCGTTACAAAGACCCATAGGTAAAGTTTTGTATTCATAAAGGCCGTATTTCGTTGTGAAGGCAGTTTTTGGAACATCTTGTGACTTCACTGGAATTTGATGAAAACCACTGGTCAGATCAAAAGTACTGAAGAAAGTAGACCCTTGAACTGTATCTAAGCAGTCTTGTATGCGGGGTAAAGGAAATGCATCCTTTTGTGTTAAAGAGTTAAGTTTTCTGTAGTCCACACAAGGTCTTACTTTACCATTTTTCTTCATAACTAAAACTAGAGGACTGGACCAGGGAGAAGTAGATTTCTGTATTATGCCTTGACTCAGCATTTGATCAATTAATTTCTTCTCTTCTTGGGAGTAAGCCATGGGAACTCTACGCGGAGCTTGCTTTATAGGTTTCGCATCACCCGTATCTATGACATGCTCTACCATATTTGTAAGTCCTAGATCCATTTCATCTTTAGAGAAAGTTTCTGAAAAATTATTTAACAATTCAGCAATAATATGCTTTTCTTCCTCTGTGCGATCCTGTGACGCTTCTTCAAAAATATCCTTTAAATGAGATGGAACAATTCCACTTATCCCTCCATCTTCCGACCCTCTTTTAGCTAAGCTTCTTATGATTCCAACATTTGTCTCCCAGGTTACTTGTTTTTCAGCTTGTTTCAGTTTTATTCTTTTAACAGGTGACAGATTATTCAGTTCTTCTGTGTCTTCAATATCAGTAAAGATTCTTGGTTCCATTCTCAATGGTTCAGCTTCTCCCAAAACAGTATCTTGATGTAAAGTAAACGGTTTGTCAAAAGGGTTTAAGACACGAACTTTACTTGTTACATCTACACTAATGTCTACAAGGGTTGGGGCCATAACAAATGGATATTTGGTACATAAATCATTACTTGGTTCCAATATAAAATTATTCATCTGTTCAGGTGTGTCAGTATCAAATCTGTCAACAAAAACGTCAATAATCATCTCACATCTTGGAGGAATTTCAAAATCATCAGCTGTACGAATTTTTCTAACTGTAGAGGGTAGACCAATCTGAGTACAAGGAATGGCAACATCACCAAGCAGTAGTATTCCATCGCTTAACCGTATGTTAGCGGGTCCCCATTCAGCTTTCATTAGGACATCCAAGCCCAATAAAGCCTCATCTTCAATATTGGCTACAACCAATTCCAATGGAAAAGTTAATTCACCTAAGCTAACTTCAAAAATGGCCTTTCCTAATTCCTTTAAGGGTTTGCCATCTGCACTGGCTAACATATTGGAATCCAGTAAAACTGGTCTTGCAGACTCTGGAATCTTAAAATAGACCTGTCTGGACATCACAGTTCTAGATGCACCAGTATCGACTGTGAAATTAACTCCTGTTCCACATATTTTTCCTTTTACATAAACTCCATCACTTCTAAGAACCTGCCTTGCAATAACATTGCAATTGGTTTGCTGGTGGCCATCGTCATGGTCAAAGCAAACTAAATTTTTCCCTTCTTGGGGAGTATAAAGTTTCTCCTTAGTACAATTACACATAGGATCAACACATGTATTAACATCTAAATGACTACTGCCTGTTGATATTGTTTCATTCCCTATATCCAAATGTTGACCATTTTCTCTAAAATGGGTTGACCCTCGGTCATTAGAACCAACCCTCTCTAGTTTAATGCATAACCAGGTTGAGGTACAGCTACACCCTGTCCTTGAGTTACACTGGAAGAAAATGTACTACTGTTATTGCGAGTTGACAACTTCTGGTCCTTATGTTGTCTATTTGGGTTACTGTAACATTGCTTAGCTAAATGGCCAGGTTGACCACAATGGAAACAGAGCAATGGCTTTCTAAATTGAGAACCTTGCTGGTTCTGTTTGTTGGACTGGTTTCTTCTGTCTGATACAAAATTCCTATCTTGATTATTAGTTTCTTTTCTGTTTGCTGAGAATTTCATCTTCTCTTCATACAACTGTTCAAAAATCTCTTTTATTTCTTCCTTACGAAGAGTGATATTTTCTTTAACTGACTCTGAACTTGAAGCTTCATCATCATCATCTGTATAGCTTTTAACATTTTGTTTCTCTTTCTTTCCATTCAGTTTTCCTGTCTTTGGTGAGTCTTGTTTTTCACCTTGAGTACCTTTTACTTGTCGCACTTGCTTCTTGTATCCCTTATTAACATCAGTAATTTTTGAATAATTCGTTGTCTCAAAATATGTAACAACTTCCTGTACAGCCTCTTCCACAGTACTGGGTTCCTTAGTCAGTTCTATGTGTAGTCTTGCTTTGTCATCTGTAAGACCCATTAAAAATCGCTGTAATAAGTCCTCTTGCCTTATCTTGCTATCTCTGTTGGCATAAGCTTTGTCATATAACCTTTTCAAGTCTGCAGCATATGTTTCTACTGTCTCATCTGTCTTCTGATTTCTCCTAGCAAACTGGACTCTATAATTCTTTTTACTTTCATAAGATCCAAATCTGTTACTAAGTTCCCTAATTAACTTGGTATAATTTGATAAATATCTCTGAGGGAGCTGATCAAACACAAAATCACCTGCAGTCCCTTGCAATCTAGGGAGTAATTCCTGAAGTTTGTCATTTTCATCCCAGTTTTGTATTCTTGCAACTGCTTCAAACCTGTTTCTCCAGACCTCCCATTTTTCTTTTCCCATGTAAGCTGGTAACCTAGCAACATTATTGCTAGAATTTTGTTTCCTATGTCTCCTACCTTCTACTATTAAACTGGTTCTAACACTGGCTGAATCTGTATCTGTGTCACTGAGGTCATTGCTTTCACTGTCTGAGGAGGATAAATTACTGGACTGAGTCACAACTGATTTCTGGTTTCTCTGACTGTTTTTATCCACATTACTAGTCTTAGATGTGGACCTTGCTACCTTATCTTTAGAATGTGTTGAACTACCTCCCTTGAAGGCTGCTTGTATTGCAGAAACTATCTGTGTTGTCATGTCTTGAAAGGCATGCTTTAAATAATTGTAAACACCCTCTTCATTTTTATTAACCTGTGGCTCTGTTTCTGACTCAAGATTATTTCTGTCCAGCTGTCTTCTATATTTTCTTGGTGCCTTAAATTCAGTTTCCTTTCTCATTGGTTCAAATTCTTTTTGTGGTCTTCTTAAAGTTGATCGTGGCCTTAATACCATTGTTATGTCTTGCTCGTCTTCTGTGGTTTCATCTTCTGTATTCTTACTTGGACCTTGAAAAATTCCATCTGGATCATCTTCGGTATCAACTGTTTCATATAGTTCACTGTCTTCTGTTGCAGTTGCTATGTCACCTTCCCCAACGTGAACTTTTTCTCTACGTGTCCCTCGTTTAACCATGATTCTGCAATAAAGGTTCGTATCACTGGATCCAACTGAGACTCTTTGGATCCCGCCGAGGATGCCAAAATTTACGTATGTAGCGGTTAAGTGAGGGGGTCACGTGTTTCTGTATCTTATGTATCTTGCCTTCAGGCTGTATATAACGAAGATCCTTGTAATGGCTTATTAACCTTCACTGACTGTGACACCAATCACAGTAATAGTTGACTAAGGCTAGATATCTAACCTTGAGCAATGTTGGAGAGGGTTTATTTGATTATATTTCTTTATTGTTTTAAAACGTAAAGCTTGAACTCAAGGGGACCTAACTTGGGCCAAGGGGCAGTAACCAATGAAATGTATCTATCATTCTAAACCAGTACACTAAATATTAGGGATGAATGGGTTGAAATCTGTTCTTCTACAATCAAGTCTGCGAATGTAGTATGTTCAGTCTCTATCGTGTATTTACTGGAACATAAAACTACCAATGGAGGACCAACACTCCATCAAAACGGCATATACACAGTAAAGACCACTCTAGAGATGATATGAAGGAATTTGTCGTCAACAGACTATCTTGAAAAGTACAGTAACTATCTGGCAATAAACTAGTCTCTTGTTTGGACAAGACAAGAGGGTCTAATTTGTCACGAGACAGTCAAAGGAACCAATATTGTGGATGACCAAGACTGATGTATCTGGATAACTATTAATAAAGAAGAAGACTGTTATGTGAGCAAATGTTATATTATTTCATAATTATCAGTTCATTCCATTAACAACAATTTATTTATCAACAACATGTGACAGTAATTTGACTAGTATGATGTAATTTATTTATTTACCTCAGTGTTCAACCAGTGTGTTATATTAGCATACATGTAAGTTGACTATCAAACATTTGAGTATACATGAAACTATAGAAGTGTTATTTCATTAAATTACTGAAAATCTGGAAAACTCAGAGATTCAGACAACTACCTATCATTTGTTTAATGACTAATTTATTACAATCCTACTCTGAACCATGTAAAACAAGAAAATAAATTTTATTCTCTGCAAGACATGAAATAATTACACTGTCTATGCAGGAGCCCTATACACTGATTTCCAGGATATCACAGAAAATCAGGATTCCTTAAAATGTCCAATTCCTAACACCTAACAAAACTTATTAAAAAGGGGGGGGGTGGCAAAATGCATCTCTTTATTCAGAAAAACAAACACTCATGATAAAATAAAAAGAAGAAAATCTGATTAAGTAGAAAACTACTTAAAAGTTACAGATTCTAAGTAACATAAAATAAAACTGAAGTTTCAAAATTTTGCACTGACTTTTAAGACCTGAAAACATGGCTTAAATTATCAGGATTCTAAATGCCAAAAATATTCGATAAACTTAGCTACATGACTGAGAAAACATCAGTCTTGTAGAATGAACTATCCAAACGGGAAAATAAAATCATTTGGAAATAAACATGATGACTGACCGGCAAACTTAACCAGGAGCAGTTTCAGGAAGCAACAGTAGCAGAGGACCCGAAATGATCGAAAAATTCCCTTTTATACCCTAAGTCAGCGAACGGGGCAACGGTCGGGTTTAACCTAACAACTATCGAGTCTATCGGGGATACACCCAAGTTCATCGGGGTGAATGTCGGAAATCTAGAAACGAACTTGAGTTGACAGAAAAGAAATCCCCGACGAAGGAAATAAACATTAAAAACAGTAAAAATTACATGTCTACGGAATGTAAAAATTATCTAACTACATGTTACAATAATATATTGTTACACTTTAATTCAATAAATCGCTAAAGTCCTATTAGTAAATACATCGTCCAGATTACTACTCGCTCGTTTCACTCATTTACTTCCACTTCCGTATACAATACACAATTGCACCAAGGTCGTACACAATGTAAATAATTTGCATATTCATGACTACACAACAATGGCGAAATATCGAAGCACGTTGCATCGTCGACAAGCAGTTGGAAAACAATATTTCACCTTTCAAATACTGGTTAAACACTGAGAAACCTTTACAAACAATAAAATGAGGACTCAGGTAAAATGCCGAAAGTATAAATATAGCATGACATGACCGAAAAAGCAAGAAAATATAATGTGGAAGTAAACCAAATTTAAACACGTGGTTACTGATTGACAAAATTCTGATTTACTACATTATCTTTCTGAAGCATTTGCTTATAATTTATAATTATAAAAACCCAAAAACTGTAAAATAAATTCAGGTATTTTAGTTACAAAAATATATTACACTCAATCATTTCAATCTTCAACTTAAAAATCAGGTATCCTTTCAATAATTCAATAAGCGACTGTTCATAAACCACATTTCATTGGTGGATACTGGATTTCTCATACCAGGCCCGCTTTTGTCATAAGGTAGCCCCCTGTGGACTCATTTTTAGCACATCTTTTAATGCCTCATCCAATTAAAATTTATAAACAAACTGTAGAAATATACAGTAGCCTGATTTTGGTATGGGCCGACACGTCCTGCACACTATTAATTAATCATTCAGTCAGTCTTGTGATTTAATATCTTCAGTTTCCTCACTACCTAAATTTTATCACTTTTATAGTCAAAATACAATGACCTGTCAGGTATTTTCTATCTATTGGTCAACCAATTCTTAATCCAGATAACAGCTGTTTAGAAAACTGCTTCAATCTGTTCTCATTAAAGCTCTTCATCAGTGATAGCTTGGACATTTAAATTGCAGCTACTCATGTGTGACTCAGGTAACTTTTAAACTTCTAACTCATTATACCCTATGGCAGTCTCTCCAGTAAAGTTACCCGAGTCATGCATGAATAGCTGCAATTTAAATATCCAGCTCTTTCTGATTAAGAGCTTTAAAGAAAACAGAATGAAGCAGTTTTCTAAACAGCTGTTATCTA
This sequence comes from Limnoperna fortunei, assembly GCA_944474755.1. NCBI lineage: Eukaryota > Metazoa > Mollusca > Bivalvia > Mytilida > Modiolidae > Limnoperna > Limnoperna fortunei. The sequence continues at coordinate 65,891,132 of OX104112.1, forward strand.
TTTTTGAAATTGATTGAGCAATAGGTAGAAAATACCTGACAGGTCATTGTATTTTGACTATAAATTCATATAAAGGTATAAATAAAACATGTGGAAAAGGGACATATATGTATTATGACCAAAAGCATTTATTTAAATCAACACAATATTTTCACCAGTTTTTAAAAACTGGATATACCCTAATATTATCTGATGATGGAAACAAAAAACTTATTGCTATTTTTTAATTTATCAATGTGCATATAAATCTTTTCAGATGAAACCAGATGTTGAAATATTCTTTACAAATCCACTAGACATGTTCAAGAAAGATGTGAAAAAATTTATTCAGGTAACATTCAATAGTTTAGTATAAACATAAAAATATCTAAATGATGTCAAGATCTGTAAGATAATGACAGATCATCATTATATGTAGAAAAAGTATGATTTTTAAGAACTGAAAAAATAAGTGACGAATTTAGAATATTCAGAATATTGAAATTTAAAATTTTGTCAAAAAGTTGTTTGGAGTAATTACTTTAATAAACCTAAGCAATTTCAGTAACATTAATGGTTTCTTTTTCTTATCAATGTTCTTCTTTCAACAAATGCTGTAAATTGTTTTAATAGGTTATGGATTTCCAGCAAAATCACAGAAGAAGATTTCTAGAACATCTGAGAGATAAGGTAAAATTGTTTTTTTTTCTTTTTTGATATCATCTTTTTGATTACTTGCACAAATAGAAGATTGTAAAACTGGCACATAATGAAGATCGTAAAATTATTTTGAATTTCTCATTTTCTTTAAATTTGGAGTCTCCCTCAGGAAAGATCAGATTCTGTGTTATAGTCAAAATACAATGACCTGTCAGGTACTTTCTACCTATTGCTCAATCAATTCCAAAAATAGATAACTGCTGTTTAGAAAACTGCTTCAATCTGTTTTCTTTAAAGCTCTTAATAAGAAAGAGCTGGACATTTAAATTGCAGCTATTCATGCATGACTCAGGTAATTTCTAATTTCTAATCTGGAAGACAGCCATAGAGTATAATGTAGATGGAACACCTTAGAAGTTTAAAAGTTACCTGAGTCACGCATGAGTAGCTGCAATTTAAATGTCCAGCTCTTTCATATTAAGAGCTTTAAAGAAAACAGATTGAAGCAGTTTTCTAAACAGCTGTTATCTATTTTTGGAATTGATTGAGCAATAGGTAGAAAGTACCTGACAGGTCATTGTATTTTGACTATAATTATAAAAGCTGTTGAAGGGAGTTAAATCTCTTCCTTATGAATAGATATTACATGTAATCTGAACAAAAAACCAAATGTACCCTTATATGTACAAACACATTTTTCTAGTATCTAAACATTTAAAGTTCACAGCAGTCAATTTGAACATGAAAAAGTATTGTCTCCAAATTATGCCTAATTACAGAGTATCTCCAACTCCTGGTATAATGGTAACATTAGTGCTGTAATGTTGTAAAGATGTATGTGTCTCTGCTTTTGTTCTTGCTGCAAAAATTATTCATTTACTAATGTGCAAGAACACAACAATAAGCTGCATTTAAAAAAAACAGGTTACTTGTTAATGTATGGCTTGGACAGGAGATAAAACCATACATTACCATTATATCATTTCAGATAATGAAGCAGGAATCCTTTATGCAAAGGGCACAGAGAATAGCTTTACATATTCAAGAAATGGAAAGGTATGCTGCACAAAAATGTGTGTCAAACCATTAAGTATTGAGAGTTGGAATTTTGTATGAACTATAATTTTGATTTTACACATATTAAGTGCTTTAGAGAAACTTAACAATACAAATCAATTTAATATTGAATGCAAAAATTGTTTTAAATTAAGATCTGGAGCTAAATTTATAAGACATCAAGAACAGTGACTCTTTATTTTTAATTAAGAACTTAATTTTACAGGTTATTAAAATGGAAAAAATTATGCTTGATTAGAGGGATATATGATATCAACAACTAACTATTTTTTCAGAGAAAATGCTCAAATAAAGGAAGAAAATTCATACCTAAAGAGACTTATGTCAGAAAAGGTGTGTATTTAAAAGGGAAAATCTAAAATATATAAAATTGATTTGTTCAGTTTGATCTACCATGTTTTTCTCCTTCTTAATAAATTAAGCCTACCCCTGGATATGATTAAATATCAGATTTTAACATAGCTGGTATGACAGGTATCACATGCAGAGCAGGAGTTGTTTACCCTTACAGAGTGCATGGACTTATCCTTGATTTTAAATGGGGTTCCTGTCACTCAGTGCTTGGTTTTAGCATTTTGTCTGTTTGTTTTGTTGTTGTATCCTCTTTTGTTTAACCATGGTTTTGTTTGTCCTTGACATATTCTCAAAGAATAGATATCTTCAATTCTTTTTTCTTACACATACAATGCCAAATTTTGTAATGTACTTAGCTAGACAACAGATTTTTAGGCATATCTTACTTTATATTTTAAATGGGATATATCAATAAATTATTTCAGAATTTATTATCATAATGCATGTATATGATGAATTGAATTTTTTTTTTTTCAGGGATTAGCAGGACATGGGAGGTAAAAATAATTAGTTATATCAAGACATACATTGCTGGATAGCATTAAAAATTCTTTACTGGAGTGATACTGTATTAGTCAAAATAATTTTAAAAAAAGAATAATACGACCTAAACATGAGTAAACTTCTTAAAAGTAAGGGCATATTACCGGGTATGAGAGTAAATTATTTATTTAAGACAAACAAGGAGCACAGGAAAGTTTATTCTTACAATTTATACAATTTTGGAGCACATGATAATTTTCTAATTAAGAAATAATTCATGGAGGCTGTGGTTTATCATTGTTTTATCACGGGGTGACCATTTATGTCGTATTATTTTATCCCGAGCGATAGCGATGGATAAAAAAATGACATAAATGGTCATCCCGTGGTAAAACAATGATAAATCACAGCCTCTGTGAATTATTTCTATTCTAATAAGACAATTTATAATATTTTCGTACTTATAGAAAACATAATTTCCGCCATAAACTGGCTGTTCCGTCAATGTAACACACAATATATTGCAACGGATAATTATAGCGCGTGTCACTATTTATAAGATTTATACGTCATATGCAATAGCTTTCAGGTGGGAGTTACAGTTTTGTAATTGGAACAGCCATGTAAAACACGCCCTTCTCAGCGTGTGTTGCTCATAGATAAATCATTTTTTTACCACAGTTGTGGTCTCAAAGCCTTTAAAGCACGTCATATTAGAATAAATGTTTAACAAAAGTTGATTGATTGATTGAAAAGCATAGTTTTAGCTATATTCACGACAAAATAAGTAGCACAATTTAATAACATATGAGCATGAATTCTCAAATATATTAGGACAAATGATTATGAGATTGTCATGAATTTTGCTTTCAAAACCAAAATGCTTATATATGTATGTTCCAGACCAAATACTCCTGGGAAACAGTACAGTCCAGTATCAAGAGGTAAGACAAACAGTTATACTGACATATCCTAAGAAGTTATTATGGGTGTATACAATATTCAAATTATATATATTGTAAATTTTGTTTGTATCTTACAAAAAATCAGGAATACGTTCTTTCACATTCATTTTAATTAATTGCAGCATAAACTGTAAATGCAATGTAATTAGAAATTCTATATTTGATTAAAACATGCAGCTCATGTAGAAATTTTTTTATATTACATAGTTTCCAAGATTTTATTATTTATTTCAGGAATGACTCATTTTTTGTTTTCTATTTTGATGTAAAATAAAAAATTCTTTATAAATAAATATTAGACAAGTAAACAATTTAAAACTAAAGCAAAAACAATTAACACTTTAACAAGGATTTAAATGAATGGCATTTTAATATGTCCATGGCAAGTTCTGGTCAAGGTAGGCATGTCCCCATGAAAATATTTTATTGAAAATAAAGAAATATTTTTGTCCAGTCAAATAACACTATTAAATGCAAAATGAAACACCTTAAGAAGTACTTGTGTTGTAAGGATATCAAAAACTCTAATTTAGTATTAATGGAAAAAGAAATGCACACAATTTTTTACATAATGCCAGCGAGCCAATTTAATCTGCATGTACTTTTTACAGTGATTTTGCTAGCTTGAATTTGCCTCTGAATTTCGGCTGTTTCCCCTGGAGCAAATTTCCCAACAGAAAAAAATAAGAACAGGCGATCATAGTCTATATTATTCATGGCTTCCGTTGTATGATGACTCGCCGTTCAATTATGCATTTTAATTTTAAGAAATCTTTGTATTTTTGTCACTCCATGTTTGTCATGTTTACGCGCCATAACAAAACAGTGTACACTGATTCCCATCTGACTTTTATACTTTATACAAACTGCTCAGTGGCAAAATATGACTGGAAACCAGTTCAGAGCAAAAGAAGTTTAGAAAAATTCCAGAGCGGATATGAACTCTGTGCCGGAAATTGCACAATACGATGCTGCCAGTGCTACAGGAGTATTGCAATGATTTAAACATAATAATAATTAGTATTTTGGCAGTCATTTTCTTTTTTTTTTATTTTGAATATTTTTACAAACTTGTAAAAGTACATTTAGCATAAAATACATACTATTTTAATAGAATTCACAGTGTTGAAATTTTTAACTAGTTTTACATGTACTTAATTTATATTGCTAGCAACTTATTTTAAAAAAAAATTATTCTATTGTAATGTATTTTTTTCTTGTTTTTCATCGATACTTTATCATTAATAATTTTAACTGCTCAAAATAAATCCATATAATTCCAAGCATCTTGATAATATAAAATCAAACAAAGGGAAGTTTCTGCAGTCATCTGTTTGAACATCTCAAGTCTAATAAATATATCTAACAAAAGATCAATTTAGTTATTTTATTGACTGCTTACTGTTGTTTTCCTTCTTAATAATTGTACAACCATTACCTTTTTCCCAATTTCAAAAACATCGATAAATTTTCCATATTGAAAAGGAGGGGGCTGTTTTTAAAAAAGGCAACATATCTTCTTATATTATATAAAATGAAATGAGACAATTTATTCATTTCTAATTTTTATAGGTTCACCTGGCTTTCTTCATCCGGTAAGCTATTTTTACAGAACCGAGGCTGAAGGAAAAGTAAATCTGTAGTTTTATAATCACTTACCTGTGCTAAATTTCTAAATCTAATTGTACATTTTAGTGAATTCATTGGTATTTAACAGATACACATATATCAAATGTATTGTTCTTTTGATAATTTTTTTTTTAATTACTCTTAAAATTACCGGTATAAGTGTGAAATGTAACAATGAACCAGTCAGTGCAGACCATTTTTTGCTGTCATTCTTGATTTTAAAAATACAGTTGAAAGTTTCCTGTTGTAAATTTATTAGAGAAGCCAAACAGTGTTTAATATCCGTGTTCTGTGAAACAATGTAAAAACAGTTTGCGTAATAGATAAGTTGACAGTAAAAAGGAACTACTGTATATTTTCATACTGGCTATTTTAATGAAAAGTATATAGGAGGGTGTAACAGAAGTTCAAAAAACACCAGGATCTGAGATTAAGTGTTTGCTTTAATATGATGATGCAATATACAGAATGCCTTTCTATCCCAACATAAACTTTTTAATGGAATAGTGTAATTGTATTAATGGACTGGCCACAACTTTACACTTAAAAAGTGAATTATATTGTTAAAAGTAAATTATATTGTTGTAGAATTCTACATCATCTAGTACAGGAAGACTGTCAGGTCGTACGCCTCCAGCCAATAGTTCTATAAGCTCTGGAAGATTATCCGTTCGCACACCTCCATCTGGTGGAAAAATTGGTAAAACTTATCTTTTGAATGATGAAAGCTTCAAATAAAAAAAAGGTTTTGCACTAGTTAAAGACAAATTAGTTTAAATAGAACTCCAACTCAATGTCGTTGTTTAAGCAGCTTAGCTATTGGTAGTAGTTCAAAACACTAAAGTTGGACAATTTCAGGAAATCTCTATGATCTGTATCAGGATAATAGCATTTTTATTTAGATTTCCTAATGAAATACCATCACTATATGTAGTTGTTTTTTATTACTAGTATTTTTTCCAATTATTCTCTGCTTGTGGAATTTTATATATGGTGTTATTTTGATCAATTGACCAACCTGTCAGTAACTACTGTTGCATCTATTATTCTTGTTCTTTGTACCATTTAACTATTTTTGGAATTGAGTTTTTAGTATGAATTTCTTTTCATATTGACCTTAACTATATTGTTCAAGAAACTAGGTCTACATTGGAAACAATGATGGAATATTCAAAACAGTTTGAAAAATTAATAAATTTCAGTCTCAGTAGCTAAACTGTATACACATATTGTCATGAAATGTGGTGCCACAAAATAAAAAATCCTTAAAAGACAGAAATGGCCAGATTTCGTTTAACAGGAAGTAGGTGAGCGACAGACCTGAAATCAAATCCCACATTATGGGAGGTCATGCTGATGCTGCATACCAAATTTCAAGAGAATGTGATTAGTAGTTGCTGAGAAAACTGTTACGAAAAAATTTTTCCCCGCCCGCCCGGCATTCACCATATTATAACCCGGATGTTTACTCTGTGAAATCTGGCCAAAAATTAGTTAGCTACATAAGCATGTTTTCCAGATTATATACACTGTACAATAAAAAATTGGATTAAGTATCATAATCAGACTGACTTTGGTTGTGTTTTTGTACATCCTACACAAGCATGAATGGCACTGTAGAAGGGATTCTACTACGCAGACCAGGGAATTCAGGGCCTTTATATATTCTATGGGGGTTTAAGATTGGTAAATTATAACTTCAAAGTTGTTGTGATATTGATGCTTGTGGATGTGGGGTTGGAATAGGCAACAATTGATAAAAGGCAATAACTTGTACAACAAATATGTTTATTATATCATTTGAACACTGAAAAAAAACTGTTCATAGTGATTTCAAGAAAGTTGTATTATTATCTCAGAAAATTGAATCATCATCAATTGAACTTTAAAGACAGTGACACATGCTAACAACCAAAGGGAAATTTTATTGATCCAAGCTTCATTATACCCGAGCTTCGAAAAAGAGGGGTATACTGGTTTACCCCTGTCTGTCCGTCCTTCCGTCTGCAACATAACTTTCCTAACAGTTTTCTCAGCAACTACATATCACAATCTGTTGAAATTTTATATGTTACCTGACCATATGGTCCTATATTGTGAGTACTAATTTCAGGTCTGTCGTATATCTACTTCTTGTTTACCTGTAAATTTTCAACAGTAGCGGTCAATGGATGAAATTTTTTGTAAGTTTTCTCAGCAACAACTTATCACAACAACTTGAAATTTTATATGTGGCCGAACTATGTGGTCCTATATTGCGAGTACCATTTTCAGGTCTGTAGCATCTCTTCTTCCTGTTCAATGACTTTCAATGATTTGAATAGTGGGGGTATATTGAGTGAGCAGTAGCTCACAGGTTACTAGTATAAATCTGTCTCCATTTTTGTTCTAGGTACAGTACAAGGAGCACTTGAAACACCTCCCATGTCAATGTCCAGACCCATAACACCAAAGTAAGTATGATGTATCACCAGCAAATCTAAATAAACCAGGTAGTGTTGATTGCGACTACCGTAAAACTGTGTGTATAGTCTGCATCCCTTTCTTGGACCAGAAAATTGCGGAAAAATTCTTATATGCATGTACAAGTTTTCACAAAACGTTGCAAGATGAAGACATCCAAGTCCGACTTGGCCGCGCTTCTTAACAAGTTTTTACTTTAATATGTAATTTATTCTCTTTTTAAATATCATTTATGTTTATACTTTTATTAATTTCTAGTGATTGTAATAAATTAAATAAAAAATAGAGCATTCTCATATCGTTTATTTTGATCGTTGTTTAAACAGAAAATCACACATTTCCAAACCAAAACAATTTGTCAACTTTGATTCATCAACCAAAACAAAGAAAACAAACAGATAACACGTTTTATTTTAAACCCTGAATGATTGCAATCAAAACATCGATCTTCAAACACTTGAGGTTACATAACGACACCATTTGCATTTTACGCAATACAGGTTACACATCTATTTTTCGTATCTGTTTTAATTTTTATTTGTCCTATATAATTAATATTAAATATTACTAAAAATAATTTAAGTAAAAATTAATATCATAACAATGTATACATATGGAAGTTTGTAAAAGAATAATGTTAGAATAGTACAAAAATATCGCATATGACACTACAACAAAATGGCGACTGCCATTGACAACAATCAACGGGACGAAAAAAACTTGATCGAGTCTGTATTTATGTATAATCCGCACCATTCCTTTCCAACTAAAATTAAAAGAAAAAAAACGTGGACAATACGACTCTAATTACAGTATCACAGAGAAATAGCATGATGTGACATATGTTGGTTACAGCTGGAGTAGGAGTCCAGTACCATATTTTAGTAAGAAGAGAGATGAATTTTCACTATCACAAAATACAATTTTTAATCATTTACAGACAATGTTTAGCATTTCTTGGTATCACTATGAAACATAGTAAATAAAGTTCAGAAACATCAAAATGGCAGGATAAAGCATTAAAAACTTCAGCTTCTGAGGGCCTAGACTCTGCATAATTTACTGCCTCTTATTAAATTGGTCCTAATTTAGGGCCATGGAAAATAGTTCTTAATTGCTGACATCTCTTTTAAATAGAGACTTATTATATGTCTCTGTAATAATCAAACTTCAAGAAAACTATCATCGATTTTTCTACCAATATTATAATGTCTGTATGATGAGAATATGTGTACTTAATTCCATGATTTATTTGTTTTCTTAAATTTAACTTACTGATTATTGTAGAGTTATGTAACAACTCAAGAGCATTGCTTTTCTACCACAATATCTTTCAGATCTATACCCCATCCAATATCCCTGACTGGCTGGAAAACACCAACCTCTCCATAGTAAGTACCTGATCTACAACCTTTGGTAATTCAAGTCTTAAATTTCAATACTGAAATAGGAGTTGTTGATGATACCAAACAGTGTTCAATACTCAGTTTTTTTTCATGGTTGTCTGAAAAAATGTGCAGGTTTTAATGAAGTCTTTTTGAACACACATGTATCAGTTTAAAAACCAAAAATCATAAGTGTTGAATTTGATGGTATAAGTGGAACCAATACCAGACTTACGAATATGAATTCAAACGGCACTGTGTAGTTTTCGTTGATTAAGTTACATTATGACAAATAGACAAAGATTCTGATTTTGTTTGGATAAGGTGATAAGGCAAGTCTGTAACAAAATCAGTGGTTGACCATCAAATGAGTGGGAACAACTTTTGGTCATTAGAGATCAACCTCTTGGTTATTAACAATGAGAAAACTGAGAATTTCAAAAACTGAAATAGCATGTATAAATTATAATGCAATTCATAATCAATGTTATCAAGGATCATTTGAAGAAACAGTGGTTGACACAATTTAAGTTGTGCATCCTATCATCAAAGGTAAACCTAACTTATTTTAATTGTTTGTTTTTTTTAATGGTGTTTAGCGTCACCTTAAGCAATTTCAGCTATATAATGGTGTCCAGTTTTTATTGGGGGATGAAGCTAGAGTACCTGTAGAAAAACCCCACCTGCACTAAGAAAACTTTCAATCCTTGTCAATTAAACTGGAGTCTGGTACAACCTGCCTGCAGTGAGACTTGAACCCATATCCTCAGTGTTGACAGACCATATGATTAACAGCAGATGGCTAACTACCTAAACTACACTGCTACCAATTTACTACATGATTTCAACTTTCTTATCAATCCTAGTTTAAGATTATGCTCAAATAACAGTTAATATACAAGGCTTTTAAAATCATTAGCATTGTCCTATTGATTTAAGGACATTTTTAATTGTTTTGTAGGTATGAACAAAGACCACAGATTTTTAACAATTTTAAATAAATTATGTTTACAAGTCTTAGCAGTCTTTGGTCTATATTTGTGTTTCTGTACTGTTAACCAAAAATTTTAAGACTTAAAATATAGGAATACTTAAAGAAGAATCAAGTATATCATTATACCAACCCAACCCCCACCATCCATAGCAAAACATGGACATGCCCATACTACAGTATCTGCCATACATTAAAAAATTCCATTACAAAGAACCTTGAGCATATTTATAGCTAATTTGTATCCACTGTTGCATTTTTGTCTATTCTGAACATATACAAAGTAGGTGTAGAGATTTCAACAAACTGTATATTAATACAAATCATTCTTTATTAATGCTTCAAATCTCTTGAAGATCTGTAAATCTAATAGTGGATTGTTTCACACAAAAAAAGTTGTAGAAGTCTAAAATGGTCTACTTGCAAAGTAAGTAACATAATAAATTTCAAAATATGTTGGATGAAAGTTAGAGGTATGTGTACAAAAAATTACAGAGACTGAAATGGTCAGGTTGGAAAGTAAGTACCTTAATGGGGAATGTTGCAATAAAATATGTTGGAAGAAAGTTTGGGGTTTATGTCAAAAACATTGCAAATACTGAAATAGCCAGATTGCAAAGCAAGTGCCTTAATAAATATGGAATGTTTTACAATTTGTTGGAAGTTTGGGGTATGTAAAAAAATTAAGAACAGTTGACTACACAAAAATAGCACCAAAATGTATCAAATTTACTGAAAATGCACAATGAAGTTTCAACGATCTGCTTAAAAGCTGTAGGTGGAGTTGATTACACAAAGTACATACCCTCTTTGACAAAATTTGCTGAAAGTTCACATTAAAGTCTGGAAAATTGAAAACATTTCTAAAACAATGCCATAATATTAAGTTCATAACTTCAATATATGTGCAAACCCTACTAAAAATGATTTTGGCTATTACATGTATTAACAATATCAAAAAAGATATCCTATGGTCTAATTCCCAATCAAAAATGCTTTTTCTCTTGAAGATCATTAATAAATCACAAACACATATCAAATGCACAACACTGGGACCTGTATTACATGGAAGAGTTCTTTAAATAGATGCTAATACCCTCATTCTGGGGATCTTTCTAAGAAATTCATGCTTACAAAAATACCAGGACACAAGACTACTATATAGGTAAAAGTACAAACAATCTGAATTTTTATTCATTAAAAGACACTTTTAATTTAATTATAAGATAAGACTAAATTTCTAGTAAAGAAGTCAGTTTCATTCTTTACATTCATTTTTATTCTATGTATAAAATAACACTGTAAAATTTGCTAAAATGTACAAACCATCAGGCAACTTGGAAACAAACTTTATTATCTGGTCATGTGACCTCATTCTTCACTTATGATGACCTTGATTAGGCTTGAATTGGTTAGAATAAATTTTCTTTGAATGGTGTTTAACGCTTCTTTCAGCAATTGTTCAGCTTTATTATGGTATCCAGAGTACCTGGAGAAAACCCCCAACCTTCAACAGGAAAACTGACAATCCTTGTCAATCTTACCTCCAATCTTAGTGTTGATAGTCCATATGATCAATAGTCATTAAAATAGAGGCCAGATTACTTCTCCACAAGCATATACATACAAAATATTTGAAATGATGATAGTGTTATGTTTACCTGCTTCCAGCACTATTTTGGTTGCATTTATGGATCTACTTGTTTATATAAAAATCTTTTAACAAGATAGAAAAAGTAGAAAAACAACAGTTTTGTATAATAAAGCAGAAAGTGCTGGTTATTTACATTTATTATATAACTAAAATAGAAATGTGGTGATTTTGAGTATACATACAAATATGTACAAATATATGAAGTTCATCAATTATAACAGTCAACAATGCATTAAACAAAACTAATTGTAAATAAAAAATAAATCACACAATCATTTTTTGGCTGTGCTGTAGTGACTGTAGAAATTGGGTCAACCATGCATTTAAATTAATCTGGAACCTATAACAAGAGTAATGACATGAAAAAATTGATGATACAGATACATGTATATAAATCTAACAATGGACACATTTATTTTAACTGTTGACCATTTGAAAGCACTGCCATATTAAAAATCCTTCACAAAAGGCATCCAAAACAAACTTTACTTCTGGTATACATACTTAACAATAGTGGTGTGACAGTGAATTTCTTTTCTTACAATTTCAAGCAAACAAACTCAAGAATTCTGCATAATATGATTTGTGTAAACAGTATATAAATCAGCAGACATACCTCGGTAGGCATACTGATAAAGCTAACCCATCATCCCTTAAGTATTCTTAGAATGTACAAAGCTAACCCACCCCTGAAGTATTCTTAGAATGCACATACCTAACCAACCTAAGAATTATTTGTAAATGTATACAGCTAATGCACCCAAAGAAGACTCTTAAAATGTACCAAACTAATCCACCCCAGAATTATTCTTAAAATGTGCACAGCTAATGGAAGGATGACTCCTTGAATGCACAATGCTAACACACCCAAAACGGATGACTCAAAGAATGTAGCTAACCCCTAAATGTAGGACTCGTAGAATGTACAGAAGTTTAAATGACTAGATTGTATCTTGGATCTATTGTTAATGAACAGTGTAAAATAAACATTTGAATTACCAGTATTATGTCTTAATGGTATAACATGTTACGTTGAACTTGATAAATGACTAACTAAAGCTTTTCAAGCATACCTAGATTGCTGTGAATGCACTGACAGTGTAAGTATGTGTTAATCTGTTAAGTTTTATTTAGAAAATAAAATAATTGGGTCCCATTAAATAGAACAATATTGCACTTGTCTAAAAAATTGTTTGTAACAAGTTTCTGTTACTGTGAATTAAGTATAAACAGGTATAAAATTAAAAGTTTGCATAAACAAAGTTAAAATTATCTGGTTCTGTTGGAATCGGCAGGGGATCAGTTGGAATAGTTATTCCTTCTATGTCCAGAAGATGTATCTTTGTCTCCATATTCAATAAAAGATCTAAATCTTTGTTTTTCTGACCACTTTCCATCTGAAATAAATGTTAAGGAATTACAGTATACAATTTTCAAATCTTATTCTGATGTTATGTTTCATACATGTTTTATTTATGCATGAATGAGGTGAAGAAAACAGATTTGTTTGTGTAATTTAAATATATTCTATAAAAGGTTGTTTTTAAAAAATTGTATGACCCCACTCATACATTTTGTGCAAATATCGGTTCAGAACTGATCAATATCATATTTTTTCTTAATTTATTACTTCTGTAGAGCATAAATTAAATAAACGTTTTTTTCTGCCTGCAAAAATGTTTGTCTTCCCCTGTACCCCATTGCTTTCATAAAATTTGATGTGCCACAATCTATGCCAAGTTTCATAAAGTTCTGTTTTGTAGTTTCTGTAATATTTTGTTAAATTTCTATCTTTAAAGGGGTGCAACTTCCAAAAAATTCCCTGATTTAAAAAATCGCTGTAATAATATGCACAACTACATTTGAGCTATAAGTTTCATAAAATTCTATTCAGTAGTTTCCATCGGTGACTTATCCGTATTTTGAGGACTTTATCAGTACTACACATGCATGTATTTAAAATTGAAACCCAAGCATTAATTATGACTCTATATGTTGCTAATTGTGTTCTACTGTTGGTAACTTCCTGTTAAATACTTTAAATCTAATGTGTATCTTGTCTAGGTAACTTTGTTTCTTGGACACCTCACAATCACTATCATCGCTCTCGTCATGCCTTCTTATCATGTACCACCATTCTGTTTTTGTATAATATCATCTGCATGGCCGGTGCGCTTTAACAATTATCAGATCCATATACAAGCTTCTTGTTAACACTGTTTAACAATTTTAAGCATTGTGTAGGACCACCATTGTTTTTGATGATTTTGACATATCCTAGAAAATTACCTTTATTTCAAATAAAGTGACACTTCTGTCCCATAGAAATATCACCATGACAACATAATGTCAAAATTGTACAATATGTTTCATTGCATATAAGAACAAAGGCTCAACCGGACGTCCACATGGTCTAAAAATCTACTTCCACTATCAATTTCAGTCCAAAACTAGTGCATGTCCCTAATGAACTCTAAAATGAAACTTTATCCTCATGTTTCCTAGAATATTTAGCTTTCCAAAAAACCAAATTTATTATGGTATCATGTGTGGTTCGAATTTTATATGAGGAAACAGTGAACCGGTCTGTTGAATAGTACTACTAGGTACAACTTATAGACTGGTTCCTGGTATTTGGTGGTCCTACACCTGATGGAACATTTTCGGGCACAACTACAGATTTTTTACAGGATTTATGTAAAATCCATAGATTTTTAATGAGAATCAGTGCAAGTTATTTTCAGCCTAAAATCCGTGGAAAATATGTACAATCCATACAAGTAAACAGCTCTGCATGCTATATCCACAATTCATGCCAAGTTGTATACAATCTGTCATGACAGCACAAAAACAATATGTCTCTCCGCCAAAGTGGGGGGAGATAAAATTTAGTAAATAATATCCTCATACTTACAGCATTTCCTAATAAAACATTAATACCATCTGTCCACATGTCAAACTCTACATCATCTTTGGCTAAGAAACAGTAACTCTCCGTGTTCTCACCTGATGTTGGTTGAGGAGTTATAGCAAAGTACAGGTGATTATTACTCGCCTGAAAAATTTGATAAGTAAAAAAAATAAATAAATAAACAAACAAACAAACAAACAAACAAACAAACAAACAAACAAATAAATAAATAAATGTATTGCCTACGTAGAAATATAGCATGATATAGAGTTCTTTAAACACCTGAAACAAATGGAACATATATAAATAAAATCTCTTTACATGAAAGTTTTTTTCTCCCAGTATAAGTAAAATTGTTTACTCGTTACAAATCTATGTGCTATTACTGAAAACAAAACAATTAGATTTTATGTAACTGAATGTAATATAACATCTTTATAATATAGTGTTATTAAATGGATGTTTTCATATTTGACCTGTATTGATTCCAAGGGAACCTGTATTGGGTCGGGGCAATGCCAAGGGCTAATTAAGTTATTCAAGGCCAATACCACATCCCGATGACATAATACAGGTCGAATATGAAAACACTCATTTAAGGACACTTTTATTAACCAGTTGAATACATTTTAATACCATTTTATCATTGACCAATATAACTATACTCAATCCAATTCGGCTCTTCATGGACATTCTAAAATATTAATATGAACAACTGTCAGTATGAAAATGGATTTTTTTTTCTTGAAAATTCTGCTGTAATTTACATAATGCAAATGTATGTGTTTGTTATTAAAATGAAACTGGAAGTGACATTTCTGTATTTGCCCTGTTTTTCTGCAGTGAGCCTGCTTTTTTTTTCGTATTGGCTCCGGTTTTTCTGTATTGAGCCTGTTTTTTTCTGTATTGGGCCTGTTTTTTCTGTCTTGGCCCTGTTTTTCTGTATTGGGCTTGTTCAATGGATCCATATTATATGGACAATTTCACATGTATTTTACACAAAGGGTTAATAAATGAGAATATTTTGATTCATTCCAGTACAATATTTCCTGAACTACAAGTTTTTGTAGGCTATGTGTCTAATAGACATTTTCTTGTTTTTTTAATAGGTTTACAATGGTGAATACATAATTATCTTATAGACATGTATACTATGTCATGTTAAGATGTTTTCCTGTCACATACTATGGTAATACATACATGTTTAGCAACACAGAAACATGCTGTCTCCAAATCTATCTTATTCTGTCATACACGATTTTACACCTTTTTTGTCTCAAAATTCCATGACTTTTCAAGGACCTTGTAAACATTTTCCATGAGAGAGTGTCATTTACACAAAAAAATATGAGATAATGGCATAGTAGAAATTTTTTGCCTGGAACTTGTTTGTAATTTTTGTACAAGGTACCTACTTTTTTCTTTGGCATATGAGGGCAGTCTTTTCCTGTTATCAATCCCTTTATCTCATTTATTGGCACTACAAAAAGAAATGATCATTTTATTTTTTTACATATGCTATATTTTTATCCATTAACAAATATTATAGGAGTAAACACCGTTTTCAATGGATTTATCGGTATATCAATAAGACCAACTCACTCACAAACAAATAAAAGTCCGAAGGACTTTTATGATATGTTTGTGAGTGAGTTGGTCTTGTTGATATACCGATAAATCCATTGAAAACGGTGTTTAATCCTTATAATTCTTTAAAATAGCATTAAGAAATTAATTTATCTAACGTGTTTCTCAACTTCATATTTCTTGTGTATTTGGTAGCGGGATTGACTGAACGTATGAATATTTTTTTTTTAATTCGATTTTTTCCATAAACATGATAAACCAAACACAAGGAAAGTTTTAAATTTAACAAATCATTTATGATAATTCATCAAACAAATAATTTGTAAGTTGATCGCTACTTTCGATATTGAAAGCCGCCATCTTTGTTTACATTGGTTACGCTAAAAATAGTTCGGTCAACATCGTTTATCCTAAAATAAATTGAGTCAACTTCATTTATCAAAAAATATATTTCGTTAAAAACCTCAACCACAAGTAATCTAGACCAATCAAATAAACATATTTCTAAATATGCAAATCATATTAGAATTATCAAGTTATATTTGATGCCATAAATCTAATTGATGGTTTATACTGGTATATCTGTTGAAATTAACAGATTACAACTCAAAAGGTATTGTACAAAACTTTAAAAAGCATTAACAGATTCTGAACAGATGCTTTAGTTGAAATTTATATTTAAGAGAAATGTCAAAACAAATTAAAATAAAATTGTAAAGATGATTATTTTATATCAGCTTCCAAATACAAATTACAATACAAACTGTATATGGATATACATAATACATAATGGTAATACAAATTTTTCTTTCTAAACTTCCTGCAGATAAAGAAACTGGAAATTACATATTTTGTATAAACCATTACAGAGTAATCTCCCCTAACCATACAGAGATTTATTGACAACTAATACTGTTATATTGTATTACAGTGGATTCCTCTTAATTGCATAACCAATTTGTCAGAGAATAATATGCAATTAACAGGAATATGCAATTAACAGAAAGGCAATTTTTTAACAGAAAATACAAAGTTTCCATTTAAAATGTCTAATTAAAAGCTGTGTTTATTCATAAAACATTTCAGGTGACTCTTTTCTAATGCTTTAATTCTTGTAAAAACAATTTTAAATAAAAAAAGGTTGTCAAAACATGCTTTGATGATTCTAGTCCAAGACACTGTAATTACCTCGTTAGGAAAATGTCAGTTTTTGACAAGTAGTAAGTCCATTTCTGGATAATTTTATGCAATAAACAGGAATTTTTGAATTTCTTAATATTTTTTATGCAATTAACTGAAATGTTTAACATGGAGAGTACAGGAAATGGTTTGGTATTTTAAAGTCTTATGCAATTAAGAGAAATATGCAATAGGCAATTAAGTGGCATCCACTGTACTAACTGTAAATTCTTAGATGGACTGACACTTAAAATATTTTAGGATTCATTTTACAGTGTATTACTACTTAATGCTACCTTACAACAGAATAAAAGCTATCGGACATACATTTGTTTGTCAGATCATCTAAAACTGGTTCATCATTCTCTGCACAGTCAGCAAACAAGAAAGACTTCTGATTGGGAGCCAGTCTCCAGTACCAATATTTATCTAACAACATATTTAAATAAAATGTATTATTACATAATAAATATTTTTGCCTTTTTCCTTTTGGCCTAAACCCACACACATGACTTTCCATTTCCTATCATATTGGTTAGCAAAAAACTCATTCTACTAAAAAAAAAACATATTGCACTCTCGTGAGAAATTTATGAATGAAAATACCTAGCACGTGCTGTTTCCTTCAACGGAAATACGATAGCTAATCAAATCTTCTTTCTTTAATCCCATAAACCAATCAAAATTATTGTTCTGACTGATGTTCGGATTATATTGTTGTTTGTTTACATGGTAACGTCATCGAGTGAACGTAATATGGATAGTTCTGGTGCTAATAAGCGAAGACTTGCAGATATTACTAACTTGGAAATTATGGAAATCATTAAGAAAAGAGATGCTTACAACACTCGCAAATCGACAGAGCATGCGATTAGGTTTTTTACAAAATATTTACGTGAAATGGAAATGTCAGTTAGTTTGGAAACGTTGGGCCCTCGGAATCGGACTCAATTCTTTGTAAATTTTATGCAGAAGCAAGGACTGAGGATGGGACATTATACAAGAAAAAATCACTGCAATTATTCACCATTGATTATGTCGATATTTTACAGATTTTCAAGAATAAACATTATGAAATTATATTTCGGGAATAAAAAAAATCCTGTATATTTCATTTCATCACTAAATAAATAATGTAATAAAACAATAACTACACTTGAACTTGATCAATATGAGGTTTTATGGAGCAGGGTAGAATAATATTGAACTCGGCTTCGCCTCGTTCAATATTATTCTACCCTGCTCCATAAAACCTCACTCGGCTTCGCCTCGTTCAATATTATTCTACCCTGCTCCATAAAACCTCATATTGATCTCGTTCAAGTGCAGTAATTGTATAATATTGCACTGGAAAGGTTTTTTCAGAAAAAGTTAACATTACACATCATGATCTCATGTTTTTTATACACAAAAAAAAATTTCTCATTTATTACCAGTTATATTTTATTAAATTAGAATTAAAGAGTTTCTACATCGATAGTTTATTAGCAATATTATTAATCTTGTACATGTTGTGATATCTAGTTACCTATGTACATTTGTTTGTTTTAATTAGGTTTTATGTCACTTTCAGCAAGATCGATCATGGCATCCATTTTTATGGAGGGAGGAAGCTGAAATATGTGTTGTAAACATACATGTGATATTTCTCCGCCCAAAGTGTGAGATTGGACTTAATTTTGTGTGAGATTTTTAGTTGACCTTGATTTTGCTTTATTTTTAGCATTTTCATTCTTTCATTTTGTTTGTTGTTTCATCTTATTGTCTAATTATGTTGTTGTTCTGGATGGACCATGTATTGGACATATGTTTTTTTCCTTCTTACATGGAGTGCATGGTTTACACTAGTGCTGCTGTACTTCAGAATGGGATATACTGACACTCATGAACTGGTGAATAATTAAAGTGTTTATGTAAGTTTTAGCTCTTTGGAACACTGGAATTTTGAAATATCTATGATCACAAAAATCATAGCTAGCATTATGTAGATTCCCACATGCTGACCATGCAAAATTCGCCACAGTTATAAGAAAATGTATAAAATAATTTTTGGTTTTTTTTGTTTGTTTTGTTTTTTGTTTCTTTTTTTTTTTTAACTATTTCTTATTTCATTAATTAATTTTAAAAGTTGTATTTAATGTAAAAATAAACATATTCAATTGTAATATTATTTGTATGTATTATTTTATATTGTCATTTGATTTCAAACTATTTTCTACCATATTCCCTAATTAACTTCTTATTGGTATCATCTTTATTATCTTTATAGGTATAATAAATACTGCAACTCTGATAATCCCTGGATTTAT
Organism: Limnoperna fortunei; assembly: GCA_944474755.1. Lineage (NCBI taxonomy): Eukaryota > Metazoa > Mollusca > Bivalvia > Mytilida > Modiolidae > Limnoperna > Limnoperna fortunei. The sequence goes on from OX104112.1 coordinate 65,910,758, forward strand.
CTATCAAGCTCGGAACAATCCATCGTAAACAAAGATGGTGGCTTATAAAAAAAAGAGGGAAAATTCCTGCAGAGTAACTGATAATTGTTTTTACTTGACAATTACTTATTTTTGCATGAGATTGTTGTCTCATGCTGCGAGAGCCTAGGGACCTTCAGAATTGTGTGTATGCCTTAAGATATCACATGTATAGTTATTATTAAACTTGTTATTAGGAAAATGATTCAAAGTATAAATAAATACATTAATTTGGCTTTTTAGTTCAAATAATGTTGGATAACTGTGCAATTTAGGAAAGTTTAGAAGTATACGGAATTAAAAATTAAGATATACAAGTAAATCAAAATCATATGATTATTTAGGACACCAATTTTTCTTACTGGAGTTTATGAAATGTAGTAATTTTAGATTTTACTGCAATTGTGCATTCATTTTTATTCAAATTGACGTAGTGACACAACAAAACCATTCCTGATAAAGATCTATTGAATAAACTAAAAAAAAAACATGTAAAAGTAATATGGGAGACAGCTATTAAATAAAATGTCATACAAGATACCAAGGTTAATAGAAATTACTACAACAGACACACGTTTTCGTCTAATTAAGACTCATTAGTGGCGCTCAAACCCCAAAAATATATATATAAATCATCAAATTATCATATTTTCAGACTGAGTTCTAACATTTTCTGTACAATTATTATTTACCTCTCACTCGTCCTTTAAAGTTGTACTTTGGAAACTTTGATCCTTCCATTAAGAAATTCAGTCTTTGTTGTTTGATCAGATTTAACATATCTGGTGTAATATGTTGTCTTAGTTCCCTAAAATCAAAACATTTCCTTTTGATTATTGTAACCAGACTGATTCATTTCAACAATATAAACTTAAAGTGTAAAATGTGTTCAACATTAAAATTAATTCAACTAATGTGCTATACTTGATAATCTGTAAAAATGTAGTTTCAGAATAAAAAGACTGCATTACTGATTGTAAGCAAGATTGGCGGAAAAAAATATATAATTAGATAAATTAAAAAACATGATGCAGCATGGGTTGATAAATAGGAAAACTAACTTATTTGTAGAAGTAGCAATAATAGACTACAAAAATAATCATGACTGACAACACAAACTAACATAATAGGTTTAGCCTGAGATTCCCATTCTTCCTTGGTCTGTCGATCCTGTTCCCACAACTTTAAAATGTCTTGATAAGTAAGCTGTTGTAGACGGTTCTTAAATACTTCTAAAGATCTAGGCTGTACAACAAGAGCTCTGGTTATCTGTTCTTTTACCACACTAAGCACCTGTCAATTCAACATGACCATAACTTTAATTTCAAAAGATAAGCAGGAACAAAACAACTTGATATTTAGATATTTGTCATTTTATAATGTCAGTGTTTATATTATTTGTATTCAGAATCATGTAAATGGTTTTTTATTCTGCCTAAAGTCAAATGTTTTGTTAAGTTATTTTGTCGCATGAGAAACACATGTAAATCTATGTATTTCAGATATCTTTTAAGAATTAAAATGAATATTTCTGTAAGACAAAATTATAAAAATAATTTGTAAATTAAAGTTTGTTTTTGCATGCAAAAATGATGTCTCCCCCAGATCCCCATGTGGATTTTCAACAAGTGTGGACACAGAAAAACGTCTCGCCTGCATTCCGCATCAGTAACGAAAATAAATTTCGTCATAAGCATTACGTAAATAGCATAAAATATCAGCAGCGGCCTGTATAGGAAATATTGTCACCATACCATGCATAGTTACAGGGGAACAGCCGTAACCCAAAAACTTTAACGTAGTCGCTGGACCGTGAAATTGAGGTCAAGGACAGGTGGAAACTAATAGACAGTCATGTACTATTCATCAGCAACCTATATATCAAATATTGTCATCCTACCATGCATAGTTACAGAGAAACTGCCGTTTACAACCCAAAAACTTTAATGTAGTCGCTGGACCGTGAAATTGAGGTCAAGGTCAAGTGACACCTACCAGACAGTCATGTACTAGTCATTAGAAACCTATATACCAAATATTGTCATCCTACCATGTGCGGTTATAGAGGAACTGTTGTAACCCAAAAACTTTAACGTAGACGCTGGACCGTGAAATTGAGGTCAGGTCAGGTGGAACCTACCAGACAGTCATGTACTAGTCATCAGCAACCTATATACCAAAGATTGTCATCCTACCAAGCGTGGTAACAGAGTAACTGCGGTAACCCAAAAACTTTAACCTAGTCACTGGACCGTGAAATTGAGGTCAAGGTCAGGTGACTCCTACCAGACAGTCATGTACTAGTCATCATCAACCTATATACCAAATATTGTCATCCTACCATGCGTGGTTACAGAGGAACTGTCGTAACCCAAAAACTTTAACGTAGTCGCTGGACCGTGAAATTGAGGTCAAGGTCAGGTGACACCTACCAGACAGTCATGTACTAGTCATCTGCAACCTATACACCAAATATTGTCATCCTACCATGCATAGTTACAGAGGAACTGTCGTAACCCCAAAACTTTAACGTAGTCGCTGGACCGTGAAATTGAGGTCAAGGTCAGGTGACACCTACCAGACAGTCATGTACAAGTCATCAGCAACCTATACACCAAATATTGTCATCTTACCATTCGTAGTTACAGAGGAACTGTCGTAACCCAAAAACTTTAACATAGTCGCTGGACCGTGAAATTGAGGTCAAGGTCAGGTGACACCTACCAGACAGTCATGTACTAGTCATCAGCAACCTATACACCAAATATTGTCATCCTACCATGCGTAGTTACAGAGGAACTGTCGTAACCCAAAAACTTTAACGTAGTCGCTGGACCGTGAAATTGAGGTCAAGGTCAGGTGACACCTACCAGACAGTCATGTACTAGTCATCAGCAACCTATACACCAAATATTGTCATCCTACCATGCATAGTTACAGAGGAACTGTCGTAACCCAAAAACTTTAACGTAGTCGCTGGACCGTGAAATTGAGGTCAAGGTCAGGTGACACCTACCAGACAGTCATGTACTAGTCATCAGCAACCTATACACCAAATATTGTCATCCTACCATGCGTAGTTACAGAGGAACTGTCGTAACCCAAAAACTTTAACGTAGTCGCTGGACCGTGAAATTGAGGTCAAGGTCAGGTGACACCTACCAGACAGTCATGTACTAGTCATCAGCAACCTATACACCAAATATTGTCATCCTACCATGCATAGTTACAGAGGAACTGTCGTAACCCAAAAACTTTAACGTAGTCGCTGGACCGTGAAATTGAGGTCAAGGTCAGGTGACACCTACCAGACAGTCATGTACTAGTCATCAGCAACCTATACACCAAATATTGTCATCCTACCATGCGTAGTTACAGAGGAACTGTCGTAACCCAAAAACTTTAACGTAGTCGCTGGACCGTGAAATTGAGGTCAAGGTCAGGTGACAGGTGACTGACTGGCAAGTACTCATCATAAGCTACCTCTGGACCAAATTTGATGGACCTAGGGCTTGGGCTTACAAAGATATGAAGCAAGATGTCAAGTGTTTACGCCGCCGCCGCCGCCGCCGGATTCCCATACATATGTCTCGCCTCCAGCGACTTTCGTCGCAGGCGAGACAACAAAAACCTATGTTCAAAGTCCCATAACTCCCACAAAATTTTGAGAATAAAAATTCCCTGACATGCACAACTAAATATGGTGTACTTGCTTTGTTCCAAGTTTTATAAAATTTGGTGCAGTAGTTTCAGAGGAGTTGAGCGGAACCATGATTTGTGAGTAATTTCTGGAAAAATTTTAAGTTCAAAGAGCCATAATTCCCACAAAATTTTGAGGATAGAAATTTCCTAGTAATATGCACAACTACGTATAGTGTACATGCTATGTACCAAGTTTCGTAAAATTTTGTTCAGTAGTTTCAGTAGATTTATGATGAATTTTCAGAAAATGCTAAGTTCAAAGAGCCATTACTTCCACAAAATTTTGAGGATCAGAATTTCCTGGTAATATGCACAACTACATATGGTGTACTTGTTACATACCAAGTTTCGTAAAATTTGGTTGAGTATTTTTCAGATGAGTTGGGCGGAATAGTTTTGTGATAGATGGACGGAAAGACAGACAGGACAAAAACAATAAAACACCAAATAGTTTTAAATTTGAAGAGCCTTTTATAACATCAAAGTACTTAAATATAATACATGTACGAGAATTTTATAACTTTATTGTTATATTTATCACAAAGAACCAGCAGTTAATATTGAAAAGATAAGACTACATAATGTTCAACTTCTCTACCTTTGGGAAATCTTCTTCTGATGCTCTCATTTCCCTCCATGTTTTGTTTAGCAGTTGGATACATATACAAAACAATTTCTCAAATACTTTGTCATCATTAAAAAACATTGGGTAATATTCTTTGCCATCATCAGATGCTGAAATGCAGAAGATTAAAGTAGAGTAAAAACGGGAGATGTTGATAAAGTATGGAAACTTGAGGTACATCAAATGTTAATCTGATTTGAATTTGTTACCTTCTATCATGAATTCTGAGGTCAATATATAAAATTTCATGATTAAAAACATCAAATAATCTTGCTATTGAAAATCTACAGAACATAAAGATTTATCATTCCATTACTCATTTTAAGAAATTTGTCAATTGTATTTAAACAGTAGGTTCTAAAGTTTGTGCTGTATATATTTTTAAAATATTTAACCATTTTTAAAAGGGGTTTCCCTGGAATATGGTCAAAAGTTAATGTTAAAATCTCCAGTCCAAATAAAATCAGAATTACAGCTGATTGCATTACTTACTTGTAAATAACAAGAAAGATTTTTATTTGTTTGGTGGTTTATGCCACTTTGACAAGGTCAGTTCCAAGCCATTTGCTTTGTGAATTAAGAAAAGCAAATTTAAGCCAATCAAGAAGAACATAATTCCTGCAAAGTTTATTTTAAGATGATCCATTAGTTTTGGTGGAGCAGATTAAATGTGAAATGTTTATGGATATAGTTCACTTTTAAAGTCAGACAAGCTTGGGAACCATCTTGGTTAAATATACAGTAATTTAAAAACATTCAATTAAATCAAAACATAGTCAACTTTACAAACAAACTAAATCAAGACAGACCCATGCCAACATACAAGTAAAAAATTTAGCAGTCCTATAAAAATCTATAACAGATGATTTTGAAACTTACGTGGCTCTCCTATTTTTAGTATATCACAGAGAACTTTAGTTAACATAATACTAGAACGTATAAATGGACAATCATGTTTGTCTTCTCTACACGAGTTCTCCAAAACAACCTGCAATAGAATACATTACTGCAATAACTAAATAAAGGTGATAAATTATCATTTACTTTTATTTAAAGTTATTCAAAAGAAAATTTAAATTAAGCTTGTCTAGAAAATTGTTATTTTTCGACGATTTTAATAATGTTAAAACAGCTGAAACAAGTGTGGACTGTGAGCATGCTCACAAAGGGATAACCCCCGCTTCGCTTTCAAGTCCAATTATCTCCTCTGAATAATATCCGACAGCAAGGAAAGTTCTTTATGCACATCTACATATGATGTACTTCCTTCATGTAAAGTTTCATCAAAATCTGTCAAACGGTTAAGGAGGAGTTGCATTTATGAAGTCTTTCACTGAATACCATATTTAAAAAGATTTGTCCAATTATCTCCCCTGAATAATATCCAACAGCCGCGAAAATTCTTCATGCACATCTACATATGATGTACTTCCTTCATGTAAAGTTTCCTCAAAATCTGTCAGGCAGTTTAGGAGGAGAAGCACTTACAAGGGATGTGGACAGACGGACAGACAGACGGGGTGATTCCTATATACCCCCCCAACAAGTTTGCAGGTGGTATAATTAATATGAGACTCCTTTACAAAAGTTTCCTTTAATTGAATTCTTAATGTTTGTTCATAAATGATGTATACAGAAATAAATGTCAAGTTCTTACCTTGATATAATTTTCTCCCTGGTTCTGAGCAAAGTAGTGAACATTGTCTAAAGCAAGAATTCCTGGTGGAGTGTGAGTAACAAAGTCTTGAGCGGGATTTGAAAAATTCTGAAAAAAAATTATTTGAAATGTTTACAGAATAAGGCAGTTGTAGTAATATAGAGTAAAAGAATGAACTGCTGGTAAATAAACCTGAAATTATTTTCTATCAAATCCAGATAGATCCACCTAAATGCATGTTCATCATGACTGTCAGGTTTTGCAGATCAAAAAGGGTGGGATTTGGTGAAAATACAAAAATAAAAGTAAAAAAAAAACAAATGATCTAAGGAATTTGACAACAAACTGACTGAAAAATGAATGAGTCTTGATAGGCATGGTACATGTATATAAAAGTAAAATGAAAAATTTCTTGATTTTCAGGGGTTTGCTCTTAAAACAACAAAGTAATCACCATGAAATCTTAAATTAGAGAAAGACAGGGTCCTGTTGACAAATAAACTTCCGTTTGAAGTATGAAATATATTCTCACCACATGTTTTGTGCTTTGTGCAATTCTGTGCACATGAGTTGCAACAAATTCTACATCAAAGCAATTCTTGTAAATGTATATATTTTTATACAATTGTCCCATTCTAAAACATGTGTATTCAATGACTGATCCTACGACTATCACAAATCATGTGAAAATATCTATAAATTATAAGTATACAAAAGTTTGCCTTACAATCTTCTGTTTTATTATTCCATCATGTTTCCTCAAGATGTATGTAAAGTTTGTAACCATATACTGACAGTATTCATGTTTACCTACCAGGCAACATATCTGTCAATTTATTAATTAATTGTTTTGTTACACATTAAATTTACCTCAAATCCTAATTTTTTGTAGACATTTGACTTCCTGTTGCCAGGCTGATTAGATTCTGTGTCAATATCTAACAATGGTGTTCTTAGGTTTTCAATAGTTTTTAATACAGCCTGCAATTAAAGTAAAACAAATGTAATTTAATACAAGATGCTACATTAAATTGATTGATAATTGGCATCCAGCCAGTAGGTTTTAAGCATACTTCAGGACCAGAACAAGACACCAAACAATAAATTTCCATTGTAGTGATAGGTTGGACCAATGGACAAATTTTAACTTCTAATAAAAAGTATAGAGTTGGGTTGGTGCTAATAATTTGTCTCTGTAGTGGCTACGATGGGTCTACTACATGTTTCAAAATCTATAATTTGTGACTACGTTTTCTTCATTATAAACTTAAAAACACTCCTTCCACCCAATCCGTATGTGCAAAAGTTAAAGTGTACAGCTAAACAGTTCATTTTAAACAAAGGTAGATAGTGCTTAGTCACCTCACTGCATGCTACTTTGATAATTGATTTAGGCATATAACAAAAAATGTTGAAAACATACCAGATTAATGGAGTATAAACTTATAGTCATCCCATTCTGTGTTACCACAAGAGGACTTATAACTGTAGCATATGAAAAGTACCCATGTATAGACAAGGAAAACAATAATCCAATACTTTACCTGTGAATTAGGATCAGCAGCTGTATTCATCTTTTCCTCATACATGTTAAGTAAGAGTGTTTGTAATTTATACAGCTGGTGGGCCATCTCTGATCCTAGCTTCCCGCCAAACACAGACTGTAATTTAAAAGTGCGCTAAGTAAGAGTGTTTGTAATTTATACAGATTGAATTTTAAAAGTATTGTTTGAATTATAATAGGCATGTTTCTAATACATGTATATCTTGTAGACTCACCAGCATACATGTGTCTAGTCCAGCAAAAAATGAAAGTTAGTTGAAACTTTGCAAAAACAGATAGGCTTCACAGATCTTAGCCTCATCAAATGCAGGCTTAAAAATATTCTAACCTGGTATATAACTGGTTAAATTAAATTATCCTTTCAACATTTTTGTAGAAATTGCTCACAGTTTAAAATATTTGCAAAAATCTAAAAATGATTTGAAGAAAAATGAAAAGTTTGAATGGTGTCTACTACAATAATTCATTTTAGTTATTATTTTATTTACTCACAGACATTAAAACATTCCTGAATGATCTGCCTTGAACATTTTCAGCTATTTTCTATAAAAAAAATAACAACAAATATTATGATCTTCTATGAAACTAGACAAAGTCGATCTAGCGATCGCTGATACCCCCGCTTTTGTGAAAATTTCTAACGTTTTTCGTGGATTGTGACCTTGAAATTGGATGGATTTCCACCAAAATCAATAGGCTTCTTACCAACAAAATATATAAGAATATTTTACAGTTTCATTAAAATCGGATGAAAACTTTTTGAGTTATTTTCCGGAAACAACTTTTTGTAAAAATTTCTATCATTTTTCGTGGACTGTGACCTTGAAATTTGACAGATTTCCCCCAAAATCGATAGGCTTCTTACCAACCTGATATATAACAATATCCCAAAGTTTCATTCAAATCACATGCAAACTTTTTGAGTTATCATCCGGAAACAACTTTTTTGTAAAAATTTCTAACGTTTTTCGTGGACTGCGACCTTGAAATTTGATGGATTTCCCCCAAATCAAAAGGCTTTTTACCAACCTGATATATAACAATATCCCAAAGTTTCATTCAAATCGGATGCAAACTTTTTGAGTTATTGTCCGGAAACAACTTTTATGTTAAAATTTCTAACGTTTTTCGTGGACTGCGACCTTGAAATTTGATGGATTTCCCCCAAATCAAAAGGCTTTTTACCAACCTGATATATAACAATATCCCAAAGTTTCATTCAAATCGGATGCAAACTTTTTGAGTTAATGTCCGCAAACAACTTTTATGTTAAAATTTCTAACGTTTTTCGTGGACTGCGACCTTGAAATTTGACGGATTTCCCCCAAAATCGATAGGCTTTTTACCAACCTGATATATAACAATATCCCAAAGTTTCATTCAAATCGGATGCAAACTTTTTGAGTTATTGTCCGGAAACAACTTTTATGTTAAAATTTCTAACGTTTTTCGTGGACTGTGACCTTGAAATTTGACGAATTTCCCCCAAAATCGATAGGCTTTTTACCAACCTGATATATAACAATATCCCAAAGTTTCATTCAAATCGGATGCAAACTTATTTAGTTATTGTCCGGAAACAACTTTTATGTTAAAATTTCTAACGTTTTTCGTGGACTGTGACCTTGAAATTTGACGGATTTCCCCCAAAATCGATAGGCTTTTTACCAACCTGATATATAACAATATCCCAAAGTTTCATTCAAATCGGATGCAAACTTATTTAGTTATTGTCCGGAAACAACTTTTATGTTAAAATTTCTAACGTTTTTCGTGGACTGTGACCTTGAAATTTGACGGATTTCCCCCAAAATCGATAGGCTTTTTACCAACCTGATATATAACAATATCCCAAAGTTTCATTCAAATCGGATGTAAACTTTTTGAATTATAATCCGGAAACCAAATGTGGACGGACGGACGAACGGACGGACGAACGAACGGACGGAAGGACGGATGGACGGACGGACGGACATGAGGACCACTATATACCCCCGACTCTGTCGAGCGGGGGTATAATAAAAATGAAAGAAAAATATTACATAGAACTTGCATAAAATTTCAGCCTCAAATGCATATTTATCATACCAATGTTATAAACAATAATCTTTACAGCAAACTTTTGTCAGATTTTGCTACTAAAAAATGAATGACCATTGTTTAGCATAAATTATATCCCTAATTTACCCATCAAAAAACATTATCAAAATTAGGTTTGTATTATGTTACACTATAGATCCAAAATTATGATAACCTTTGAAACTGCACAACCATATCTGAAGAAAATTCCAAAATCTCATGCAAGGTACTGGGAAGAGTTCCTAGGGCTTGACCCAAAGAGCTGCTCATCATGTCCCCAAGTGGGGAATATGGCACACACTGAGCAGGTTGTTGTCAGGTCATAATCAGGAAAGCCTGATCAGACCATAGTGTGTAACATGTTAGGAAAGTACCATGTTGCTTGTAGGAGAAAGACACCTTTTCTAGTTATCAGTAAAAGTAGTACTAACAATTACTACAGACTTGTCTGGTGGCAGTCAAATTTTATTGCCTGGGGTGCATCCCATTTCCTGAAATGATTTCATGTTTCCAACTTTTGTCTTCCTAAATACAGTTGAAATACTGCTTACTGGATGCTAAACAAACATTCAAACTCATGTCTCAGAAACTTCACTAATTCAGTTGAAATACATTTAATGAAAAGTGATCATTATTATCTTTTTACCTTGTTCAACTGAACATGTGATGCCAACATCTTACAAAACTTCATAAATTATTCTATCTTTGCTTTCTTAATCAAGTGAAGAAAATAAGTTTATCAATACTGGACAATGCTAATGTCAGTGACAAAAAAAAATTCTCACCTTCTTTTTTTCAGGTTCTGCCTTAATAAACAATGCATTCAGCAAAGCTATAGCATTCTTCTGTACTTCAGTGCTACAAATATAACCAACATTTAATCTCAAACCAGAGATGTGAAATAATTTTATATCTCCTATTAAAAAGTTTAGGATGAAAGAGAACAGTTATAGAAATGATATACATGGTAAAAATTTATTTGAAAAAGAACTTTTCAATATTAATAGACAAAATATATGTATTGTTTGTACTATAAAATAAATTTGGTCTTGTATTATAGAATTACCTGGGTGAAGTTTAATAACTATATGTATATATTAGAAACTCTATAATATGCCAAATGTGTAGGCTTCCATTGCAGTCTTTATTAAAGGCATAGTCACAATTGACAAACAATACATATTTAAGTATATATTAATATAAAAAAACCAGTATAGTACAATAGTGCTTTATACATGTATCTGAAAATATCAATATGGCTGATTGGTGGTACTGAAACTAAAATTATATGTTTATTTAAGTTAAATTGGTATTAATCTCCAATTTAAGGTTATTCTGTTTATTTAAAATTATACTTTATTTTTAAATCTCAAATAATTAGTAACTGTTTCTTATTAAAATATACGCTAATGCATTATGAATGAAGACAAAGACAACGCTTACAGATTTTACTTTGTAATAATGAAGCTATTTCACATATCACAGTAATCCATGTAAAGCTAAGGTGTAAAATTTGAGCATCAAAGTATATAGAATGTCTTCTGTATGTTCAAATTAATTTAATTAGCTAAAGCTTGTAAAAGAACATGCAAAATTACAACCAGAGGTCCCAGGAGTCTAAAAATGTTCACCTAAACTACATTGTTACATTTTTATTAGTAATAGCTGTTATCTGGACTGGAAGATTGGCTATAGAATAAAACTTTAATCGAGAGGACCTTCCCAGAATCATCTATATCAAGTTTGGATCAATTTAATAAAATGGCTTAGTGATGACAATTTTTACAGGTGGGGGGAGCCTGCTAAAACAGAAAAAGAATTTAAGACACACCAATAATTTGTTAAACTCAAATTATTATCTGTCAAGAGTAAAAATTTGAGCTGATGTTATTGATTAATCGACTGTTAAAATCATCTTTTTTTAGCAATATTTTTTTTGCAAATTCTGCAACACCTACAAAATTTAACATAAAAAAAAATCCTGCAATATGTGAAATCAAGATACTCTTTTTTTTAAGTAAAGGTGGACATCTGAATTGAAGAGAACTATCAGTTACCATCACATGGCTACCATCATAACTTCCTTAACAAGATTTCCAGAACAGATTTATCCCGTTTTTTCTCAAATGAATCAATTAAGCATGTTTGACCAAATTGGCACAAATCTCAGAAAAAACACAAATTTATGTTAAACTACTCATTCTGAGACAACCCTGTAAATTTGATATCATTTTGAGAGAAAATAAAGGGGGCCAAGCCATCGATCCATATATCATTTTTCCCCTAATGACAACTATCTGGGTTGTGTAGCAAAATTGTCAACATTGATCGTTATTACTTATTTTTAATAATCATCAAACTCGGCTTCAAATTTCAGCTAATTTTGCTGAAAAATATACAAATAGGTGTATTGTGCAAAATTTGCAGTGTGTGATATGTAAACAATTCTACTTGATGAAACACCTATTTTTAATGAAAATGAAGCAGCTTCTGTCATATATAGGAACATCTATGCATTGAACCTACTGTTTTGTTTTATAGATTTACTTCATATAAAAGAGACCAGAAGTTTATTACATATTATACAATTATCACGCTTATTGGTCGTGACCTTTTTTTTTTTTGTTTCCTTGGGAAAAGTTAGGAGACCGGAGGGCTTGACAAAGAGTAACCAAAATTGGAAACATATGAGTGAAGATCTCTAGGAATTTCTGGGGGATTTTTCTGACAGCTGTGGACATAATTGTGTGACCATATGTATGGCCATTTGACCTAATGATGAAGCATATATCATATGTATCAAATCACATTCAAGATATTTATATGAGTATGTGATATTATTTTGAAATCTTACAATGATTCTTTCCACTTTTTTGTTGACAGAAGATAACAGATGAAAATGTAACTGTTAATAGATCATTATGACTTTCAGTCAAATGACCTAAAATCATTTTATAACTCTTGACCAAAATGCATCATCAGAAAGCAAAAAGGGGAGGAATTTTGTTAATTTTATTAAACTTTAGTCCAGTGAAAAAGCATATACAGTAACCTTACAACACTATTTAACCATAAAAAATCTATATTTATAAATGCATATGATATTGTTTTCTTAAATTTAAACTTGTTTTCTTATCCTCTAACAAAGATGGTTTATAAATACAGGTAGTTGATTCTTACTTTTTCACTGTAGTTGTATATAATGTTAAAATTCCATATAAATAAGCCATAGAAGTCTACATGATTACCTTTCAGAATGAAATTGATTTGATTTAGTAACCTGGCTGCAGAGAAAAAGATGGAAACATGTAAAGCTAAAATAGTACAGAAAAATAATGAATCATGGGGTCAAAAATGGAGGACTGAGCAGAACACACAATGACAATAAAATGTCAGCTAAGATTGACCAATGAAAGCAAAGATACTCTGCAAACATTTATGATATATAACCAAATTTGAAATTAAATCTTTACTAATATTATGAAAACCAAAATTAATTTGATGCTAGATTTTCCTACATTGGAAAGATCAGCACTCTCGGATAGAAGATGTCATTCAATAATGCTGAGATTTTTAAAAAAAAAAGATATCTCTTTAGTCTTTAGAATCTAGATATTTGATAGTATTCATAGATCTTGTAGGATGAAAATCGCTAGTTGGTTTTACATGGATAAAACATTATCAGTACAATAGAGAATAGATAAACATGCTCTACTGTAAACTTCAAAATTGTACACCTTAGCAACTAATAAGATTTCCTGCAATATAATAAAAGCAGACTATACAACAAATAACAAGATTTTCTCACTTAATTCAAAAATAGTTTACAGTATAAATTAACTACTAGTACACTGTAATACATGTACTAAAATACATTTTACATATTCATTTTAAAGACCATTAATAAAATAAACAAAAACAAAATTGTTCTTAAAAATCAGACATATATTAACATTAACATTTCATGAAGTGCTCATGGGGAATACTTGTGCAAGGGAAGTATTAAGTGTACAATAGTCTACATGTATTAAAGTGTCGCCATACAGAAATAACTTTTGTTGTGATCAAGTGGAATCAAGTGTTTAGAATATCATGTGATATCCAACTGATTTCTGATGAAACATGTCAATAGATCATACTTATTTCAATTTATCACAAATAATAATTATGATTTTATGTGAACGAATAAACAAATGAACCATTATGAACATAATGATTAAAACAAACGAGTTTATATGAATTAACAGAAAGTAAACAAAAATCCATGTAAAAGTGGGAACGTTTTACCTTTCATGGGATGTAATTCACAATTTTTTTTGCACTCCATGTAGCAATGCATAAAAAAATTTCACAAAAAGTGAAAAATTTAGATTTAAATACAACTTGTTCATTTAATTGAGAAACAAATATATAAGTCTTTTTTAATTCAGTAAGAATACTAATTTTTTTTTTAAAGGGGAACTTTACAAAACTAGAGGCTCCCAGGAGCCTGTAATCGCTCACCTGGAATCCAAATGACTTAAACTATATTTAAATTTTTGAAATTAACAGTTTCAGTCTAGTTGTTATAGCTTTTAAGTTACTGTACAAAACTATACATTTCTTCAAAAAATTTGTTAAATACAATAACTCCTATAAGGTGCCATCCACAATTTCTGAAAATTAAATGGTTTTTAGGCATTGTCCTTAAGGGTACTTTAGAAATTTACAGTTTTACTCTACTAATAGGTGTTTTAGACTAATTTATAATTAAAAAACTGTTCATATGTCCAAATTCATAATGAAAGGGCAATAACTCCTATAAAGAGTCATCTTGCAATTTTTGGACTAAGCAACCATTTGTAGGGCTTCTATTGCTGATCATTTGTGCAATTTACAGTTTTAATAATCTAGCTACTATAGTTTTCAAGTTACAGGACAAAAATGGAAAATTTCATAAAATTGTCATTTAAGGGCAATAACCCCTATAAGGAGTCATCTGACAATTTCAGACCAATTAAATGAATTGTAGGGCTTTTTTTGCTGATCATTTTTGCAATTTATTATTTCACTCTAGCTGTTATGGTTTTTAAGTTACAGGACAAAAACGGAAAATTTCATAAAAAATTGCAATTTAAGGGCAATAACTCCTATAAGGAGTCATCTGACAATTTCAGACCAATCAAGTGAATTGTAGGGTCTTTATTGCTGATCATTTGTGCAATTTACAGTTTCGATCTAGCTGCTATAGTTTTCAAGTTACAGGACAAAAATGGAAAATTTCATAAAAAATTGCCATTTAAGGGCAATAACTCCTATAAGGAGTCATCTGACAATTTCAGACTAATTCAGTGAATTGTAGGGCTTGTATTGTTGATCATTTTTGCTATTTACAGTTTTACTCTAGCTGTTATAGTTTTAAAGTTACAGGACAAAAACGGACAATTTCATAAAAAATTACCATTTAAGGGCAATAACTCATATAAGGAGTCATCTGACAATTTCAGACCAATCAAGTGAATTGTAGGGTCTTTATTGCTGATCATTTGTGATATTTACAGTTTCAATCTAGCTGCTATAGTTTTCAAGTTACAGGACAAAAACGGAAAATTTCATAAAAAATTGCCATTTAAGGGCAATAACTCCTATAAGGAGTCATCTGACAATTTTAGACTTATACAGTGAATTGTAGGGCTTGTATTGTTGATCTTTTTTGCTCTTTACAGTTTTACTCTAGCTGTTATAGTTTTAAAGTTACAGGACAAAAACGGAAAATTTCATAAAAAATTACCATTTAAGGGCAATAACTCAAATAAGGAATCATTTGACAATTTCAGACCAATCAAGTGAATTGTAGGGTCTTTATTGCTGATCCTTTGTGCAATTTACAGTTTCAATCTAGCTGCTATAGTTTTCAAGTTACAGAACAAAAACGGAAAATTTCATAAAAAATTACCATTTAAGGGCAATAACTCATATAAGGAGTCATCTGACAATTTCAGACCAATCAAGTGAATTGTAGGGCTTTCATTGCTGATCATTTTTGCCATTTACAGTTTCACTCTACCTCGTATATTTTTCAGGTTATATTGTAAATACCACAAATTTTGTCAAAAATCTTCAAAAAAGGGCAATAACTCCTACAAGAAGCCAATACACAACTTCGCACTAATAGCAACTATTGTAGACCTTAATGTGCTGATCAATTTGATTTGTTTGTTTGTTTTGTTTGAATGGTGTTTTAACGCCACTTTCAGCAATTTTTCAGCTATTTCATGGCGTCCAGTTATTATTGGGGGAGGAAGCGGGAGTACCCGGAGAGAACCCCCGACCTGCGGTAGGAAAACTGGCAATCCTTGTCAATTAAGATTGGAGTCGAGTACACCCTGCCTGCATTGAGAATCGAACCCGCAATCTCAGTGTTGACAGACCACGTGATCAATAGTAGACGAACTACCTTGACCACTTGGCCTGATCAATTTGAAGTAACGGTTTTCTCTATAGCTATTATAGTTTTTTAGATAATGATCAAAAACCTGTGTTGACCCCCATGTTCTATTTTTAGTAACAGCGGCCATATTTGTCTGTTGATCAACACCCTGGGTACAAACTTGAAACTAGGAACCCTAAGGATGATTGTGGCCAAGTTTGAAAAAATTGGCCCTGTGGTTTCAGAGGAGAAGATTTTTTGAAAAAGTTTACGACGGACGACAGACGACGGACGACGGACGCCAAGTGATAGCAATAGCTCACCTGGACCTTCGGTCCAGGTGAGCTAAAAAGGGAAATATAAGTAGTTATCTGACAATTTCAGACCAAATACGAGAATTGTAGGGCTTTTATTGCTGATCATTTTTGCAATTCATAATTTAACTCTAGACGTTATGGTTTTTAACTTACAGGACAAAAACAGAAAATTTCATAAACAAATTGCCATTTAAAGGCAACACCTCTTAAAAGGAGTCATCTGACAATATCAGACCAATTCAGTGAATTCTAAGGAGCTCTAAATTTAAAAAATCTAAAGTTCTAAATTGCTGATCATTTTTGCTTTTACAGTTTTATTCTAGTTGTTATAGTTTTTAAGTTACAGGACAAAAACGGAAATTTTCTTTAAAAATTGTCATTTAAGGGCAATAACTCATATAAGGAGTCATCTGACAGTTTCAGACCAATCAAGTGAATTGTAGGGCTTTTATTGCTGATAATTTTTGCTAGTTACAGTTTCACTCTACCTCTTATAGTTTTAAAGTTATATTGTAAATACCAAAAATTTTGTCAAAAATCATCATTAAAGGGCAATAACTCTTACAAGAAGCCAATACACAGCTTCACACTAATAGCAACTATTGTAGACCTTAATGTGCTTATCAATTTGAAGTAACGGTTTTCTCTATAGTTATTATAATTTTTGAGATAATGCTCAAAAACGTGTGTTGACATCCATGTTCTATTTTTAAAAACAGCAGCCATCTTTGTTGATCAACACCCTAGGTACAAATTTGAAGCAAGGAACCCTAAGGATGACTGTGGCCAAGTTTGAAAAAATTGGCCCTGTGGTTTCAGAGGAGATTTTTGAAAAAGTTTACGATGGATGACAAACGCCAAGTGATGGCAAAAGCTCACTTGGACCAAAGGACCTTCAATCCAGGTGAGCTAAAAATGAGGTCACCATACCAAACTATCAGCCATGCAATTTTCTGCAAAATGACTTTGCATACGGAGTTGTTGCTGCTGTGGACATAGTCTAAATTATTATTATGCTTCCATAACAACCTTCTTGTTTCTGTTGTTTTGATTGGATGACTCAGATGTGTGCGCGTGAGCTCATCTGTACCAGAAATCGGCCATTTACGGAAGAATGATTACATCTGAATTCCAACTGATTATTTGCTTTCTATTTACACATGCAAATACACAACATCTGCAATTCAATATACTACCAAATATATCTGTAGAACAAAGACCTGAGATCCAAGGTGCATAGGTCAAAGGTCCGCAAACAACTATATTGCAAGCTTTGTTATCACAAGGATACACATTTGAACTATATATTTAAACCTGAACATGATTTTATCCGACTAAAAAAGAGTGGGTATAGTAAGGGGGGTTAAAGTTTACAGAAATATGATATTCTTTTCTGACAAAATATATATATATATTTTTTTTTCGGGGGGGGGGGGGGGGGAGATGCAAATAGGTTAAATCAGCAGCTAGTATGAATAAAATCATTATGTTAACCTGACAACAAGGGTTGGGTTGTTTTACTACATATATCTTAAAAGCATGGCATTACTATTAAATACATGTATATCCCAACTCCAGTCCCTCTGTTATCAGAATATCTTTCAACAGTTCACTGCCACACAGAAAATAATAAGTCTTCTTTTAACACTACAATAATTATACCCTTTCCAACTCTAAACAGACTATTTCAAACAATAATTTACATTTTAATCATTACTATCTGCAGTGAAAGATAAATAGTTACTATCGTGTATTTCTATACATGGTAATCCTTTTTACATTGAATACTATTAATATTTTTCTATTTCCCACACAATTATCATATACTTATGTACATACATCCTTTTATCAATAACTACACATATACGTAATGTTCACATTTTAGGTTTGTAATATTTGTGTGCCTCTACTAATAACTGATTATATGTGATATAAGAACTATATCTGTAACAGGCAAAGCTGATATAGTTTTATCCGTGTTAAACAAGCTAACAGAAAAAGTACAAACCTTTGTAATAATATAATTCTGAAACCACAAGGCTGTTAAATCAATCATACAAAAGTTGGAACAAATTTAGGGCATGCTAAATAAATGGGTTTTGTCAATGAGTCCGCTTATAAAACTGTAAATATGCAATCAATGCTAAATATAAGAGAAAGTTATAAAGCAAAAAAAAATGTTTTTAAAAACTTAAACAATGGATATCTAACAAATTATAATAATGTATATGATGCTATTTCATTTAAATGGAAACTGAGGTGAAAAAAATTAAGTATAGAGCAGAGCGATATTCTATGGTATACTTTTTCAGCACAGCTACTCAATGTAAAATAAGAAAATCATGTGCAATAATAAAATAGTTCAATGTATATTTGACTTTAACTACGTCAAAAGAATTTCAAAGCAGATTGTATGCTAGGGAAGCAAAATCTTCTAAAATGCATAAAGTTATAATATTACTATTGTCAGGAATATAATTAAACAAACTTATTGTTTCATCCCACCCATCCCAGTAATGAAATCCATGTTTATACTAAGCAATGATTGCACGAGTTAATAGTTTTCTAGCAAACTGTGTGTGATAAGCCTAATTATCATAGAGATTGTACATGTATTAGCACTGCAAAAATGTGTTTTGCGTAAAGATAAACTATTGATTGTGTAGGTTATGCTAAAAATAATTAAATATATCTGAATTATACAAGTGTGGACAGAGAAAAACGTCTCGCCTGCATTCCGCATCAGTAACGAAAATAAATTTCGTCATAAGCATTACGTAAATAGCATTAAATATCAGCAGCGGCCTGTATACAAAATATTGTCACCATACCCTGCATAGTTACAGGGGAACAGCCATAACCCAAAAACTTAAACGTAGTCACTGGACCGTGAAATTGAGGTCAAGGTCAGGTGACACCTACAAGACAGTCATGTACTAGTCATCAGCAACCTATACACCAAATATTGTCATCCTACCATGCGTAGTTACAGAGGAACTGTCGTAACCCCAAAACTTTAACGTAGTCGCTGGACCGTGAAATTGAGGTCAAGGTCAGGTGACACCTACCAGACAGTCATGTATTAGTCATCAGCAACCTATACACCTAATATTGTCATCCTACCATGCATAGTTACAGAGGAACTGTCGTAACCCCAAAACTTTAACGTAGTCGCTGGACCGTGAAATTGAGGTCAAGGTCAGGTGACACCTACCAGACAGTCATGTACTAGTCATCAGCAACCTATACACCAAATATTGTCATCCTACCATGCGTAGTTACAGAGGAACTGTCGTAACCCCAAAACTTTAACGTAGTGGCTGGACCGTGAAATTGAGGTCAAGGTCAGGTGACACCTACCAGACAGTCATGTACTAGTCATCAGCAACCTATACACCAAATATTGTCATCCTACCATGCGTAGTTACAGAGGAACTGTCGTAACCCAAAAACTTTAACGTAGTCGCTGGACCGTGAAATTGAGGTCAAGGTCAGGTGACACCTACCAGACAGTCATGTACTAGTCATCAGCAACCTATACACCAAATATTGTCATCCTACCATGCGTAGTTACAGAGGAACTGTCGTAACCCAAAAACTTTAACGT
This sequence comes from Limnoperna fortunei, assembly GCA_944474755.1. Taxonomy (NCBI): domain Eukaryota; kingdom Metazoa; phylum Mollusca; class Bivalvia; order Mytilida; family Modiolidae; genus Limnoperna; species Limnoperna fortunei. The sequence goes on from OX104112.1 coordinate 65,930,736, forward strand.
AGTCGCTGGACCGTGAAATTGAGGTCAAGGTCAGGAGACACCTACCAGACAGTCATGTACTAGTCATCAGCAACCTATACACCAAATATTGTCATCCTACCATGCATAGTTACAGAGGAACTGTCGTAACCCAAAAACTTTAACGTAGTCACTGGACCGTGAAATTGAGGTCAAGGTCAGGTGACAGGTGACTGACTGGCAAGTACTCATCATAAGCTACCTCTGGACCAAATTTGATGGACCTAGGGCTTGGGCTTACAAAGATATGAAGCAAGATGTCAAGTGTTTACGCCGCCGCCGCCGCCGGATTCCCATACATATGTCTCGCCTCCAGCGACTTTCGTCGCAGGCGAGACAAAAATGTTGTTTAAATATAAGCAACACAAAATGTTTAAAGCTTTTTTGTGTTTAGTTTTTGAATTGGAGAAAAAAATATGCATACTTTATATGTTTTAAGTTGGATAGAAATGAAAACTTTGTAAACTTAAAAATTAAATAATAAGAAACCCAGAAATTGTAAATGATATAAATAGAGCATGAAAATTCAGCCAAATCCACTTGTTTGGTAAACAAATATGCAAGTTCAAATTTCCAATTCTCAGGAAATACAAGTAAATAGTGTGTTACTTTAGTTGCTAAGTAAATTAAAGGCAAACAAAGACATAATTAAATACACAGCCAATAGATCAGATTAAGTGTTAATCTGGTACCCTACCTCTGTAAATGAGTCTGTACTCTGTCAGGTGTCATGTGTTGTTCGATTACTGGATGCTTGTTTAGGTCACTACTACAACAGAAATTAAAGAACATTATAAAGCACACTCAAATACCTCATGCACCTAAATACCTAGCAAGTTCCATAAAAATGTGATCAGTAGTTTCAGAGGAAAAATGCTTACAATTTGTTTCATACATTTATTTTGAGAAATTTCTGAAGTTCAAAAGGGGCATTAATATTAAAAAAAATATATGGTCATAATTTCCGGTTGAAAAGCACAACTATGAGGTCCCTTGTTCCTAAAATGTTTCATATAATTCTTATCAGTGCAACGAGGAGAAGCATATATTTTGAGCAATTTCTAATTTCAAAGGAGAATAATTCCTACAAGAAATATCCTATCCTAATTTTCTGTTGTTATGTATACCTACATATGGTGCCCTTCATACCTACCAAGTCATACAATTATGATTAGAAGTTTTATATGAGAAGTGCTTACAAATTATTTACACATGTATATATAGTATATATTTTGAGAAATTTCTGAGTTCAAAACGCATTACATCCGACATATATCCCATCATAATTTCATGTCGATATGCACAACTACATATGGTGTCCTTCATTCCTACTAAGTTTCATAAAAATCCGATCAGTAGAATTAGAGAAGCTGCACTTACACCTTTAGCAGGAAAACTGGCAATCCTTGTTAATTAAGGTAGAAGTAGATCACACCCTGCCAACAGTAAGACTATAACCCACAAACTCAGCTTTGACAGACATGTGATCAAATCAGTAGTAAATTACTTTTATGTAAGCATGTGTAGATCAGCATTAAATAAACATTGCTACACAGGGTTCATAGCAAAAGCAAATGAACTTCAATGCACTAATTATTTCTCCTTAAATATTAGTGTAAATGGTTACAGTACACACTCACACAAAGTCTGGAAATTGGGAGTTAGAATTCGTTTTTAGAAAAGGGTTCCCACTTAAAAGCAAACCAAAGAAGAAAAAATTCAAGTCAAACTTAAGATCACCAATCTAGAAAGAAACAGACAGGTTCTGGTTTCATACTAAATACATATTATTTTTGACATTATAAAGATTTGTTACTTGTGGATTGTTTATTTCATCTAGTTTCATTATCTCCTTTCATATTTATCACTGTTTACATTAAATTTTGATTTAATCATACATCCGGTGATGTGCTGATACAACTGAAAACCAACAAACAAGATGAATTAACTAATACACAAACATTACATTATTGGTTTTTTTTCATGAATCATCATTTGAATTTCCAAGTCCTAGTTCTATTTTGAGTTCCAAATAAGACATCAATATTAGATCTTATTTATTACCTGTATTGGCATTTGGAACATTGTTTCAAAAATTAAGTGTACCATACAACAATTTTTTTTTTAAATTCTTTCATAATGCAAGTTCCTAAACTCTGCCAAGTTTTTCTTTTCTATTTTTACCTGTGCAAGACAATATTTTCTAAAATTTCTAAAGCTGGTTGTAAACAGCTGATTCCTGTCTTTGGACTGATGATGCAGTCAACGATCTGTAAAACAAATAATTTGGGGATAAAGTAGGAAATAACACTACAGTCTTGTATTTAAAAAAAAATCACATGGATAAAATTATCATTTTTCATGCATGTCCAACTTTGGACAATAGTTTGACCTTGTCATTAAAATATATTTTAGGGAAAGTGTAGCTCTTTTTTTAAATGGTCATTCCAAGTACCGTAATTACTGATAATTTTTTTTAGCTGTATTCACAACTCCCATTATCATCTGGTAAACATGAGAAAATTTGGGACTTTATTTTTAATGTTAACACATGGGAAAATTTAAATGTATTACAACATCTTGACTGACATTTGTATAAACCTGACATTACAAATTAATAAACATCAGCACTTTTTTGGATGTGCTGAGTTGTGTAATACAACTGGCTTGCATTTTCTGTTTTTGTAAAAGTACTGGAATTTGTTTTTGGACCAAAAAACCTTAGTGCAAATAATCTATGCATAATTTGATGAAAAAATACATTGTTTATTGAAAAGTATACATGTTGGTGAAATGATATTGGACAATGATAAGGCTTAACAAATATTTATATTTGGACCTTTTTGCATTCTGTCAATAATAGGAAATGACATGGCTGACAAGTATGATTCCTCTACCCTAAAGTTTTTACGCCAGATGGCATTTCCCCCGATGTAAAACTAAGTCATGTAATTTTCAATTTTCAACCAGCTTAAACAACACTATCTTTGTTAAGAACTATCCAATGAATACTGGTCATAAGTTTTATTCCAACTCGTTAAACAGTTTTAGAAAAGAATCCTTTTTTAAAACTTTTTTCCCATCTGGTCATATGTTAAACTATTTCTTGCAGTGGCAGCCATTTTCAATTCCCATTCAGAATAAAAAAAGCAACATTCAATAAACATGCACATACAATATGGCTTCAATCAGCTTTGCAGTTTTTAAAATAAGGCATTTTAACAATTTTCCCTTAGTGTTGTATGTCATACTAAGCTCTGCTGTGGTAGCCATTTTGAATTTCAAATTGGCATAAAAAACATTTATTTTAGAGAGGACCAGAGAAAGAATACTGGTGACCAGTTTTGTTTTGATTGGAAAACCTATATAACAGAAGCCTTTCAAACTTTTTTTTAACATGGGGTCCAATAAAGTCCTGCTGTGCTGACCATTTTGAATTTCGAATAGGCATAAAAAAATATAAACTTTATAGAGTACCAAACAATAAATATGGCTTATAAGTTTTAAAAGTGTTTCAGTTGGTCAGACAGTTTCAGAGAAGAAGCTTTTTTACAACTTTTTTTCCCTTAGGGAAAACTAAGTCTTGCATTGGCAGTTTTTTTAATTTCTGATTGACATAAAAACACAAATTTTATAGAGGACCATATAAACAATATTGCTTGTAACTTTTACACTTTTTCAAATGTTTAAAGGGGAAGGAAACCCTCCAAACATCTTTGCATAATTTTGCAGAAGATTCTTATATAAATGTATTTCTAACTATGTTCGTGTTACAAAATGGCACCATAAAGAAATAAATCAATATTTTGTGATAATAAATTTTGAAATTCCCGCTTCCATGTAGGCAGCCATTAATGTGTGATCTGTGACGTCACACCTACTATTCCGGTTTACCTGTCTCAGCATCTGCTAATTATGATCAACTTTCCAAAATATTTATAACTGATAAAATTGATATGGTAAACAAAAACAGCTAAAACCAGATGAGTCTTCTTCATAATATTAAAAAAGATCTTATTTCTGAAGATATTGAATTCGAGAAGCATTTAGCATATTCAGAAGGGGGGTCTCAGAAGTTGTATTTCGGACATAGCGGAGTTTGGAAATAAGCACGAAATGCCGACGCAGAAGAAAATATTAGTTTTTATAGAATTCCACTTGGTGCAAAAGAACTTGAAGATCACAACTGCGTAACGATGCACTCAAATTCTAAAATCTCGATGTTACATTTATACAGTCGGATTCATTGATGTATAATGAAATACTACGAGTGCCAGAAGATTTGAACAATTATTTTTCATGGTCTACTTCCACGTATTTTATTACTTAAATTTAAGCAATTAATAGTTAGGGAAGATGGCATAATTTAGTGCAGATGAAAGCAAAATAATATGAATATACATCGCACTGCCTATCTTTAACCGGAATAGGTAGGAATGACGTAGACAATTGCACTGTTTGCACTCTTCAATGCAAAAGAGCGCCACAATATGTCGACGACCATGAGCTAGTGGGAAATTCAAAAATTTTATTTTTAATTAATATTTCTCGACTTACCTTGTAAAATTTTTAACAACTTTAAATAGTAAATCTTATTTTTAACTTTTTTTCTTTCAATTGAGCTTAAATTTATTTTGTAGTTTCCTTCCCCTTTAAAAGGTTTCAGAGAAGAAACCTTTTTAATACCAACAGGGTAATGCAGTTGAAACTATTTTAAATTTTGAAATGGCATAAAAAACAAAAAAATTTATAGAGGACCATCAAATGAATACTGAGGATAAGTTTAGTTTCAATTTGTTGACTGGTTTCAGAGAAGAAGAATTTTTAAACTCTTTTCCAAAGAGTTGTATGTTAAACCAAGTCCTGTGGTGGCAGTCATTTTGTGTTTTGAATTGGCATAAAAACACTGTTTAGAGGATAATCCAATGAATACTGGAGATAAAATTTGTTTCAAATTGTTGACTGGAGAAGCCTTTATAAACTTTTTCCCCTAGGGTCCAATGTTAAACAAGTCTAGAATTGGTGGCCATTTTAGTTCTTCAATCAGAATCAAAAACATAAACTTTGTAATGTCCATTCAATGAACATTGTGACCAACTTTGATTTCAATTGGCTCTGTAGTTTCATACATTGAATGTAAAAGTTTACAGACGACAACAATCACAACAACAGACTCAAAGTAAAGACAATACCACACATGACACTTCGAGTCAGGTGAGCTAAAACAGTATATCCCATCATTACAATTATTTTATAAATGTATGTATCTGTAAAATTGTGTCATAATAGTACAAACCCTTTTGGTAAAATCTTGATCCAGTATATCCCAGTCTACTACACCATGTTCCATTAATGCCATAAAGGACTTGAGTTGGAATGCCATGGGTTCACCAGGACTGGAAATAAAAACAACGAGAACAGAAGTCAATATACGTCAATTGTGAAAATAATAATGGCAGCATATATTAAATAAAACATTTTATCACTATTTTGCAGTATTTTCCTTTGATCTTTGTGTGCTATATTATAACATCTCACTCTACTAGCGTGAGATGGGCCCATCTCAGCTCGCTGTCAAGACGTCATTAAGTAAACACTCTGACGTCACAATCTTACAAAACAGCGATAAACAGATTATTTATATTTTATGAAACTCGATGCATTTTCTCGTCATCTCATCTCAGGGATGTCGCCCTTCGATGCGATATGGACGAGAAAAACGCATCTCATTTCAAAAAATAAATAATCTATAAATCTATTTCTATAAAAACATTAACAACATTATAAATTGTGAGTAGGTAGGCTACTATCTATTAGCTTTTCTAAAATTTCAAGCATTTATTTTTGTAGTAAAAAAAAATAAAAGACTAAACATTTTTGTGAAAGGTGACTATGGTGGTTAAGCTGGAAAACAGCACCATAACACATTTACATTGATGACGTCAGATGTTGTTTGGGTAGTATTTTAGGTTGTCAAAACATGCTTTGATAATTCTATAGAGCAAAACACTGTAATTACGTCGTTAAGAAAATGTAAGTTTTTGACAACTCTGTTTCTGGATAATTTTATGCAATTAACAGGAATTTTGTTATTTCTTAATATTTTTTATGCAATTAACAGACATTTTTAACACGGAGAGTATAGAAAATGGGTTGGTGTTTTAAAGTGTTATGCAATTAAGAGAACCATGCAATTAAGGTATGCAATTAAGTGGAATCCACTGTACTCTATACCTTGAGACACATTTAGTTATATAACCATTGTGTTTTTAATTAAAAGAATTAAAACAATAATATAGAACACTATATGTAAAATAAATATATTAATTTAGACTTACTTTTTGCCATCAATGACATACTGTATTATTAACATGTGACCCTGTTTATTGATAAACTCATGTGCAAATGTGCTATCAGTGGCCAGTTTTACAAGTTTTTTTAAAGAATCTATTCTTTCTTCCTGTTTACCATCTTTCAAACTTTGATACAAGTCTTTAGCTGTCTTTTCCTAATAAAAAATTATACATATAATATACTCAAATCTTCAGTATATAAACTCGTGTGCTCTATGTGTTGTATATACAATAAAAAATCTTTCATCCAAAGGTGATAGCTACAATAATGTAGCTCCTTTTTTTTTTTTTTTTTTTATATGGACGGAGCTACAAAGCGGTCCCATTACTCGTAATGGAGCAGCCCGGGAGTGATTCACACCCGGGGGTTTTATGCATTTTATGAGCAATTTAACTGTTTCCCTGGTTTGCTACATACTTTTTTATGTATTTGCAGTTTAACTGATATTTCCACAACACCGTATTTGTTAGTTTTATCACTTTATTCGTAATCATGGCATTGTTGACAAAATATGAATTCCGGAAGTGCATAATTTCGATAATATCGGAATCGATTTGGTAAAAAATGAAATTCCGGATGATTTCAGCTGCATTAATTTGCATTATAATTATGTCCCCTTATTACAAATTTTACCGATACGATTCCGAAATTCTACACTCCACAATTTTAATTATGTCAACAATGACACGATTACGAAAAAGTGTTAAAATTATTTAATTAGACATTGTAGACATATCAGATGAATGGCGGAGGAAAGAAAACATATTTATTTAATAAAGGCAAAGGTTAAATAGCGGAAAATATGTGTAAATCTCAAAAGTGTTTTTGCTCCATTACGAGTAATGGGACCTCTTTGTAGCTCCGTCCATATATATAAAAAAAAGGAGCTACATTATTGTAGCTACCAAAGGTGACAGAGCGCATGGATTATCTGCACTACATAATTATTCTTTAACATTAAAAATCAGGTTGGGGGGTGGGGTGTAATAGTGGTTCCAGTAATATATCAATATAATTTATAATTGTCTCCAAAAAGACTGCTAAAACATTACCATAAATGAATCAAGTATCCAGCAAATAATCAATAAAAGTGGGCATTTTTTTGTTTGCTTGTTTGTTTGAATGTTGTTTAACGCCACTTTCAGCAATTTTTCAGCTATATCATGGCGCCCAGTTTTTATTGCAGGAGGAAGCCGGAGTACCTGGAGAAAACCCACAACCTTGATTTTCATTTTCAGAGCTTTTATAAAGTTATAGTTCAACAACATGAAGTTTATCAGTCAAATTCTCTATTGAACAACTGTAGTCAATAAAAGAGCTCCAAAGAGCCTATAATTGCTAACCTGAAGACAAATAACTTCGAGATATCTAAAAAATTTAATTTATGGTTTCAAGAACATTACCTCTGATAAAGAATTATCTGACGAATATTGAACTTGAATATGAGTACTTTGTAGGTCTTAAATTGCTGATAATTTTTACAATTTACAGTTTCACAGTAAGGAGTCATCTGACAATTTTCAGACAATTAAATGATTTTTCTCTAGGTATTAAAGTTTTTAATGCTTTTGTCTGAAATTGTATTAATATAAGGAGTAATGTAACAATTTCAGACCAATGAGGGAATTGAATGACTTGTAGCGCTGATTTCCAGTTTTACTCTCGCTGTATAGCTTTTTCAATACAGGGCAAAAAACTGAAAATTTCATACAAATTTGTCAATTAAAGGCAATAACTGATAAGGATAGGTGATACAATTTTGGACCAATTATGTAATTTGTAGGCATTGTCTTGCTTATCATTGAAGCAAATTTCAATGTCAATCTGGCTCTTATAGTTTTCAGTTATATTGTAAAAAACTTAAACATTTGTCAAAAATCATAATCATACAACTTCTGACTAACATGAAAATATGTAGAAATAGCAACAGAAGATACACATAGTAAATTTCATATATTTTCATAGAAATTTCAAATAGACATAGAAAATATGCATTGTTGACAAACATAACCCCATTTTGATGCAAATTTGGTACTGTTGTGATTTAACACGACCTGGAAGTAATTTTTTTTTACCAATCAAAAAACATCATATTCTATGTAATAGTCAGCTTAAAAACTCTCAAAACCAAAATAGAATAAAAAGCAGTAATGTACCTACTGGTGACCAAGTTAGCACTAAAACATTTCCATTCTGTAACTCGGAACGATTCTATAATAGAAAGTAGTATAACATGAAATCTTTATGACAGTTTTTGCTGATTTATAGAAATTACAGGAATAATTAGCAAAATTATAGGAAAAAAGAATATACATTGATGATTCCAAGAATATAACAGAATAACTAAGTATTTGAATACAGTATTCTCCTAATGTAAGAAAAGGCCCTATTAATTAGTGTTTGTTCTGGAAATTTGTTCATGTATGTTTATCTATCCCTAACATTATCCACAAACATGTTGGCCTAATGATAGTTTTACATTGATGTTTATTTTATCCTGTCCTTTAAAATGTAGAATGTAGACTTTTTTTATAAATGTTTAAGTATTACTAGTATATATAGTATTATTATTATTATTATTCCATAAAATATAAGTAATATAAATCCTGGTTACCCTTTCTGTAACATAGACTTGTGGGTTTGGTTCTGTATACTGCAGGGCATAATCAGAAGCATTGATCAAATCCCATCTGTAAAGTACATTTAGTACTAAAGTCAGAAACAATAACAGTAAATTTATTATGTTAAATAAACAGTTGGCAATCTAACAACAGTACTTTAGCAATAAAATGTTCTACGTGTACTTTGGGACAGTACCGGTATGTTAACGGTTAATTGATTTGACAGACTTGTTTAAAGAAGTTGTCTTGATTTTCAGTAATGAACCGTATTTGGCATATTTTTGTAGGTATTGACTTGCATGAAATAGATGCCACTATTTCAATATCAATTGATTATTTTTGCCTAATAAAATCATAATTTATTTTTCCAGTTTGTAGCCACTGTGTAAAATTTCATTATAGCAGATTGTTGTTGAAACTAGACATCAGTGAGATGGTACCCATCTCTGTGGGCCCCGCCGACCTTGAGGTCAAGGTGAAAGGTCATCAACCATGGTATGCAACACATCGCCTTGATATTATCTACCTACATTACAAATATCAAAAGCCTACCTCAAAAGATGAAAAACTTACAACTGGGACATGAATTTGTTATTCAGAAAGCAATAATGTGACCTTAAGGTCAAGGTTATCAACCACGGTATGCAACACATCGCCTTGATATTATCTACCTACATTCCAGATATCAAAAGCCTACCTTAAAAGATTAAAAAGTTACAGCCCTGACACGATTAGTTCGGACGAACGCACGGACGGACAGACTGATCACTATAGGGCGTCCGCCACAAAGGCCTTAATTAAATGTATGGCTGGAACTGAACAAAAATAAATACAGAATTGATAAATTGAAATTTAAGGTTCCTGAAAGCTAACTTATTGCCAGGGATGACTAGTAAAACAGGTGTCCAACACTGTATACCAACTGTTCTGGAGTGATTTTATGATGATCTTTTTTGACAGGCTATCTGCAGAAATTATGCTAACAGCACTCAGCTGAGAAATCACTATGACTGCACCATGGAAAGTTGAGAAACAGTGAAGGTAACTGTCTCCTCACTCTCCTTCACATCCAACATGATGGGCCAAGAAATTAAAATGTATGGGCCTTTACAGTATTTAAATACACTTACTCTGATGCAATATCCTGTATAATGGCTGCCAATGGTCGATTCTGAAAATATCAGGAAAAATAAACTATAGAATCAATAACTCAGAAGTAAATGTAGGATTATATTATACACAAGACATAAATACTGCCTCAGAGACTTACACAATTAACCTATAATGAATTACTAGTGTAAATTTACAAAACTGATTTAAAACTTATATGTAGGAACATTTCCCAAAATTAAAAAACTAGTCAACCACCACATTTAGAACATTTTTAGTTAACACACTTCTAACAAAAATAATTCTTATATTTTTTGGAATACTGTCTTTTTATTGGAACCTAAAAGGCCTCAGACTTAATGAATTCAATTACAAACAGAACCGTAAAAATCAATGGACTGGTCAAATTTTCTGTCATGCAACTTCTCTAATTAGTGAAACTAGTGTGGAGACAAATATGTTTGTCATTCATAAGATGCCATTAATGAATTTATGTATTTAATAATAAAAACTTCATGTTTTTTTATTAATTCTAAAAATAGTTAGTTAGCACTAGTCCCAGTGACTTTAAAAACAAAATCTGTATTTTATAATTTTTCTTTGATGCTTATGGCAATCACCAATTTTACTGTTTACTGGTAATTTCACCTATACTGTATTTAACGTCAAACATTAATATGGATAAAGTTCATTAAAAGTCAAGAATTTAGCAGTTAAGAGCATTTGGCGTGTAGGCTGTAACAAAGAGTTCTTGTGATACTCTCAATGTCTCTATATATAATGGTCTTTGAATTTTGCATGGTGGCAGATGGTATTGGCAGAGGAGTCAAGGATGAACTGTGACACAAGTCCATGTTTGTGAATAGCATTCATGGTGTCTTTACCAGTGGTTATGTCGATATATGATCTCAGAACGGACATATGTCTGGCTCGTTCAGCTTTTATTATTCAAATTAAATGATGACACAGGTATTAGCTATCCAAGCAGACAACTAATGACATTTTTGTTTATTGAACCATTTGTTCACCACGCCTGTGATTACATGAGGTCAACATGCTTTACCTGGTGTGAAGAGAGTAGTATTTACAAATAATTTTAATAAGTAATTTTGTTATTATTTTCTCTGATAGTAACTTGTACACAGTTTAAAAGCAATTTTCATTATTAGTTTGTTTTCTATGTAATTTTTCACTTTAAGATTATTTTTGTTTATTATGATTATTTGTTGATTGCTTGATACAATCAATAAGGGGGAGAATTGGTGTGAAGAGAGTAGTATTTACAAATAATTTTAATTTAGTAATTTTATTATTATTTTCTCTGATATCAACTGGCTCTTTAAATACTTTTATTTTAGTTAACAGATAAGAACAGCTGGTCAGTTTAGCAATAAAATGCATGATTTGTTGTGTCTGTAGAGTTTAAAGGTTAATTTGTTCTATCATTAGTTTTAATGTGTAGTGTCAATTCCTTATGGCTAATTATATGGACAAGGTTAATTAGATAAAAGTTACAGTGTTTTGGCTAGACAGAGATTTTACATAATATGTTAAGTGTAATAAATTTGTATGGTTTTGTGTGAAAAGTTCAGTCGGATAGTAGCATTAGAGAAGTGAAGAGTTGTCGTAAATCGTTATCGTGAAATAGTGGACACATAGTGTATTGGTCGTATTGGTCGAAGTGTGAAAATCGTAAATCGTTAAAGTAAAATAAATTACGTTTTCAAGTTTGCTATGTAAATTGGATGTAAATATTTTTAATAGTTAGAATAAACAGATAAAAACTTTATCGTATTCGTATCGATAGTTGGAGAATGGGCCCTCCTTCCAAAATCCTTTTTACCATTACCTCATTCAAAAAAGATTGAATTGTTTTACATATTTTGCTTTTCAAAACATAGTATAGAAACTAACATTTGATATTGAATTGAACACTAGAAATGAATAACAGGAAGGTGTCTTATTTTAAACTTCCATGATTTGATACATTAAACATCATAACAGTTATTCTAGTATATGATTTTCTGTGACATTCGGTATCAACGAATCTTGCTTTTGATTATTAATATATTATATTTAAAATTCAAAAAGGTTTTTTTTTTTGTTAAATGCAAACTAGAAATACATAACAGGATGATCTTTTCATGTAAACTAGCAAAAAATGTGTTCACAGAATGGACACACAGGTATGATTTTTAATCGTATTCATAATTCAGATCCTTTTTCTTTCATTGCATAATTTTCTTTTGGAATATGGCACAAAAAATAATATTGCATTTAAAAACTGGCATAGATCATTTGACTATGGGACAGTTAAAAAATGTGTGCAGACTTCCTGCTAATACTTCATGCTACCTCATCCAAATATATGTAAGAGATACACAACAAAAATCAATATCTGACCAAGGGAACAAAAATACAAGTAGAATGGGTACATATTTAAATTATGAAATATGTTAACAATTGAAAACAAACATAAATGATGGCACATAAATTGCTCGTAATTTAAATTGAGTTTTAAAATTATTTTAAAGCTAAATGTGGTCATTATAACACAATTAGGTAAATAAGATACTAAACTTTATTAAAATTTAACATGTACATGTATTTACTTTTAAAGCATGCTTGCATGTTCAAAGTAAATTACATTAATTATTGGTGTCGTATTGTGCTAGACAGTTTCAATTTTATGTTCTCATTTCATCTAGTTCTGGTCTCGTTTGCATACTACACTAAAGGCTAAGCGAGTGTCATATCCCTTGTTATACTAGTACTACAAGTCCCAAATTACAAATAACACCCAATCTATTCAATAAAATTTACTTCATTCAGCAGTTTCACCTAAATAAATTCAATGTTAATTTGGTAATTTGGTGACATATTCGATTCCTTCTACAACAAAGTGACTGGAATACTGTTTCTCTATGTGATGGTAAATCTGAAAAAACAGCCTGTTTTTTGTTTTTTTTACCTCTGACTGTGGATACCAGGATAGCTACATGTAGGATATTTTCCGCTATTAAACTGCTATTTTTGTCCAATTTATATTTATTCCTTTTTCCGCCGTTCAGTTGACATTTCTACATGTCTAATTAAATAATTTTAACACTTTTTAGTAATCATGGCATTGTTGACAAAAGTGAAATTGTGGAGTGTAGAATTGTAGAAGCGTATTGGTAAAACTTGATCCCAGCTAATGCGATAAAGCTGGAAATAACTTGATCCGGATGAATATTTTACCGAATCGATTAAGAAATTATGCACTTCCTAATTCAATTTTGACAATGCCATGATTATGAATTATGTGTACAACTAACGAACCAGGTGTTGTAGAAATATCGGTTAAACTTCAAAGACATTAAAAGTATGTATCAATTTAGGGTAACAGTTTAATAGCGTATTATATGCATAAAACCCCTGGGTGTGAATCACTCCTTGCTTAATCCATTACGAGTAATGGGACCTCTTTGTAGCTCCGTCGATAAAAAAAGGAGCTACATTATTGTATAGACGTTAGTCCTAGAATCCTCTGCCATCCAATGTTTTTTTTGCCTGGGACGTCAGAGAGCTCTCCATAGCAAAACAGTGGATTTTGCGACACGGGTCTGAGTCAGTAAATTTCATCGTGTCCAGATGTTAACAAACATTTTTGTCCATTAAACTATACTGTAAACCAATTAATATTCGCGTAAGCAAACTTTCGCGGTTTGTATTCAATGGACTGAATCGCGGGTACAAACTTTCGCGAAATTGATATCATTAAAAATAAATATTCGCGGATCTATTGATCCTTGTATAGAAAATGGGCACGAAATAAATAATAAATATTTGAGTTGTCTTTCTGTTGTCTTTTTTTATTTCTTGTCGATCAATTTTTATAGCTGACTGATTCACGTGAACATAACTCAAGTACATGTATTTTAGTTGAGTTTACTAACTATATTTAATTTGTGAAAAACGGAAATAAAAACAAATGATCTAAACAAGTGTTTGCATAATCAACACATTGAATAGAATAATGTTAAAGTCGACAATTTTAATAAACCATTTGTCCTTTATGGCCTATCATGTCTGTAGGTGTACATAATTGTTAATTACCAGGGTGATTCTTGTTTTCATAACGGCTAATAGGTCGTTTGTTCTTTTGACACCTGACATAATTAAATAATTAATTCATCCTTTTAAGTGCCAAACAGATGTCAAAATAAGCACTCCGACGATAAAAGACAATTAATCAGATTTTAATTAAAACCTAATAAAGATTACTGTTTTATAAACCGGAAGTTGTCATGGTGAAATCATAGTTTAGTAATTCCAAATAAGTTTTTTCACACCACTTTGATATTTTACACGACGTCAGTCATGTTAGTAAGTTTCACCATTCCACATTTTTCCAAACCTTTTCGCAGATATAAACTTTCGCGTTTGTTACCTTCTCGCGAAATCCTCGAAAGTTTATATCACGAGAAATTTTATTGGTTTACAGTATATAATTAGCTTCTTTAGATATTTTTCTCTATGAATATAATCATGATACCTTAAATCAAGATGATTTAAGTCCATTTCAAAGCTCATTTCCATTGGTACCCTTACATTCCTACACTTCACTTTCATTTTGAACAAAAAGTCACGTGACAACAATGTGACTTAAATCCAGTGCTTAAATTAGCTTGATTGACATGATGAAATTAGCTGACTCAGACCTGTGTTGCAAAATCCAATGTTTTGCTTATGGAGAGCTCTATGAGGTCCCACACCAAAAAAAACAAACAAAAAGCATTGGACCGCAGAAGATTCTCAGACTAAATAGACGGAAACTCTACAAAATAGATTAGACGTAAACAATTTATAGCGAGCACAGCTTGAGTGGTGAGCTCTACTGCAATTATGTGTCATGTGATCAAAATAAAATCACTTGATCAAAATCTGCTTAAAACTGATATTGATTTTTTTTTCGTCCGGAGGTTGATATCGTCAAAAAACTGTAACAAAGTGAATGAAGAAAAGTACTAAAAATAATTTTGAGAAAGACTTGAAAATAAAGTTGACATCGATAAAAAATAAGTGTTATATTTAAAATTAACAACAAAAACTTTATACCATTTTTTTACAATCGCTAAATCGATCTTTTAAAACTGACAGTCAAATTACATTTCATGTGACGTCACCATTACAAAGAAAGACGCGACATGACCACTGGAATTTAGAGGCACTTTTAGGGTGTTCGGAAGTTACATCAATTATGAAATGCTCAATAAATATTGATAATAAAGGACTATATTGTCTGTGCTCCCATTTTGGCAATGCCTACATGTACTCCATATTATACAACTTTTATACTAACCTGGTCTATTCCTCTTAAAAGTGGAAGTTTTCCATCCAACGTGATAGCAATTTTTTTAACATTGTCCTGACTTTTGGAAGTATTGCTAATGTTTGAAACCCGGTTATGTAAAGGGATCTTATCAGTTGGTGCCGACATTTCTATTATGAGCTGTGTCTGTCAGTGTTTTACCTTTACAGAATCAAGATTGGGTTTATTTATTAAGAATACAAATTTCAATTTTATGCTGTAATTGTTGTGATAAAACAAATTAGTGAAAATTCCATGTAACTTGAGTCTGTTGCAGATGCTTCCTCATATCAGCTTCCGTGTTTAACTTTTAGAACGTAGCTAAAATTTGTATGCGGTCTCCGAATGCACAAAAAGTACAATATGAAAATTCATAAAAGTTAAATCATATATTACATAAAAAGCTAAAGTTTTTTGTTCTTATAAATATTCTCAAAGACCAAAATAAATAATTTATCTTTTTTCTAAAACATGATGTTAACTTAGACGACATTTATTCTGGTACCCTGACGATGAAGCTTGCGTCAATGAAAAATATTGCAGCAGGAGACCAGGTTAAGACGACATTGTTCTCTTTTTATCCATATCTTTTAACTCGTACAATTTTTCTGGAGTTACGTCCCTTTTCCGACAGAATTCCTGACCTTGAAGTTGAACATGGCACTTCGACAAGCAACAAAAGTGACAAGTTTTCTTCGGTGTATGCCACAGTGTGCATCTGACAATAATGTAAAGCATAGGTAAATAGAACTGGTATGGCAAATAGTTTGTTGTATAGATCTGTTTAACGCACATAAATGGCCATCCGTCTTACAGTTAGTCACACACTGACAGAGTGACACAGTCAGCATATATGCTGAATGGTTATATAACGAGTTATATTTAAAGAATGCTTCAAATTTCTGAACAAGTTATAAAATACAACTTGGTTTTGTTCTGTTTATGGCTAAAAAGTTTATGTTATTGAGTATAACCTGTTCAGAAATTTATAATATTCATTATAATTTAATCTTAACTAATAATCTTGACAATTTTAAAGTAAAAAAACGCCAATGACATCATAGAACTATTTGAATTTTAACAGCATAAGAATAGGTCATGCTAGTTATATAGTATTATATGTGTATCTACATTTTACTCGACAACTTTCTAATTTAAAAACGCCACCTAATGTCCACTTTCAGTACTAAAAACTGCTACTTCAGCCACAGATTGTCCTGTTGAAACCTTTTGAAATGGACATATGTGTTTGATAATTTTTCATGCTTCAGTTGAATACAGGTGTGAATATCTGAGTGAGGAAGGTTACTGCTGTGTAAAAAATGATTGTTAATCTAATTAACCGATGTTTATTGCCCTATTTACTTGAGGCTCATTGGAGGTAGAACCCCAACTGTTTTATAGCTAGAATAAACAAACTTACCTGTGACATCCATGTTGAATTAGAACTCACCTGTTGCCCTTTGGCTGCAGTAACATCTACTAATGAGGTTAAATAGATGATAATTTAATTAACAAAAACAATGCAAAATCTTTATTTCAGTATCATAGTCTTTCTGTGATGACAGCCATAATTTTTTAAACTGGCAGTAAAACGGGAGATAAATCATGTAAAACTGGAAATGGGTCCAGTGGCCAATCAGATTTCAGCTTACAAGGCAAATTAAATTATAAATTTGCAAATATCGATAATAAATTGATTGAAAAATTAAAATCTTGGTTTTTTTTTGTTTTTTTATATTAAAGTAGCAGAAATAGGATCACTTTGCTTAATTTAATTGTCACTGTACATGTATTGTATGTTCTTATCCACAATTATACTTTTTTCTCAAATTATTACATGGCTAACATATAATTACTGCACCACATACAACTGAATTAAAGCATTTACCTTCAGTTTAGGGGAAATCATGTATCCATATCATGAACTAAATGCATTTTGGCTGGAAAATCATTTTGAACCCTTTCTTAATGTTGTTCATTCGATTTACCAATTATAATCATCATTAGGTGACTCGTTATTAATATTGGACAAATGTATATTTTGGTTTACAACAGGTGCAAGTCAAATCAGCACCTACAGAAAAAGTCAAATCAGCAGCTGATATAGTCAATTCAGCACCATGGAAGTCAAATCACCATCAACTTAGCAAATACAGCACCTGTTCAATTATTTGTTTTCTTATAATTAAATGGTTATAGGGACAATTTTTAATACATGAAATATTGAAATTAAATTTAATATAAAATAATTATTTGTGTTTATTGGATATTTTTTGAAATTTACAACTGTAATTATGTTTGATGATTGCATGTATTACTGTTATAATAGCCATTAATATTTCTTTTGAAAAGTTACAAATAATTTTATATTTGTATAATAAAACTGTTTGTTTTTTTAAGTAATGACTCTGAAAGTGATTTATGTCTTTACCCCAACTGATTTATAAAGTAAGATTAAAAGGAGATAGACTTTTCCTATATTTTATTATATTCTAATTGTTGTCTGAATGTTTGCTGTATTGACTATATCATGTGCCAGATTGACTATACCAGATGCCAATTTGACTATCTAGTATTCAAAAAGGCTATGTAGGCTATAGTTTGGAACATAATATTTCCAATAAATTAAATATTTTTGATACAACATTAATTTATAAAAAAAAAAACAAATTAATATGACATTAAATTACAAATGTATACCTTTGCTAGGATGTAAAAACACAATTTTTAATTATGGTCATAATGTAAAGGTATGGTACACAAACATGTCACCTTGAATTATACTGCCATGCCAAAAGTATTTTCCAAAACTGGCTGTACTTACCATAGAGTGACATGTTCTTTTCTAATCTCCTGTTGAATTTTTAACAAATAATGCAGGGATACAATTTTCTAAGAATAAAATTTATATGGCGAAATTTCAATTAACACTAGGAATAAGATAAACAAATGCTGGCACCATTTTCTAAAAAATGGCCAGAAATGGGAAGGAAATATCAAATGACAAAAAGAAAGCGATCATAGATCTCAGTTTTCAGGGATATGGTGGTTGTAAGATGTGTACACTTTTGTCTTTGAATCTGATAACAGTTTTTATTTTTGAAATGTTTCCATGAACAAGGAACGGTATGAAGTAACCCTAGAAGCTCTCATGGCGGGGTTAAGCAAGGCAATCTGTATAAAATATCATAAAGAACAGTCCAAAGAAAGGCGTTTACATAAGTGACATGTCATTGCCAAAGCCATTCCCATTTGTAAGATGAATCAACAGAAAAGGAAGGCATTTTTTCTCAAAATATCATTGGACAGTATGAGAAAACAGGTCTAAAATCATTTTCTCTGATGAAACTTTGAGTTGAAATTGGAAAAATGGTAAAAAGTATTATGGAAACGATCTCATGAAACTTTTTAAGTCTGATTGTCTGGGTCAGTATGGTGAACATAAGTGGCAGTCTGCTTTGTCATGAATACTTTGAAGATGTATTAATTACAATGGAGTCAGGACTTAACTCATGTTAATGGGTATTTGAAATAAGTGTTAATTATTGCCAGTTGTTGCAAATGTTGCTGTTTTATTGGTCCCTTGTGTGACTTGGGAAAAGTTGTGTATATTGAATGTCTGCAAATAAACAAGTTACAACAATTTTACAACAATTGTTATATATTTACATTAAATTTCACATTTATCATCTTTGCAATTCTATATATTTTATAAAACAGACCTGCAAATAAACAGACCCACATATAGTGTTGAAATGACTACAGGTGTTCTAATTAGTATTAGACAGGTGTAAAAAGCTTGCAAAGGTGCACTTGACTTTACATATAGAAAGAAAAGTAGGTAAAGGCATCACAATCTCCGTGAATTATTTCTTTTCTAATAAGACTATTATGGTACATTTATGATTTTTACATACCCATAGAACACATCATTTCCCCAAAAACTGGGTTTTCATCATTGTTTCACACAATATATTGCAACGGATAATTATAGTGTTTGTGTCACTGTTTATAAGATTAATATGTCATCCGCAATAGCTTTCGAGTGGGAGTTACAGTTTCGTAATTAAAACAGCCATTCAAAACACGACCACCTCCTTGTGTGTTGCTCATGCATAAATTAAGAAATAGATTATGGCGAGCTGGCTCTACGCGAATTAGAACATCATGGTCAGATCATATATTTGTCAACATTTTAGATAAAAGGTCTGACCAGGTTCTAATTTGCATATAGAGCGCATATCTGTGGATGAAATTCATTGTTGATATGGGGAAAAATGCCGGGACTTAAAAATTATATCGATATAACCGAGGTATAGAGTCAACCAAGTTCGAGACAACAAGGTTCGACTGTATATTTATTGAATATACATACCTTTTAAGCAAAAAAATATTGAGAAATCTTAACAGAATTGCATTGTTCCAGTTTGAAATATTCAAGTTGTGTGTATATGACGTCGGAATTATTATTGTGACATCATACCATGCTCTATGCTTTTTAGAATCCTAATGTGCTATCAGCGTATGAAGGATGTCATATTAGAATCATTTTTTTTACCACAGTAGTGGTCTCAAAGCCTTTAAAGCACGTCATATTAGAATGTGAAATTACAATGAATATTTTAATGATATATGATAATGAAACAAAAGCAGATATACTTAACACATGCATTCCGAAAGCTACTAATTTATATAAAATAATTACCTTCCAGTGACTCAAACAATTTCCTTCGGGATATAGGACTTGACAAGAAGATAATGTGCAATGCCATGCCTCTGCACAGACTTTTTATAGGAAAAGGGAAAATAATATTCCAACCCTGCCTTGGTCTCCACATAGCCCAGATCATCTGAATGTTTTAGAAAACATAGTGGACAATAAAAATTCAACTAAGAAAACGACAAGTTAACTTGAAAACAAAAGAGATTGATTGCCACTGGCTGAGATATCTGGTATATGCTTTCTCATTTTATTCTGAGTCTATTTCACAAGTTTTCCCACATGCTTAAAGGCTGTTCTGAGAGGAAAAAGCCAAATATAACAAAGTACTTAAGTTATCTGTGAGTCCGGTGTCAATTTGTTTATACTGTCATCAATCCAATCAGCTATCAAAAGATTATGAGGTAAATGACATTGCCATTTTGAGGAAAATACTTTCAGAATGACAGGCCACTGTACAGTAATAAAACACTGATTTTTTATTACTAAATAATAAATGTTTGTTTGTTAGGAAGCTTATTTGAAGAACTACAATATTGACTTGACTCTAATTAATTTGTTTGTCAACTTGTATTTATCACATGGATACCTGAGAAAAATATTCAGAACCTATTGTCGACTGTTGAAATGTGTATGGCTAATATTAATTAGACTTCAAATACAGTTTAAGTTTGTATGCCCTCTCTGATCCCATTTTGTATAACCTGAAACACTAAATGCCAAAATGCTTAAAATTTCTGAAATCTTTCATTCTTTGGATGTGTCAGTAGTAGACCTAAATGTGCCTGGTTGTAGTAAAGGCGAGGCATTTGTTTTAGTTACTAAATAACAATCTTTATATACATATATTTATAAACTGTTCCTAATAATAAAAAAACTATGTATCTGCTGCAGCCTGTGTAGGTTTTATGGCTTCATGCATCGGGATTGGTTTTCTTTTAACAATTTAATTGCATATAATGTGTAGGAGCCTTTGTGGCCGAGTGGTTAAGGTAGTTAGTCTACTACTGATCACATGGTCTGCCAACACTGAAGTTGCATGTTTCTGTCCTGCTGTGCACAGGTTGCACTCATGATCAACTCCAATCTTAACTGACAAGGATTGCCAGTTTTCCTACCGAACCTAGTGTGTTTTTGCCTGGTACTCTGGCTTCCTCCCCCAATAAAAACTACTGCCATTATAGAGCTGAAAAATTGCTGAAAGTGGCATTAAAACATTTGCATTTCAACAATCTTTGATGTCTAGTACATAAACCACAGTGTTTACTTGAACTTGTGTAGAATGAAAAAAGAGGGATTTGATTGTTCTAATACCTAAAGATTGTTAGTCCTTACACAGTTTTGAAACTAATGATTTCATTAATTCCTGAATGCTATCTTATATTCTATAAGAAATTTTAAAGTTAAAAGACATCATTAGGAAATGAAAAATTCGGAGTTCATAGTAATACCAATACCAATGTTTTAGTTTTTATTCTGCTTACTAGTACCTTAAATACAGTAGATCATAGGTTCTAACCCTGATTGGGTCTGAGATATAAAATTGGTCCTTGCTTTTCTTTGCTGTGCATGCACAACTTAATCAGAACAATATCTAACTTTTGACAGTTTATAGGGTCAAGCCATTTTAAGCAATACTATTAGACAGCAGTTTTGATTTTACAAATGATCCTTGTATTATTTTCCATTAGTAAAACTATAAAATATTGGAAAACTTGATGTCGAAGCATTGTTTTAATGTACAGTTTTTCAGTTAGCATGAGCCCTATGTGCAATCTTTGGCAGATTGGGCCCCACATAACAACTAATTTTTTGTGAAATACTACATAAATTGGGCTTATGATCCCATAATGTGTAACGTGGTTATCATTTTAAAAATCTTATGTTAAATCCATTCTGTAGCTCAACATGGGCCAATGTGGAATTGGGACCTCCAGACGCTATACTGGGTATAACAGAGGCCTTCAAAAAAGATACCAATCCTAAGAAGGTCAATTTAGGAGTAGGAGCCTACAGAGATGACAATGGAAAGCCATTCATCTTGGAATGTGTTAAACAAGTATGTATTTATCCAAGTATAAACAAAAACAAGTCATATTTCCACTGTCATGAAAAATGCACTTGCTAATTAATTTTTTTTTTGTGGCATTTCAAGGACCATAATATTATTATTTTAACACAGCTAGATCATAAATGAAGTGTAAAATCATTAATCTTTTTTATATTTTGGCATGTAAAAATTGTTGTGTGTACAGTATAAGACCTGATTGTTTTATTTTGTCCCCAAATCCACATTTATTACAATGTTCAGTCTAATCAATAGTCCATGTAACTTTCCCTATTGTTATGATAATTTTTGGTCAAAAGTCCATTTCTATAGCTAAGTCTTGTGGTATTTGTAGTACTTACATTTATACGGATATAAAATGCCAACAATTATAATTGGAACCTTATTTCAAATTTCAGTTGTTTAAAGGACCCTGTTCTTATTTTGTCCTAAAATGTTAACAAATTTCTAGACATAATCTAGCTGTTGCATACTTAACTAACATACATGCCAATTGGGGATTTTGCCCGGAACATCCGGAATTTGTTACCCGTGTCCGGGCTACTGGGTAGGTTGTTGGATTCTCAGGGATTTTTTTCAGGAATAATTATAAAATTTGTGTTAAAACAGTCTTTCTAATCCTACATTAACAAAATGCATGCGTAAGTCAGGTAAAAAACCCTGGAGACAATATCAAATACCATAGAAATACTCAAAAATCGTTTTTGGCCAGGGGTCTTGACCCCCCACCAAGGCTTTTCCTAGGACCCACTAGGGACTTTAAGTGTCCCCCATACCTCTTGGCGAAATTATCAGGAATTCTACCCAAAATATGTTGGCAAGTATGAACTAATATCTATTTTTACATTAATTGAAATAAACTTACTTATGCTATTCATACACCATCTGCTGAAAATCTTAGAATACTGTAGATATCACATTTATTGTAAAATTAATATTCATTTCTTTCATTATTTACTCCTAAATTATAGAACAAATAATTGTACCCTTTTTAGCTCACCTGACCCGAAGGGTCATGTGAGCTATTGCCATCACTTGGCGTCCGTCGTCGTCGTTGTCGTCGTCGTTAACTTTTCTTCAAAAATCTTCTCCTCCAAAACCACTGAAGGGATTGCTTTGAAACTTTGCAAACATCATCAGTAAAATGCCCTCTACCAAGTTTGCCCAAATCATGGCCTCAGACCAACCAACATGGCCGCCATGGCTAAAAATAGAACAGAGGGGTCAAAATACAGTTTTTAGCTCACCTGACCCAAAGGGTCATGTGAGCTATTGTTATCACTTTGCGTCCGTCGGCTTCGTCGTCGGCGGCGGCGGCGGCGGCGTCTGTAAACTTTTTACATTTTAATCTTCTTCTCTGAAACCACTTGGCCAATTGAAACCAAACTTGGCCATAATGTTCATTGGATGGACCTTTACAAAGTTTGTGTTTTTTATTTTGATTGGTAAACCAATATGGCCGCCACCTCAAGACTTAGTTTAACATAGGACCCTATGGGAAAAAGTTTTAAAAGGCTTCTTCTCTGAAACCGGTTAATCAATGGAAACAAAAACTTACTAGCAATATTGTTTGGATGGTCCTCTATAAAGTTTATGTTTTTTATGGCAATTGGAAATTCAAAATGGCCGCTACCGCAGGACTTAGTTTAACATACGACCCTATGGGAAAAAGTTTGAAAGGCTTCTTTTCTGAAACCGGCCAACCAATGGAAACAAAACTTACTAGCAATATTGTTTGGATGGTCCTCTATAAAGTTAATGTTTTTTATCCCAATCTGATATTCAAAATGGCCGCCACCACAGGACTTAGTTTAACATTGGACCCTATAGGAAAAAGGTTTAAAAGGGCTTCTTCTCTGAAACTGGTTAACCAATCAAAACAAAACTTACTAGCAATATTGTTTGGATGGTCCTTTATAAAGTTTATGTTTTTTATGCCAACTGGAAATTCAAAATGGCCGCTACCGCAGGACTTAGTTTAACATAGGACCCTATGGGAAAAAGTTTTAAAAGGCTTCTTCTCTGAAACTGGTTAATCAATGGAAACAAAAACTTACTAGCAATATTGTTTGGATGGTCCTTTATAAAGTTTATGTTTTTTATTGCAATTGGAAATTCAAAATGGCCACCTCCCCGCAGGACTTAGTTTAACATAGGACCCTATGGGCAAATAAAAAAAATCTTCTCTATACAACTGGTTAACCAATGAAACAAAGCTTTCTAGTAATATTGTTTGGATGGTCCTATTTAAAGTTTATTGAAAATTACAGGACTTACTTTAACATCAGGGAAATGCCATCTTCATTGCCTATAAAATCAGGTGAGCGATACAGGCTCTTAAGAGCCTCTGGTTTGCTTATAGTTCAAAAAGTATAACAGATACAGGAAAACCGAAGAGACCTTCCTTCTTCAGCATCTAAAGCTCTACTAAACACTCCATTGGGTCAAAGTTGTATGATGACTCCATGTAGGAGTTATTTCCCTTTAATTGTCAAAATTGATGATTTTTGCCATTTTTGCCTCAAAATCTTGAAAATTATTAGAACTAGAGAAAAAGTTAGCATTGCTTAATTGTTCTGCTCTATGAGGGCTACAAAAATGACTTAAGGGTCAAGATTGTCTGATTAACTGTTTAAGAGTTATTCCCCTTGAACTGTTTTTTTTAATCGGTTTTAATTGATATTTTAAAATCTTCTCCTCTGAAACAACTGAAAGTACTGCTTTGAAACTTTGTACACATCATCTGTCAAATGTCCTCAACCAAGTTTGCACCTACCATGGCTGCAGATTAACCAACATGGCCACCATGGCTAAAAATAGGATTGGGGGGGGGGGGGGGCGGTAAAATACAGTTTTTGGCTTATATTTAAAAAAGTGTAACAGATACAGGAAAACCGAAGAGACATGCCTTCATCTGCATCAAAAGCTCTACGAAACACTCCATTGGGTTGAAGTTGTATGATGACTCCTTATAGGAGTTATTGCCCTTTAATTGTCGAAAATTCATTATTTTTGACATTTTTGCCTCAAAATCTTGAAAATTATTAGAACTAGAGAAAAAGTTAGCATTGCTTAATTGTTATGCTCTATGAGGGCTACACAAATGACTTTAGGGTCAAGATTGTCTGATGAAGCGTTTAGGAATTATTCTCCTTGAACATTTTTTTAATCAATTTTACTTGATTTTAAAAAATCTTCTCCTCTTAAACCAATGAAAAGACTGCTTTGAAACATTGCACACATCATCTTTAGGATGTCCTCTACCAAAATTGTGCAAATCATGACACCTGACTACCTACATAGCTACATTGGAATTAAAATAGAAAAAAATGAAAAAAGGGGGCGGGGGGGGGGGGGGGGGGTTGAGAGAGTCTTCGACTGATAGTTAAAAAAGTATAACAGGTACAGCAAATTTGAAGTGAACCTCCCTTCTCCCTCTAACCATCAAAAGATCCTCCTTATAGGAGTTATTTCCCTTAAAAGGTCAAAATTAATGATTTTTACAGAAGTGTTGGGCAATTCCTTATAGCAAAGAAAAGCTGGATAAAAAAGGGTTGTTTGGTTTCAAGTTCAGGTGAGCGATACAGGCTCCTGGGAGCCTCTAGTTTGTTAATCCGGCAAATCTCAAAACTAACGTCTGAATTTAACGGCAGTAAAATTCAGCCAACTAATAAATTGCATAGCATTTAAAATACTAATGGTTTAGATAAAATGATAGCTGACATTTTTCATCAAGGAAGGTAATTCTGTAAAATGAAAATTCCAATTTTCAGTACTTTTTGACTAGTTAATTTCCAATAGACAAAAATTAACTCACTTAAATGTATACCAATGCCTTGACATTATACTTTAACAATACAAGTTCAGAACATTTCATTTGATTTTATTTTGTAATTCACTTTTTATTCTCTTCTTTGTATAAAATATTAAAAATTTAGGGAAAAAACCTTGTACCTCTAGGCTCTATTTTTTTATTCCCTTTTGCTGAAAAATGGGTGATGTACGTCAGTTTCATTTGAGGGGAACCCAGCTATTATCCACAACTCCTCCTATACCAATGGAATATAATGGATCTTTGTCATATAGTGGATTTGTGCACCTGATTTTTAATTATTTTGAAGCTTTCATGTAGCAAACAATTGTTAGACATAGGGAATCAAGTAAAGAGCATGACTTAGTTTTTCTACTTTAATGTTAATAATATTACATTTGTACTGAAAAACAACAGTTATTTATTCAATCAATATGCATGGTGTTAATATGGACGATAAAACTTCAAAACATGAAAATGCTGATGTTTTAACTAGGAAAAGTTTCTGCTGGGAGCAAGGCATTTAACAGAAAAGACAATTATGATGGTCTGTGGATGTTTTTGGCTTACAATTTCAATAATTTGCTACGTTGCATGATACAGTTGTCAACCACTGGCTTTTTTGTGATCTCTATTTACATGTAATTTTTTTCAGGCTGAGAAAAAAATGATGGCTGAAAATGTAGACCATGAATATGCTCCTATTAGTGGGTCACCATTATTCTGTAAAGCCTCTGCAGAATTAGCCTTTGGAGCTGATAGTGCAGTGATTAAAGATGGCCGGGTAAGTAATAAGTATTACAAATGGTTGGCAATCAAAAGGTATAAAATATATGTAACTGTAGCAACTTAAAAACAAGTGTACCAATATGTTCAGTATTCAATCTGTATCGCATGTAGAAAAAAACATGCCTATTCTTTAGCATAATTTTATACATACTTATTTTGATCTTGTTTGCATGAATTCATTCATACATGATCAGAGAAATATCAAGGTATTGTATTATCTTCTTGATTTCTTATATATTTTTCTAAAAAAAATTTTATTGTTCACCACATGTGTATTTCTTACATGTAGATCATGTTTACATTTAATTCACACTAAATGTTGTGCAGATTGATTGATTAGCCTGTTTGCTTTACACCCAACAAGCAGTATTTCAACTATATTCAGGATGACCTTGCACCCATTACAAACTTGTCATTAATATAGCTGAAATACTGCTTGGTGGATGTAAAGCAAGATAATCAATCAATCAATCAATCAATCTCTACACAACACACTCTTCAAGCACTCTCTTCTCTGTCTAAAATAAGTTCAATACATGTATTCTGTATTGGAGAGTAAGTAAACAATGACAGGAATGTGTTGTCTGATTTCTATTTGAATCATTTAGGTAGAAATTTTTCAAAGATACATGTACTTGAAAATGACTTTAAAAAAACATGATGCTCCAATTATGGCTGAAATAACTGGAAATTATATCTTTTTTTACAGAATGCCACTGTGCAGAGTATTTCGGGTACAGGAGCTCTACGACTTGGTGCTGCATTTTTTGTAAGTCACTATATGGGTTGCATGACTTTTTACACATATTTATGGCTCAAGAATTGCTGAAACCAGCTTTCAGTCAATCAAACTACAGTAATAACTTTGTCAGTTATCTTGCTCAGTTAAAACTTAGTCAAACTAAATCAACATTAAATAAATATATAGTATTTTCTGGATTTATTTACACCAAAGTATAAGATGCATGACCAGTTTTAATTCATATCTGTATGTTGGTCACATCGATATTTAATGCATGAATTTCCTTATTTTTGTAGTCCAAATGGTATAAAAAGAGTAAAACCTTCTATGTACCAACACCTACTTGGGGAAACCACACTCCTATTTTCAAGTAAGAGCTTAGAGTTGTTTGATTCATGGTATCTTCGAGGAATTTGATGGCTTTAGTCACCTTTGCAGTTGGGCTGAATAAGCATCCGCTCACTTGCATCTATTGTACTGATGGCATTTTATTGTAGAATATAAACAATAAAAACAAGTTAGTTCATATATTTATACCCCGCTTCAAAGAAGAGGAGGTATACTGTTTTACCCTTGTCCGTCTGATAGTCTGTCAGTAACAAAAATTTCTGTCACAGTTTTCTAAGCAACTGACAACGGCTCTGTAAATGAACTTTGACTGAGGGAGAGAAAATTAGTTCTTATTTTGATATCTGGCTGCACTAAACTGTAGCATGGACTGCAGATTTATTATTTAATGGAATTTTAATATTGGGGCTGTATTTAATGCATCTGTTTCTTCAATAAGAGATTCAATAAAAGTGTCACTGATAAAGAGTTTAATAAAATCAACTGGTTGTTTGTCATTTGTCATTGTTCTTGTGGCACCTGTTATGCCAATCGGCTCAAATAAATGGGGCAGACCTCTCTCATTATAACTAAAATTCCTATGCCAACCATTATGGATATTATCACTAGCATCACCAGAAGGACCAGGCAAATCATTGTCAGAGTCCAAATCTGAAGCATTAATTTCGTCGTCATTTCCAATGCCTAAATTCAACAATTGTTGCTGATATCTTGCCTCCGCTTGCAAAATTTCTGATTCAGAAAAGCCCTCAAATTCGTCAGACTCATCAGACGACATTTTACAATTGACTTTATTGTACTTAAATTCGTTACGTAGATATACATTTATAGAGGATACGAGAAATGTTTATTTATTTATTTATATAACAATATTTAGCACGAAATTGTGGGTTTTGGCATTTAACAAAGATTAGATATTAATTTTTATTTAAATGCTTTATTTTCGTGTATATCGATCCATTCAATAAAAGTTTATAACTCAAGAATATGTATTTATTATCCCGTAATGTAAATTGCATTTCCGCCATATTGTTTACTATTATCCATAGCGATGGGAATATCCGGTTCTATTTATAATTTTAATAATATTTATCTTCAGTTCCGTTGAGATAAAACCAGATAGTTAATAGAAATTTTTAGAAAGTTTTAAAACGAAAAATCAAGTGAAAGCGAATGCTTGGTTCACTTAGTTCTTTTGATGGTAACGCACTGGCAATAACTAAATAAGTTCAATAACAGCAACGGGCACCTGTTTCTCCAGTAAATACGAATTTTAAAAAACTTTAAACACTACCAATGACAAAAATGTGTACAACGCTTATGAAATTCGGAATTTAGCTGTCGGAAAATTTGCTGCATAAAATGGAAACGTCGCGATAATGCTCAAAATTTGCACTACATTACACGTTGTCGACCGACGCTATTTTACTCGGCATGATAAATAAACATCCACATGATTGTTCATCATTTATTCGTGTTGTTTGCTGAAATTTGACTCTCAAACCATTAAAAACAAAAAAATTGTAAATACTATTTGCTCAGCTTAATATAAAAAATGTATTGCAATTGTTGAATGTTGCAAAAGAAAATGTTTGAAGTTTAATGCGCCGAAAATCAATACTCGGGTATCCTTAAGGATACTTTCGGTAGGAACGCCGTGGTGCCTAAAGGATACATCCGGTATATATACGAGGGTGCCTAAAGGATACATAAGGTGTGAATGGGTTAAAAAGCAGTTTTATACAGAATTGATAAATAAATTTATTTAGATAATTTATGAAATGTATTGGCTGTTTTTCAACTGATTGTGCAAAGCCCATTTCTGGACTATTTTATGGGTGTTTGTGAGTTTCCTTGAGTATACATTTGGGGTTTCTTACTTTACAAAAAATTATATCTGACATGACACCCCAATAATTTAATGTTATTATAGCTGAAATTATTGTGCTAGTTTCGAGTGGTCTCTCATTACTCATCGCAACTTGGTGCCTAAATGACAGCAAAAAACGTTAACAGTTTCCTCTATACTCAAATAATTAAGAGGCAGTTGTCAACTATAGGATGCAAAATACTATATTTTGCATATTGCTTTGTCCTATAATGCCATATGGTGTATAGCTATTTCATGTTCCTTGATCTTCCTGTTTACCAAATACTTTTTAGTGTGGTTATCACTAGTGAGCACTACCACAGATTCATTTGTTTATTCCTTTTGAGCACAAAACAAAAAATATAATGAATGTTGGATTCATTTATATTAAGTTTAATGATTTTAATATTCATATATATTTTTAGTCTGTATGAAACATTACAGCATACTATAAGGATTTTGTCAGAAAAGCTGCAATTAGTTAGTGATTTGCTACCAGTAATTTAGATAATTGGAGATGTTTGCCATGTTGTTATAAATGAAAAACAGTAAAGCCGGATCAATGTGACAAATCTAACATAAACTCTGTAACTACATACATATACAGGGACACAATCACAAGCTCAACAACTTGACATATAAAAAAACTCTATTTATACTCTTGACTTGATGCATATTCAATAGATGTACTGGATTTAATCTTGTTGTTTATTGTTATAGCCACTCTGGACTAGATGTTAAAACATACAGGTATTATGATCCCAAAACATGTGGATTTGATTTTAAAGGAGCTATGGAGGATATTTCTGTAAGTTCTCTTAACTCTTTTTATTATATGTTATATGTAAACATCTTTCAGATGAGAAATTTAAAATTTTAGCATTACTGCTATGTAAAGTTGCAACATGATAGCAATATATATATAATTTTGTGTCACTACCTTCTATAGTATTGGCATAACCATATTGTATTAATACTGCAAATATAAATAATGGGTATAAATTACAATACTGAATTGTATATTGAATTTGAATATATAATATTTGATATACAAAGATGTCCTTTTCTGTGTTGACTTCATTTAAAATTCAATCCCCTTTTGTCTTGCATGTATAATAATGACATATTTATTTTTGTCTCGCCTGCGACAAAAGTCGCTGGAGGCGAGACATATGTATGGGAATCCGGCGGCGGCGGCGTAAACACTTGACATCTTGCTTCATATCTTTGTAAGCCCAAGCCCTAGGTCCATCAAATTTGGTCCAGAGGTAGCTTATGACGAGTACTTGCCAGTCAGTCACCTGTCACCTGACCTTGACCTCAATTTCACGGTCCAGCGACTACGTTAAAGTTTTTGGGTTACGACAGTTCCTCTGTAACTACGCATGGTAGGATGACAATATTTGGTGTATAGGTTGCTGATGACTAGTACATGACTGTCTGGTAGGTGTCACCTGACCTTGACCTCAATTTTCACGGTCCAGCGACTACGTTAAAGTTTTTGGGTTACGACAGTTCCTCTGTAACTACGCATGGTAGGATGACAATATTTGGTGTATAGGTTGCTGATGACTAGTACATGACTGTCTGGTAGATGTCACTTGACCTTGACCTCAATTTCACGGTCCAGCGACTACGTTAAAGTTTTTGGGTTACGACAGTTCCTCTGTAACTACGCATGGTAGGATGACAATATTTGGTGTATAGGTTGCTGATGACTAGTACATGACTGTCTGGTAGATGTCACTTGACCTTGACCTCAATTTCACGGTCCAGCGACTATGTTAAAGTTTTTGGGTTACGACAGTTCCTCTGTAACTACGCATGGTAGGATGACAATATTTGGTGTATAGGTTGCTGATGACTAGTACATGACTGTCTGGTAGGTGTCACTTGACCTTGACCTCAATTTCACGGTCCAGCGACTACGTTAAAGTTTTTGGGTTTCGACAGTTCCTCTGTAACTACGCATGGTAGGATGACAATATTTGGTGTATAGGTTGCTGATGACTAGTACATGACTGTCTGGTAGGTGTCACTTGACCTTGACCTCAATTTCACGGTCCAGCGACTACGTTAAAGTTTTTGGGTTAGGACAGTTCCTCTGTAACTACGCATGGTAGGATGACAATATTTGGTGTATAGGTTGCTGATGACTAGTACATGACTGTCTGGTAGGTGTCACCTGACCTTGACCTCAATTTCACGGTCCAGCGACTACGTTAAAGTTTTTGGGTTACGACAGTTCCTCTGTAACTATGCATGGTAGGATGACAATATTTGGTGTATAGGTTGCTGATGACTAGTACATGACTGTCTGGTAGGTGTCACCTGACCTTGACCTCAATGTCACGGTCCAGCGACTACGTTAAAGTTTTTGGGTTACGATAGTTCCTCTGTAACTACGCATGGTAGGATGACAATATTTGGTATATAGGTTGCTGATGAATAGTACATGACTGTCTGGTAGGTTCCACCTGACCTTGACCTCAATTTCACGGTCCAGCGACTACGTTAAAGTTTTTGGGTTACGGCTGTTCCCCTGTAACTATGCAGGGTATGGTGACAATATTTTGTATAAAGGCCGCTGCTGATATTTAATGCTATTTACGTAATGCTTATGACGAAATTTATTTTCGTTACTGATGCGGAATGCAGGCGAGACGTTTTTCTGTGTCCACACTTGTTTGTACAGTTGATGTGGTTTCATTATATTGTTAAATATATTTGATGTAATTGTTATATTATAACAAGAAGACTAAAAAGCTAATAAAACTAGTTTTGTTCTTATATTCCAATAAGACTTGATCAACACTAATTTAAATTGCTCAAAATGAACTGTTTTATTGTATAAAACCCACACGTACCAGCAACCTTCATAAAACAAAGCCCACAATAAATACTCTTTGACTTATAATAATAATATAACTTCTTCCTATTGTTCCCTACTCCTCCTTGTCAGCCTTAAGAAAATTAGTGACTTCTCCCTATAATTCTGACTCGGTGTGATCCCTGATTAATTTAATTATTGCAGTTCAGTAATTCAAACTGCCAACTTGTTCAAAATACAATTCTGTGTTATAACAGTTAAATTGAATTAAATTAAGAACCAAATTTTATGATACAAAAAAATGTCTTTAAAATAATCAATGGGTTAATGTGGTGGAATTATTTACCTCTTATTTATTTCATGAAAGTTCAACAAATTTATTTTGCAGAAAATCCCAGAAGGAGGTGTAGTTGTTCTTCATGCTTGTGCTCACAACCCAACTGGAGTTGATCCCAAGGTTAGTAAATTATTCATTAAATTTACAGGGCATATCGTTAAGTTTTAAATCTGCAATGCAATAAATACAGATTTATGCCATATCGGTCATAACATTTTTTGGCTCACCTAAGACAAAGGTAATTTGAGCTTTAGCTATCGTATGGTGTCGACCATTGTTCTCTGCCTTAGTTATGCATTTCTGATGTAAAATATATTCAAAAGCTCCTTTTTTGAAACCACTGGTCCAGTTGTGTTGTTATGGCATTTTGGAGGAGTGGTAGTACATTCGCTGTTCTTGCATTTAAGTTATAATAAGCAAATCATTGAAAAGCAAGAACCAAAGGTTTTTTCTGTTAATTAAATAACTTTTTTAGAATTTGGCTACAGTTTTTGAGGCTTATGAATTTTCCCACACAAACCAGTTTTCTGAGGCCATATAAATAGGCATACAAATGATCCCAATTGCAATACACCTGTATACCAGCATAAAATTGCCCCCTTTACAAACAATTCTTTTTTGTTGTTTGTTACATGTACAATTTACTGTGCAGCATTACCTCCCTTGAAAACCATGCTTTCTTTTCATATATACATGAAAAGATCAATACAATAATAAACAGATTATTTATTTATCAGCCAGAACAGTGGAAAGAAATCAGCCATGTCATGAAGAAAAACAAATTATATCCATTCTTTGACTTGGCTTACCAAGGATTTGCCAGTGGTGACATCAATAAAGATGCCTTTGCAGTAAGAGAGTTCCTCAAAGATGGACATGAAATTTCTCTGTGTCAGTCATATGCTAAAAATATGGGTCTTTATGGTAAGTTACATTTTTAGTGTCAAGGTGGGAAATAATGACTAACCATATGCATGAAATGACATTACAAATTGATCCTTTAATTATAAAAATTAGTTCGTTTTAAAGGGAAACTTCGCGAAAAAATGAAAATTTGATATGTTACTTTTCAAATAAAAAGAAATATAATTGCCTTTTGAAGTTTTATTGTATTATTTACCGTTACGCTTCTAGAGTGGATTAAAGATGATAAAATTTTGTGTATGGGGGTCGCCATATTAACAGAATTTTAACACGTGACTGCGTTTGTGACGTGATAAATGTAATAATCCAGTAAATATGATAAATAATCCAGTTTAAAAATACGTTTTTCTGCATTAGCTCTTTGAAGAATATATAAATTGTGGCGATGACTAATGACCGGCTGACAACATAAGATTACCAAATATGTTTTAATGTTTTAATGATCTTTGTTTTAATAGAAGTATTTTTAGACACAAATTTTAACCTGTCTTTATTTAACTCAGATATAATTTACCTAAATAATAATTGTAATAAAAGATATATTTATATGATTATTTTTATATATAAAATAAAATTACGTGGATAATTTTGCACGTCTTGAAACGGCAGTTGTACCTGGACGTGAAAATGTTACAGGTAAATCATTACTCGTTTATGAAGGGTAATGAACAGAATTAGCAGGTAAAAAACAGGATGTTTATTGCAATCACTAGATCATTTGACGCCGACTTTGAAGTATGAATATTCGGACTTTTTCAAAAGCTAACCAGATTAAAGGTTAATCATGTAATTCGAGAAAGGCACACCCCCTCCTGCCAAGACAGGTATGATTTGAATACACCGAAGTGTCAGAACACAGGATGTATTTAAGATTTCGAATACCTTTAGATGTCAGAGAAAACGTAAAACTTACACGTTAACTCAAATATACACAACATGTAAAATTTTGGAAACTGTGTTACGCACACGCACAATAAATGTTACCAGTAATAATAATTATAATAATAACAATAATAATAATTATAAATGTACTAAACGTGAAGTGAAATTTTGATGCGCGAAAACCAAAAATATTTCATTTAATGACAGCTATTTCTTAAATAGTCAACTTCGCAAAAGTTTCGTTCAATAAGTTGCTTAATTTGTTTAAGTTGAAAATAATAATAATAATAATTTTCAATTTAATTAATATTTATGGACTTTTTTTCCTATCAAAACTGACTTTTTTCCTGTGACTTTCTTTCCGTTTACCGTTGTTGCTGCTGTGGAAATAATCTTAAGGAGAAGCTTAAAATTGGTTAACTACTTGTTAAAAAGGTGGGTTTTTTGCTTATATATAGATCAGGAATACGAAACGTAATCTTTCCACAACCTTGTCTTATAGTACAACCTTCTGTTATTGACCGTTTCGCGTTATTATCATTCGACGACTTTTAAGGTATTTGGATGTCTAGTATCGCCATCTAGTGACGAGATGGTGACAAGATGGCGGACCTCCATAAGTGCATTTTTTACACGATAAATTCCATGCAGAAATTTAACCACTGAAAATATAATGAAACATCAAGAGGCAAATGTGTTTCTTTTTAGTTGAAGAATAACATATCAAATTTTCATTTTTTCGCGAAGTTTCCCTTTAACCAAGTGGTAAATATATGTTAATTGGATTAGATAGACAGCAGGTTTGAAGTGGAGTTATATTTTGTAACTTAACTTCTGATTTATATAATTTACCAAAAATTCAAGGTTTATACAAATTAAATTAGATAATTTATAAACAATTTAAAACATTAAATATTGTTGCGATTACAAAGAGATGATATTAATTTCAGCATTGCTTAAGATGTTTACTTTTGCATAACTCACGGAAACTTTAAATGATTTTTGGATTTATAATATTTTTACTTTTAGGTGAACGAGCTGGTGCCTACACTGTTGTATGTCCATCTAAAGAAGAGGCTGATCGAGTGATGTCACAGATTAAAATTCTTGTCAGAGCCATGTACTCAAATCCACCCATTCATGGTTCCCGTATTGTGGAAAGGGTTCTTACTACCCCAGACTTGAGAAATATGTGGTATGTTTAGACTGTGAACCACTTAGATACACAATGCAGTTTTAGAAATAACCATTCTTGAGCTGCTCTCCAAATGGTAACTCAATAAACATGCTTTACATGGAATTGTAGATTTATTACCCATCTCAGTTCATA
Source organism: Limnoperna fortunei (assembly GCA_944474755.1). Lineage (NCBI taxonomy): Eukaryota > Metazoa > Mollusca > Bivalvia > Mytilida > Modiolidae > Limnoperna > Limnoperna fortunei. Next base: position 65,966,846 of record OX104112.1, read on the forward strand.
TCAACCATCTCTAACATTGGTACTACAAATGCATTAAAGAGATAGCATAGAAACATTTTAGTTAAATTTCTATAACTTTTTACACCTTGGAGTTCACTGATGAAACATGGCAGCATTATTAAGCACAATTGAAAGGTGTGTTGCACAAAAACTAGGCAATCCCTATGCTGATGTACAACTATAATCTTTGCCCTGACTAACACACCTTGAGGTTCAGTGATGACAATTGAGAAAACAAACAAAATTTTTACAACCATGATTAATATATTATTTAAACCACCCTTTTGTAAGCCTGGATATAAGCCTGGAACTTGTCTGCATTATTAGCTACAACACCTAATTCATTAAGATGCAGTTTATGTACTGAATGCCATAATTAATTAATAAGGCATTGTAGAACTGTCAGCTGAATGGCAGAGAAAAGAAAAATTATTTATTTAAGCAAAACAGCAGAAGAAGCAGGAAATATGTATAACTCCCAATGGTGTTTTGCTCTGTCACAAGTAACAGGACATCTGTATCTCAGCAGAGATAACAAAATTTCAAAGGAGCTTTATTATTGTAGCTAAACATTATTCTGAATACCAGTTGAGCATCACTAATATTAGTGATGCATCAGTACAATTCTGCTATATTTGTTTAAATTACAAAATAAAGTAAATCAGACTGCACAATGATACAATGGTATGTTTGAAAAATAATGAAATATTCAAATACAATTAATCTTACTTTTGAAGTAAACTTTATCTTATTGACGTTTACTAGGTTGGGGGAGGTAAAAGGTATGGCTGATCGTATCATCACCATGAGAAAAAAATTACGAGATGGACTTGCTAAAGAGGGATCAAGTCATAACTGGCAACATATTACAGATCAGATTGGAATGTTTTGCTTTACAGGACTTAAACCAAATCAGGTTAGATGTTTGTTGTTTGAATGGTGTTTTATGCCACTTTCAGGAATGTTTTAGCTACATCATGATATCTAGTTTTATAGGGGTGGGTGAACGTTAGAATCCATGATTAGAACAAGCGCAACTTTGTTTAATTGGTAATTTACACTTTTCCTGTACACAACCCTTGTGATATGGGCAGTTTAAAAAAAAATGACCACAACAGGTTATGGTCCTCTAATTTTGTCAAATTTATATATATATTATTTCTAAATAGTTGAAAATGTATGTCTAGTTGTGGGGAACATGTCTGCAAAAAATCTTGAAGATATCTCCGAAAACAAAAAAGTTATGCCAAAAAAAACCACGAAAAAATTGTCAGGAGTGCAACACTTTTTTGTGCCTTTTTAAAAAAATGTCATTTTTTAAAAGGGTAGTTTTTTTCAAAACAATATGTTCATACTTTTTAAAATGCAACATACTTTTTTTATATCTTTCAATAAGTAAACACTTGAAACTTTGTAATAAAAAAAAAGAATTATGCTTATATTTCTAGATTTGACAATTTTGTGACCTTTTAAAAAATGACATATTTAGGTGTCACAGAAAAGCGGTGCATTCCTGACAATTTTGGATTTTTTGGGGACATAACTTTTTTGTTTTCTGATATATCTTCAAGGTTTTTTGAAAATGTTAAAGTAGTTTTATATTTCAAAATTTGTTCAATAAAATATTATAAAAACTTTATTTCTTACCTTTTAATTAATTTCTTTTTTTATTTATTAACTTCAACGTATGCACATTTGGCAAATATGAACAAATCTTGATATGTTCATGTTTAAATTTTACATTTTTTTTCACATGTTGGGGTCATTTTTTTTAAACAGCCCATATGGAGCTGGCCTGTTCTGCTTAAAATAATGTATCCTAGTTTATGGATGGGGAGCAAAAGGACCAGAGTTGTCTCAGCTTGGATAGCTTAAAATGCATAAATGCAGCACAATTTTCTTTTCATTATAAAGTAACCATAACTAATTTTTTTGGGATATTGTTTTAATGGGGCATAAGGACACTTTTTTAGTATTTTTTATTAAAAATATGGTAACAACAATTGTATGCATTTGTAGGGAACAGAATATAAATTTTAAAAACTGTCTATTGTATTTATCTAAAATTAGTCTAATCATTTTTTTTATTTGAAAAGTTGTAAAACTTACCAAATAATTGCTTGTAGACAATGGTGAACTTTTTAAGTATATTTATACAACTTTGCAGAAGTATACATGTAAGATTTTTTATTAAATGTGTATTGGTAAACTTGTTCCACAGTGTAGTGTTGAAATGATTGTTCTGTATTGTGACATTGTGAATTTCCAAATTGTAATGAAACTCCCTATTCTGTATCTATGACACAAACCCTCAAAGTAACACATGGAGAGTTCAAAAGTTTGAAAGTTTTTTCGCAGGCAATTTGGTTTGATAAACTCACCATAAGTTAAGTTGAGCATTTGGCCCTATATATCCAATGTGGTAATCCATAGCAAATTTGGGTGAAGGAAACTGAGTGTAAAGCCATGCCATATTATTAGCCATGTGATATGTTCTGGTTTAAACAGACAAAGATCTATATATATATAACTTTATTATAACTATAAAAAATATATACATAATTTTGGCCTTAGAGAAACACTCAGCTAAGAAAATAAATTTTTAATTCCTGTCAGAGCAAGTAGCCTGCAGTGCTTGGATTGAAACTGCCTGCCCGACAATCCGCCAGTATAAGGGAATATGGAGCGAGGGATCTCCATTAGGGGATGAGACGAGGGTCTCATCTGCAGCCAGAGTGTGCAAGGTCTGCAAGGGTTCTCCAGGGGATGAGACGAGGGTCTCATCTGCAGCCACGTAGTGCAAGGTCTGCAATGGGGACAGGGGATGAGACGAGGGTCTCATCTGCAGCCAGGTAGTGCAAGGTCTGCAATGGGGACACTGGCGTAGGAATGAAAATTTTGTAATTATATCCCCGAAATACTTGGGGGATGAATGAAATTTTAAGAAATGTTCAGTGAATCAAATTTCATACAGGTCCTTCAGTCCAAAAACAAAATTATTTATCACTAAAATGCTGAAATGTTCCCCTTGTCATGACAATATTGAAGGTGTTTGGACAGGGGTTGGTGGGTGGTAAAATTGTGATCACAACACTTAATGAGTAGAGAATTTCTTTGACTGCTAATAACCAGAACACTGAATACACATGGACAGGCTAATGGCTTAAATGCACACAACAGTTTTTCAATGGAAACACCCAGAAATGGGAGGAGACTAACTGTTCAAGAGAATTAATTAATTATTCTGAGATAAATTGATGTGTTAACCTGTACAAATATAAGGAAAAGATAATGCTCCCTGGTGTGCTGTCCAGCTGTAGCTGTTAAGTGTCAAGTGCAGGACTCATTAACCTCAGATCTATGGCAATTAAATCAATTTCAAAGTGTGTGATCTGTTTAAATACTGATAATGTAGATTAGTTCAATTTTATGGCTGTTTGTATAAACATAACTTATATTTCTTATAAGTAATTATTTATACAACTTTGCAGAAGTATACATGTAAGATTTTTTATTAAATGTGTATTGGTAAACTTGTTCCACAGTGTAGTGTTGAAATGATTGTTCTGTATTGTGACATTGTGAATTTCCAAATTGTAATGAAACTCCCTATTCTGTATCTATGACACAAACCCTCAAAGTAACACATGGAGAGTTCAAAAGTTTGAAAGTTTTTTCGCAGGCAATTTGGTTTGATAAACTCACCATAAGTTAAGTTGAGCATTTGGCCCTATATATCCAATGTGGTAATCCATAGCAAATTTGGGTGAAGGAAACTGAGTGTAAAGCCATGCCATATTATTAGCCATGTGATATGTTCTGGTTTAAACAGACAAAGATCTATATATATATAACTTTATTATAACTATAAAAAATATATACATAATTTTGGCCTTAGGGAAACACTCAGCTAAGAAAATAAATTTTTAATTCCTGTCAGAGCAAGTAGCCTGCAGTGCTTGGATTGAAACTGCCTGCCCGACAATCCGCCAGTATAAGGGAATATGGAGCGAGGGATCTCCATTAGGGGATGAGACGAGGGTCTCATCTGCAGCCAGAGTGTGCAAGGTCTGCAAGGGTTCTCCAGGGGATGAGACGAGGGTCTCATCTGCAGCCACGTAGTGCAAGGTCTGCAATGGGGACAGGGGATGAGACGAGGGTCTCATCTGCAGCCAGGTAGTGCAAGGTCTGCAATGGGGACACTGGCGTAGGAATGAAAATTTTGTAATTATATCCCCGAAATACTTGGGGGATGAATGAAATTTTAAGAAATGTTCAGTGAATCAAATTTCATACAGGTCCAAAAACTCAGATGGTAACAGCTGAGTGCCCCCAAGGATTTCAACATGGGCACCTTCAATAAAGTCATGAAGAAAAAAAAAAAAAAAAAAATGATAATAACAGAATATAACAAATTAACGAAACTACTTTTAAAGAGAAAAAAAAAAAAAAGACATATATATATCTATATATACACAGCATGATTGCATATAAACAATTTAAATTTTTCATAAACTGTTTTGTGCATTCCTTTCTCTTTGTACAGTGAAATCTGGCCAAACCAAACCCCATTAGGACAGAATATTTGTTGATCAAGATCTGCTGACAAAACATTTAAAATAAGGTTAAATTTTGATTGTTTACACAGGGTTGTGAATTATTCAGGGTTCAGTTCATATACTGTATATAGGGAAAGGTACAGTTAGATGTAAATTTATTAGTTTCTGGGCATCAGCATATGAAAAGAATCAAGTCGGAGACATTTGATAGATGTAGAAGACTTTAATTTAGCTCGACAGTAAAATTACAATGGATGGCAACTTAGAGATCAATGTGAACTTAAGACTTTCAAAAGCACAAGGAGCACTCAATATCCCTAAAAGCAAAGTGACAGCTGTGCGATTATATGGGTCTAAATCCTAGAAAGTGACAAAAAAAACACCTGTAACCAATTGGGTGTATTTAAAAGAAGGTGTTATGTAGAATATTACAAATATATTAGCCAAACACCATTTCCAAAAAAAAATTCCATCAAACAAACATTCCCAGGTAGGGTAGAAATGAAGAAAACAAGATCATAATAGATAGGACAAGTTCTCTACTGACAATACCTCAGTTCTACAAGTAGCGATGAGGGGCTCCAGAAGGGAGAGAGAGTGTGATTTTCAGAAAGAAACCTAAAGAAGGAAGGACTGTAGAGGAAAAAAGAACAAGGCTGGACATGGAGACATTAAAAAGTTGACAACAAGATAGGGCCTATTCCATAACTCTGGTAGAATCCTTATGCACACCCTAGCACAAAGAGAACTTAACAAAACTTTTGTACAGTTAAACCTGGTTAAACCCCTTTAGTTAAGAAAATGTGTTAATTATAATCAACAGATTCAGCTGACAAAACATTTCAAATATAATTAAAATTTGTGTTATGTTTACAGAGGATTGTGAAATATTCAAAACTTATTTTATATATGTTTACTGTATATATGAAATGGTTCACTAGCATGTAAATTCATTAGTTTCCCGTGTCTTTTTTCAGGTTGAGAGGTTAACAAAAGAATTCTCTATTTATCTGACCAAGGATGGAAGGATCTCAGTGGCTGGTATTGCATCTTCCAATGTGGACTATTTAGCCAATGCCATGCATGTAGTGTCAAAATAAAGTCATAGTATAATACAGACATATCTTCATTGCACTTAAAATACAGGACTACAGACAGTATTTAATTAGACTCTTTAAAATCTTGTTTAAATATGGACACAGAACTAGCTATGATAATTTGGTAATCATGGAATATTTAATAATTCTAAACTCTTGTCAGTGCAACAGAGAATTGATGCCAATGTAGAAATGTTTTGGTGTGTTTGGGATATAATTTACTACGCATGTTACTCATTATTAATCCCCATACCAGCACAGAGTGAAGACACATGATACACATCTCAAAATATTAACAATTTTTATAATTTATCAAATTGTAAACACACTTGTTCAGGCAGATGGTCATGTGATATATGCACACTAATTAAATATGTTTCATACAATGTTCTAGAAATACATGTATATTGGAGTAGAACTGGTTTCTAAATGTTAATGCTTGCTTTTTGCAAAAACTGTCACAATTAGGATTGTATATAAGAGTTTTATTAGTGGTGGAGTTTTAAGGTTGTCATGCTTAATTGGTTTCTGGGTTATCATGGAGTCTGATAAAATCTTAAAGTATTTACAGTCTAGAATTTGTTTAGATCACCATTTTGACTGTAGTTTCTAACAAAATATATTGCTAACTTTCTCAGTCTGTCATTTGTTTTGACCGCCGTTTTTAGGATAGCTTATTACAAAAGGTTTTTATACCAATAATGTACTAATTTAATGTTTTGAGAAATATAGCCTGTATGTATCTAATCTTCATGATGTATGCAGCCTTGTAAAATGGTTCCAAGTTGTTGTTCTTGTTTTTGGCTACTCTTGGTGCAACTATTTTGGTTTTTTTTTAAGTGTATTGTTTTTCCTAATGATAAAATTAATAAGTCTTATTGCTGCTTGATAGTCATATGTAATTGTTTTGTAGAAACATTTTTAATTCATGTAGTTGTTAATCTATTGTTAAATAACTGATTTGTAATCTGCAATTTTTACAAGTTTTTTATGCATAGTTTTATTGCACCTGTTTTGAAAGATCTGGGTTGTTCTGTATCTGTCTGTGTAATAAATATACAGTTTCTTTTCTGCATCATCAAGTGCTTATAAAAAGATATAATTTATATTGAAGTCATTGTATTTATTGCCATGCTTACCTTTATAAACTGTGCTGCCATTGAGACTGAGCTGCTGTTCTGGCTATATAATCGTATTTTAGCTACATGGAACATGGAACTAGGGTCCACTGGAACTATTGCTATCACTAGAGATCCATTGAACATAGTTAGCTTTTTGACCTTTTCTTTAAAAACTGCTTTACTAACTAAAAAATTATCTTGACCAAAGTATTAATTAGGTGGTCCTTTATAAAAATTGCAAGTGTATGCACAGACATAGCTTCTTGACTTAATATTGGGTTCTCACTGACTGAACTTTGAAAACCCTATCATGTTAATTTCTTTAATTCCCCATAACATGGAAATGTTATATCTACAGTTAGAGAATTTTTACATATAAACCAAACATAAACTTTACCTGCAATAAACCACCAGAAGACAGAAACAAATAATCAAAAATTATTAAAAACAAATTAACAGAAATGATAAATATTAGTAAATCTACTACTGGCATGGAACAGCCACATAAAACATTGAGGTATGGTTAAACTGGTTAAAGGAATCCCTAACCGTCCTATATCCATGTCGGGGCCTCGGTGGCCGAGTGGTCAAGGTAGTTCGTCTACTACTGATCACACGGTCTGTCAACACTGAGATTGCTGGTTCTCTACTCGCTGCAGGCAGGGTGTACTCGACTCCAATCTTAATTGACTAAGATTGCCAGTTTTCCTACTGCAGGTCGGAGGTTCTCTCCGGTACTCCGCTTCCTCCCCCAATAAAAACTGGATGCCATGAAATAGCTGAAAAATTGCTGAAAGTGGCGTTAAAACACCATTCAAACAAACAATTATATCCATGTCAACAACACAGACAGGACCATACATGTCCAACATTAAAAACAAGAGTATAAATATCCTGACTTGCATCGAGTACACAAAATAATATCTGATTCAGAACACAATTTTACGGCCTCAAAAGAAATAAAGTAGTGAGCTGAAAATGTCATACAGTTTATGTCGAAATATGATAAAAGTTGACAGAAAGAAAAGGTTATTTTATCCTTTTTATGGTTCTATACCATATTTGTAATTGTTTGTCCAATAAAAAATAAGAGAATGACACCGTTAGTTGACGCTGAAGCTAATATGAAACGGGAAGAATTTTTTTCAGAATACATTTGGCCGATTTAAATAACCATGCGCAAATAATTATGATGCCAACTGAAAATCCTAAGAAAGTAGCTAAAGAAAGATATTTATAGGAGGTACACAAAAAACCCCAGAAACTAATAATAGTTCAAAAGTCTGATTGATTATACCTAGTAGATATTTATGATGCTGATGAGAAATCTATGATGACTAACAGCAGTATATCGTTAATATATACTTTCTGAAGAAGAAAGAAAAGACAGGAACCCAGAAATTTAATTTTACATTCCAATATATTGATAATGTCTTGTCTTTGAACAATGCTAAAATTTTTGTACGACGAGCATTACATTACAGAGACCACCAATACACAAATGTCGGCTTCTTACTTGGACCTATTTCTAGATATAGACTCTGGGAAATATATAAACTAGACTCAACGTCAAACGTGATGACTTCAACTTTCTTATTGTAAGCATCCCGTTTATCAATAGCAACATTCCAGCAGCTCCGGTGTATGGTCTGTACATTTCACAACGTATACTGATCTATACTGTGCTGAATGGAGTCTACGATCGGTATTCCAATTTTTACTGCCGGTGATTACTAAGCTACTCAAACAAGGTTTGTTGTACCTAGGTTGATGTTATTCATTCAGAAATTCTATTATGGTTGTCACCATTACCTAAGGTGATCGTTATGGAAAATCCACCGCTCAAATACGATCGGAAATTTTCAGCAGAATCATAAGGTAATCTTTCATATTCCTGGATTTGACTTTTTCATAAGCATGACAATGAGTAAATCGGCCGTGTCTAATTGGAGGCAGGCACTGTTTACCTGTCCGGTGCACCTTAGCCCTCAGAGGATTTTCAAACTAAGGGCATCAATGTTTTTTATTGGGTTCAAGTAATTCACTTTTTGTTTTTGTGTTTTTGGCTTTTGTTTAGTTTTGTATATGCTAGGCTTGTGGCTCTGTTAAGCGGCGTTACTTTTTACCCAACTTGCCAAAATTTACCCAAACTACACACATTAAATAGGCATATTTGACAGTATTATTCCGTTTTAACGTTTTATTTGTTTGGAAATGTTATAAAAGAACCCGTAGACGTCATATATTACTCAGCTGGAAAACATTTTGTTTTTTTAAATGTGTATTGTAATGTTTGACTTAATTTGTAAGTATTTATTAGGGACCGGTCAATATTTATTGGGGCGGTAGGACTGGTGCAAAATACATTAGGACACATATTTTTTATGCTGGAATAAATATGGGACTCAATGTTTTGTTATTTTCAGCACTGATAGGACAGCAAGTTTTTCGTCATAACAATATCATCAATGACACAAACAAAAATTCCGACGTTTTAATTCAAAACCAATATACAGTAATCGCACAATTAGTTTAACAAACATTTAAACACTAAATTGTAACCATGAAATGATTCACTAGATAGGACACCAACTTTTTTATAACACATCTGATGTAGGACAGCAATTTTCTGTGTATTTTAAGGAGACAAGACATAGCCTTTTTTAAACCTGATAATTTGATATGCACCGGTCCCAACCCCCGATTAATATTGACCCGTCCCTTACAAACATATCTGTTTTCTATCGAGGGATGACAAAATTTAGTTGTGCATTCCGCAGCGCAAATAATACAATGTACAAAACGGAAATTTTGTTACCAATCGATGAAGAAAATGTTTTTGTAGTTAATTAAAAAAAAATCAACTTCTTACCCACAGAGTAATAACTAAATTTTAAAGCATGTTTATACATGTGATACCAAACATGCCTGTATAGTGGGTGTTTGGGTAAAACATTTTCAAGATCATAAGGAGTTTTATAAGATCGACTTTTAACACGGTAAATTTTCATGATAACTTCGTTTACATTTTTTCAGGAAAATTAGAGTAAATAAAACATTTAAATAGGTTAATACTTCCAAAAATGCCATTTTGATATTTGGATAGGTATAGTTTGGCTCGTGTATGCGTGGGTGTAGAGTTGCTAATTGTCATGTCTATGAGAAAGGAAACCAGGGCGAGGAAAGCGATAATGTCTGAGAGACAGATTTCCCATAACAACCAAATAAGTTAAGAAAAACATAAAACCGACTTCTTCATTGAAACTTTTACACACATTTAAACCAATTATTCAGAAATGAAGCTGGGAAAGTGATATTTTTTTCAGCTTTTGTGACGTTTTGTAATGCAAGCTGATAGCCAGGGTCGTAAATGCATTTTGATTGACTGAAATATAAACATTTGTTTCCCGACAACCACTTGCATATTGTTAATACCGCAGACTAAAGGTTGGATGGTCCTTTACAAAGTTTGAGCTTTTGGGGCCGATTCAAAATTCAACATGGCCACCATTATGGAACATAGCTTAACATAGGATTGACAGTATGCTTCTTAGAAACTGTCCTACACATTGCTGCTGATTGGAAGTTCAACATGGCAACATTTATAGAAACAAAAAATTTTTTTTGTTAGTCAGGTGAGCAATACATGCTCTTAAGAGCCTCTAGTTAATATGTAGGTAAAGAAAAAGCTGGAAAAACTTAACAGAATAAATAGTTATCATGACTTAATTTCTACATAATTTAAGTTTAATGTGCAGGACAGTTTCTGAGAAGGAGCCGTTTATATAATTTCCCATACGGTCCTTTGTCAAGAAATGTTAAACAGTTGGGGCTATGTGGAATTATGAATTGGCTCAACTCAAACTTTTTGTGTGACCATCTAGGGTACATTTCTGCAATATTACAAATTAATCTGCCAGGCGGTTTGTCAGGAAATAAATTTGGAAATTTATGCCAATCAAAACACAATTTGTAGCCCAATCAGCGATGTTGAATTTCTAATTGACTAAACAAAAATAAAAATTATAACTATCCAAGCTTCATTTCTGCATAATTTGGTTTAATTGTGCAGAACAGTTTCGGAAACGAAGATGTTAGTATGTATTTATCATAGGGTCCTATGTTTTCCAAGGTGGTGGCCAGCTTGGATTTTGGATCAACAAAAACTCGAATACTTTGTGAAAATATTTCAAATCAATCTGCTAACTTGTTTGTGGGAAGAAGATTGTTTAAATTCAGCCATTCAGAACGCATTAATAACGCTGGCAGTCATGTTGAATTTCCAATGAGTTTTTAAAATAACTATCCAAGGTGTATTTCTTCACAATTTGGTTTAACAGCCTGGAACAGTTCCGAAAAAGAAACTATTTGTATGTTTTTCTTACAGGATCCTATGTTACGCTATGTTCTACGGTGGTGGCCATCTTAGATTTATGATCGGCACACAAAAAACTAAAACATTGTAGGGGACTATGAAAGGTACATTTCTTTAATCCCTCGAATAAATCAGCCCAGCGGCTTGTGAGAAGATTTTTGAGCATTCAGCCAATCAGAACTCATTCCACATGGAGCCATGTGAAATACTTAATCAGCACCACAAAACTCAATTATGAAATCACACAATAAACATTTCTGTCAAGTTTGGTTCCAATTGACTATGTAGTTTTTGGAGAAGAAGATTGAAAGGGGAAAAGTATATGTATACGACCGGTGAGCTAAAAATTATATACATTAGACTTTTTTAAAACGTATGTAAACGCGGAATTAAATGTGATACTGAATTTGTGTCTAAAGGACCACGATATTCGTTTGTATGTTTGATACATATTTTGTCTCTGTTTGTGACCCTAATCAGGATGTTACATCCTAATTAGGGTCACAAACAGAGACATTGTTCTTCCGTCTGATCTCGAGCTTTTGAATTTGACACTGTTACATTTATACTTCTATTTTAATGGATATATTATTTCACTTAAATACATGTGATGTATTGCAAAAACCGCAAAACCTCACAAATGGAATAATTCACCTAAAAGACGGGACAGCATTTTAACATACAATTAACTGATTCTGATCTGTCCAATCCATGTCCATTTTATTACTACATGGTATGAAAGATGTTATCGTTAGAGATGTATCTGTTGTGGAAATGTATAAATATTGAAATTAGACATTTTTGGTCACAAACTTCTTAGTAATATTTATTTAAAATGTAAATTGTGGATTCCAAGTATAATGGAAGATGGCTAAATAATTTTCAGAAGAAAAAAAATTCTGCTTTACAAAGAATATTAATGCATAATAAATGTATACAAAAATCCTTCGGAAAAAAATATTTCTATTGAAAATATTTGTTATTTTCTTATAATGGATTGTTTTCGAAGCCTTTTTTCATTCAAGGTCTTCTAGCTGCAGTAATGTAGCTCCTTTTATTATTGTTTTTATCTCGCCTATACATTTATATGTATGTAAAATAAATAAGAATTTATAGTCATTTTTGAAGCTAAGTTTCGTATAATTATTCACCTGTACATAGCAACATTTCCGATCTATAGTTGCATTTCTCTCTCTCAGTTTAAACAATATTCCAGTTTCCATGAGTTCATACACTTGGATTGAAGTAGTTTAAACATATTTATTCAAATAAACATACGAACATAACATATACAAACATAATAACAGGCAAGGATTCGGAAACAAGCTTAAGCTAATACGTGCAAAGTGTTGAAGACTTCACTTGTAGTCGCAATCATGAAAGTTTGGGATTTGTTGCAAATTCGTTATCACTTTCAGCCTTTTACCTCCGTATCAAATCTTCATCTTTCAGCCTTTTTCCTTGGGTTATCGAATCTTTATCTTCCAGCCTTTTAACTCCGGGTATCGAATCTTTATCTTTCAGCCTTTTACCTTCGCTTATCGAATCTTCATATTTCAGCCTTTTACTTCCGTATCAAATCTTCATCAACAGCCTTTTTCCTTCGGTTATGGAATCTTTATCTTTCAGCCTTTTACCTTCGGTTATCGAATCTTTATCTTTCAGCCTTTTACCTCTGAGAATCGAATGTTTAAAGTGCAATTTATTGCGCTTGATTAACTGTTTACTCTTCCGAAGTACACTAAGTTTTTGTTATGCTTTATTTTGTTTTGTGCGTATGTGTGTGTGTGGGGGGGGGGGGGTTTATTTTATTTAATTTTCTTTAGAGGGATGGGAGGGCGGCGGCTATGTTTCTCGTCTTTGCTTTGTGTTTTGTCCCAATATTTGGGGTTTTTGTGTGTGTATCTGTCTTCTTTTGTTACCTGTTTACGTGTTTGTCTGTCTATATGATCTACGATGTTTGTTTATCTTTTCATCTCCTGCTCTGTATGCCCAGTCTTTCAGAACAATTCACATTGCCACTGTGTGTTCAGATCAACGGGGCTAGTTGTTTTGAAAATATACTGCTTCAAAGGGACCGGTCAGTATTTATTAAGGGATTGGGACCGGTGCATTTCAAATTATCATTTAATAAAAGATTTCCTATCTCCTAACAATACAAAGAAGTTGCTGTCCTGCATCAGATGCGTTATAAATAATTATATGGTTACAATACCAATACTAATATTTTTATTCCAATTATGGATCCTCACGGTCAATGAAAAATTTTTACATATATGATTTAGGACAGTACACTTTGCAATTTAAACAGAATATGGAACAGTTCAGTTACATAAATTGTGATACTGTTAAACACTTCTTTTTTAATTAGTGTCATGTGGTCACTGTGACAATTTTGAAGCATAATATTATTAATATTTAAGTTATTCTTTTGAATTCTCCCCGTGCCTTATCCCACAGAAAAAAGTGTTTTACATCAAGGTTTGATGTTTATTTTAGTGCCATTATCTTTCTTGGAGAGACAACAGGGAACAGTGCCTATAAGATTCGTGGTATGTTCTCCCCGTGTCTAACGCAGAAAGGCAAGGATTTGTTTGTTGTAGAGAGAAGATAAGATTACCTTACTGGAGAAGACACCAGGGGACGGTGCTAGTATTTAAAAACAAATTGTTGGGTACGTTTCAGTATGTTAGTTTTGAATTAAAACTTAGGAAAAAAACCTCATTAAAAAAATATTAAAAAAAAATGTCGTATGAGTGAAAAACACCAAAACTTGCAATCCCATAAAATACAGTCATAAAAAGTATGTATCCCATTCTGTTTTGCATCGGTCTTAACTGTCCAATAAATAATGACCGGTCCTTAAATTTGTGGTCGTTGGATCTTTGTTAGTCATGGCTTTGTAATTTCATACTTTGATTTTTTTATTCAATTATTCGTTGATATAATCAAATTAACTAATTGGCAATACAGTAGTTGGATTGATTGATTGATTGATTGATTGATTGATTGATTGATTGATTGATTGATTGATTGATTGATTGATTGATTGATTGATTGATTGATTGATTGATTGATTGATTGATTGATTGATTGATTGATTGATTGATTGATTGATTGATTGATTGATTGACCAGGGAGCATTATCTAAGCTATATTTATTAATATGGCAAAAAACTAAATAAAATTCAGGAAAGTTGGATCGTAGGGCACGAATTTGAATGCTACTGGAAAAGTATGGGTATGGTAAGGTCGGAAATGTAACATTTTCCAGCGGATTACAACGAGTCTACTTAAAATTATTAATATTTACGAAAGGGGTCTTTATCGTGCAAAGAGCGTGGCACACTCATAACGAACACTTATAGTCTTGCTACAGATAAGCCCTACATATGCTAATTAATAATGATGACAAATAGCTTTTGCATAAAAAAATTTGGGTTATTTCTCTGCATGTTGCCTTTTACAGCTTGTCTGAAATGCCTGTGTCACAGGTCCTGTGCGTCCAGTGGGAACACTGGGGACACTGGACAGCATCTTGTTTATTTTGCACGTTCTTTGTACACTCTATACAAGGAAACTCGCTCATTGTGTGGTTAGGGGATGCAGGACATCATCTGCCATTTTCTGTGAAAATTTCAAAATAGATAGAACACATATGGTAAATTAATAATAATTTCTTTCGTTGTTAACTCTTATTTTCCATAAAATTTAAAATAAATAATGAAAGTCTTATATCTATATTTTTACTTTAAATTATTAGTGTTTGAAATAAAAAGTTTTCACATAAATGAGTTCGCTATTGGCAAAAACAATGAAAATGACTTTTTTAACAAGGGAGGTAACGTTGACAAAAAAATTGTTTCGCACTCTTTGACCAACTTTTCCCAATGGAGAAAAAATTTAACTCAGAGACCCCTAGCTATTTTTCTTTCCATCACTAAAATGTATATCAATTGCCTGATATTATATAAAAAAATTCAGAAAATTTCATTGGACAGAATTTTTTGTAATATTTTATTTTAGTGCTTTTTTATTCTGTTCTCTGTATAATCTATTAGAAAATGTAAAATTTCAGAGCTCAACAACTCGAAAATAAGCTCTTAAACCCCTATTTTTTATTTTGAATTATGATAATTTGTGTAATAAACTAACTATATGGCGAATTTAAATTCATTGACAAATTATTTTCAGTGAAAGTGTCCTGCATCCCCTTATAATTGGATTGTTTATTTATGTCTCCTCATAGCGTGACACATTTTTGCAATATTTCTCAAATTAATTTTAGTTCATTTTCTTTTTTTTATTCAAAACAAAACACATAAACAATTATTTTACCGAAAATTAAACTGGTACCGAAGTGACCTGATACCCCCTCCCCCTCCTACAGCGGACAACTTAATTGCCCTTGGTCGGACGGTATAAAAAATATATAAAGCCTGTGTTTTTGGTGTTTTTACTGTACATTTTTACGTCACGTGTTGTACAAGAGTTCATTTTCTAGAACACCGGAACTAATATGTCACATGACGGTATAGCGGATGACCAAAACAAATTGCTAGTTGTTGGAATTTGACCTCTGGGATTTCCTGGGAAACCCCTGTCGATATTGCAAGATAACAGAGATATGAGCGACAGTTCATCGAACTGTGATGATGCTGGTAAGCACACCGAGACGACAAAAACAAACTACTGTCTAACAGGACCCTTTCTGTATCGTGATACATGACATGTTGTATTATGCAATGCCAACACATATTCAGACATTCAAAATTCACATTTTTTTTTTATTGTAGTGTAAAAATAAAGGTACATGTTATATATATTTATGTACAAATTTTCCTTATATGTTCGTGGCTCCTTTATCAAATTCAGTGCTTCAGGTACAACACACTAAAGAGTGAAGTGGTTAGTACATGTGCTTTGGTTTAGTCTTTAGATAAATTTTCAAGATTACATTTGTCCTAGCTCTCATTATGCTTAGGGAATACACATCAACAACAAATTTTAATTAATTAATTTTCCCATCAGAATGCCAGAACATCTGTTTAGCATAAAAATTAAACCATTACATTTTATTACATTTATTAGAGGCAGGTACTGCTTACTCGTCCGGAGCACCAGAGTGGGGTGCAAGTCAAATCGGCACTAAGTCAGATCGGCACCTTAAAAAAGAGTCAAATCGGCACCGGAAAGCAGTTAATTCGGCACCAATGTATAGTCAAATCGGCATTGGATTTCGGCACCTGTTAAATGATTTATACTTATTACAATGAAATTGTTTTAAATGCAAATTTTAATGAATTTTAATACATGACATGTTGAAAATTATAATTTTAAATAAAATAATTACTAATTATTGATGTTGATTGGGGGATTCTTTGAAATTTACAACTGTAATTAAGTTTGATAATGTATATATTACTGTTATAATAACATCGATGATTACATGGATTAGACGGTTAAATTCCTTTGAAAAAGTAACAAATTCATTTTTTGTTTGACAAATTATATGGTTTGTTGTTGTAATAAGGACTCTAAAAGTGTTTCATGATTGTTAACTAAATTATTTTAAAATTAAGATTAAAAGGCCCAAGCTGTTTAATAAGTGAGAAAAATGGAAAAAAAATATATGAATGAGATACTATCATTCCAACTATCATTCCCACGATGTGAGACGACAGTTGCGTCAAGTGCAGTCAAATAGTTCGTCCAAGACAGGAAGCTCTGCAGTGTGAAATCTGTTCCAGGTGGATTATATTTAAATGTACAAGGTGAAGACTGCATGGTGTGTTTTCATGACATCTTTTCGAACAAATAATGACGTGGAAGGGTGGCTCAACAGGTTAAATGCACAGAAAGCCACCAGAGGACCAGTTCCATTTTATCACCTGATTTGTGAACTGTTTGCAGAAGCAGAAGATATTCCCTTACAGCTACTACTTGTTGCAGAGGGAAAATTAAGACGCTATCAAAGAAAACAGACCCGTCAGGTTCAGCAAATGATTTTCAGTTTGTGGCAGCAATACAAGAACAACACCATCATTTAATATATAACTTTATCATTACGAACTGTTCTTTGATTTTATAGTGCTTGTTGCGTTTATGTGCTAGATTTTTAATGAAATAAAATAAACATTGTTATCTTTCAGTTGTTTTTGTTTTTAACTTAACATATTATAATAAATTCAGAAAAAAACATAGGTGCCAAATTGACTATATCAGGTGCCGAATTAACCATACTAAGTGCCGAATTGACAATACCAAGTGCCGATTTAACCAGGTGCCGTTTTGACCAAGTGCCGATCTGACTTGTATTCCCAGAGTGCACCCATGGTTTTTATTGGGTTCTGGTTACTCTCTTTCTGTTTTTTGTGTTGCGTTTGTCTATATCTGGATTTGTAACTGTCCCTTGACTTTTGGCTCTTGTTGATCGGTCGGTTTTCTTTTGCAATTATTATATAGCAGAGTCACATACATGTAATTACATGTAACTATATGTCTCTGGTACCAGTGGTGATTAATATATGAATACAAAAACTTCCACTCCCTTTGGTATATCTGAAAAAATTCATATCAGTAAAATTATGTTTGTTTCAATTGGATAAAACAAGGTCAGTTGGTATTATTAATCTGCAGTAATTTGACATGAGGGCATTATCATGTCCTGGTAATGCCCTCTCCAGTAACAAGCAACAAAAAACTGTTTATTTTTAATTTATATAAATAAATATATGTGCATGTACAACATAAATGAAGAAAATATGTAACATAAGTTTAGAAAACTAACTGCCTATTGCCTGAAAATTCCAAACAATAATATATCATTAGGCCTACATTCAATCATACAGCAGGCAGCTACAAATAAAATAATACATGTACTGTCAAAACAGATGGCTTCTTAATTCTTCAATGAAATAAAATAAAATAGTTGTTTAAATAGCTGGCATTGTCTTGATGTCTTGACAGCATTCGGGACAGTGGTATTGCCTTCAACATTGATAATGCCCTCGCCTTTGGCTCAGGCATTATAAATCATTTAATGTTTCAGGCAATACCACTCTCCCTTGTGCAGTCAAGATTCATGACAATGCCCTCTATAAAAGCAACTAATAAATATCATCATCATCCATGAGTACATCCCTCTATTAGAGAATACTTACACTTTGAAGTGAGTTTGAACTCTCGTTGGCAAGGTTACAATAAAAATTTAAGACCACTTACAATGTTCTTTAAAAAAAATATGTTAATTTTTTTGTGAATATCTACATGACAATGGTAATAATTTGTGGATTATTTGTAGCCTTGCAATTTTTAAACACAGTGATATTAATTTAAGTTATTTTCTATCAACAAAAATTAATATAAGAAAACTAAAAAGTGCAAGTTGAAAATTAATTTAGGAAAAAGCAACTCTGATAATGAAAGAAAAATATAAAATATGGAAATAATTAAACTAAGAACATAATTTTTTAATAAAAATTTAATTGTGAATCATACCTTTTGAAACTAAATAAATTTACAAATTGTTTAACTAAATTTAAAGTAAGTAGGGTTACATAAATTACAAAAAGAAAGAGTTAGATTTTTAAATGTAAAAGTAGAGCAAAGGATGTTCATTTCATGCAATTATAAATCAGAGGATGTAATACAATCCACTGTAACATGGTACATATCCTTTTAAAATACAATGCCTTAAGAGAAGCGAGAATTTTTTTTTAAACCCCATATTTTTGAAGAACAAAAATCTTGATGAATTTAAAATTAAAGAACTTTTTTGTTATGCTGATGAGTAATGAAAATGGAGAAATATTTATAAACATCTTTCAACTGTATCAAAAGAAATGAGTTTCTAGGATTAATTATTCATGCATATTTATGAACAAATTTATTTCATACATGTACCATATGCTAGTATAATATATATTATAGACTTGTATATTGTGTATTCACACTTTTTCAGTGCATTGTGTATATTTCATTTTATTTATATTATATCTACAATTCCTAAATAATTGCACTATAGATATCATAGCTTGTTGCTTACATCTGACAATATTTGGGTCATTCATATAAATATGTATAAAACGTATGAACCTTTTTTCATTAGCTCACCTGACCCAAAGGGTCAGGTGAGCTATTGTTATCACTTTGCGTCCGTCGTCGTCGTTGTTGGCGGCGGCGGCGTCTGTAAACTTTTTACGTTTTAATCTTCTTCTCTGAAACCACTTGGCCAATTGAAGCCAAACTTGGCCATAATGTTCATTGGATGGACCTTTACAAAGTTTGTGTTTTTTATTTTGATTGGTAAACCAATATGGCCGCCACCTCAAGACTTAGTTTAACATAGGACCCTATGGGAAAAAAGTTAAAAAGGGCTTCTTCTCTGAAACCGTTTAACCAATCAAAACAAAACTTACTAGCAATATTGTTTGGATGGTCCTCTATAAAGTTTGTGTTTAAGATGGGAATTGGAAATTCAAAATGGCCGCCACAGCAGGACTTAGTTTAACATAGAACCCTATGGGAAAAAGTTTTAAAAGGCTTCTTCTCTGAAACCGGTTAATCAATGGAAACAAAAACTTACTAGCAATATTGTTTGGATGGTCCTCTATAAAGTTTGTGTTTTTTATGGCAATTGGAAATTCAAAATGGCTGCCACCGCAGGACTTAATTTAACATAGGACCCTATGGGAAAAAGTTTGAAAGGCTTCTTTTCTGAAACCGGCCAACCAATGGAAACAAAACTTACTAGCAATATTTTTTGGATGGTCCTCTCTAAAGTTAATGTCTTTTATCCCAATCGGAAATTCAAAATGGCCGCCACCGCAGGACTTGGTTTAACATTCAACCCTATGAGAAAAAAGTTTAAAAGGGCTTCTTCTCTGAAACCGTTTAACCAATCAAAACAAAACTTACTAGCAATATTGTTTGGATGGTCCTCTATAAAGTTTATGTTTTTTATGGCAATTGGTAATTCAAAATGGCCGCTACCGCAGGACTTAGTTTAACATAGGACCCTATGGGAAAAAGTTTTTAAAGGCTTCTTCTCTGAAACCGGTTAATCAATCAAAACAAAAACTTACTAGCAATATTGTTTGGATGGTCCTCTATAAAGTTTTTGTTTTTTATGGCAATTGGAAATTCAAAATGGCTGCCACCGCAGGACTTAATTTAACATAGGACCCTATGGGAAAAAGTTTGAAAGGCTTCTTTTCTGAAACCGGCCAACCAATGGAAACAAAACTTACTAGCAATATTGTTTGGATGGTCCTCTATAAAGTTAATGTTTTTTATCCCAATCGGAAATTCAAAATGGCCGCCACCACAGGACTTGGTTTAACATTCAACCCTATGAGAAAAAAGTTTAAAAGGGCTTCTTCTCTGAAACTGTTTAACCAATCAAAACAAAACTTACTAGCAATATTGTTTGGATGGTCCTCTATAAAGTTTATGTTTTTTATGGCAATTGGTAATTCAAAATGGCCACTACCGCAGGACTTAGTTTAACATAGGACCCTATGGGAAACAGTTTTTAAAGGCTTCTTCTCTGAAACCGGTTAATCAATCAAAACAAAAACTTACTAGCAATATTGTTTGGATGGTCCTCTATAAAGTTTTTGTTTTTTATGGCAATTGGAAATTCAAAATGGCCCCTACCACAGGACTTAGTTTAACATACGACCCTATGGGAAAAAGTTTTTAAAGGCTAATCTTCTCTGAAACCGGTTAATCAATGGAAACAAAAACTTACTAGCAATATTGTTTGGATGGTCCTTTATAAAGTTTATGTTTTTTATGGCAATTGGAAATTCAAAATGGCCACCTCCGCCGCAGGACTTAGTTTAACAGAGGACCCTATGGGCAAATAAAAAAAATCTTCTCTATACAACTGGTTAACCAATGAAACAAAGCTTTCTAGTAATATTGTTTGGATGGTCCTATTTAAAGTTTATTGAAAATTACAGGACTTACTTTAACATCAGGGAAATGCCATCTTCCTTGCCTATAAAATCAGGTGAGCGATACAGGCTCTTAAGAGCCTCTGGTTTTCTTGTTGATTATTGTTATTCTGTATCTGTTACATTGTTGAACCCACAATTGGTTTATATTCAATATTTATTTTATCTTTATTATGTTTTGTCCACCAATTATTCACAAATAACCTTTTAATTTTATGTTCAAACCCTTTTTTGTGTATAATTATTACACATGATTCAACAGCCTTGATTGTCAAATAAATCATTTGTTTGTTCTTATATAAAATCATACAGAAGGCCTTTAAGATTCATGTTAGAAAAAACATGCATGTTTGAACATGGTTTTTGATTTCAAAGTCATAAAAAGTTTGTTCAAAATTCACTGTCAATCTTACATAATAAATTTAAGACTTTTCAAAAAAGAGGAAGCGTATTGGCGTCAGTACGTAAGGCAAAATTGTCCATCCCTACCTGAAAGTCTATACCTTTTCAGTGTAGTTGTCTGCATAGTGTGACATTTTGTCCAAAAAAATCCATCGTTAGATTAAATTTGTTCACGAATGATTTTGTTATATTAAAAGAAAGACATAATTGTGATTTCTCTGTATAAATATATGTTGACTTGTTTTGCAGACACTTAAGGCATCTCTGTTTCAGAGGATTCTTTTTACTCTGTGCCATACAATGACTTGAAGCTTTTTTGATTAATTCTATAAAATCTTATTTTGATTGTGTTTAAAACTATCATTCAATAGTTGTCTGGTTATGATATGATATTTTTTTTAAATTATAATGTTATCATTCATTATCATCAATTTATGTAACGACCATTTTGGGCAAAATTTATTGGAGTGTACCTCTCAAGGTTTACATAGTTTTGATACAATAAAAAATTGACGTTCTGTGTACTACTTACCTATAGCTACTTACTAGTAAGTTTTACAAAATACCTTATAAATGGTTTCATGGGAGTTATAATTATGGAGATTTAGTGTAGAGAAGGTGTTTTAAAAAGATCATTAAGCATGTACTAGTACTTCTGGTAGTGATAAAACAAGCTTTCATTAGTTTACTGTTGTGTTTCATTTGGAATAAAGGTATATTGCTTTTAAATTTAAGGTATCTGACCCATAATTGAAATTACCGTTTAATTTTATTTTTCGACCAAGAAATGTGGCTTTATTAAATAAATATATTGCTAATTAATGATGCAAATATTATATATTGTGCTACTTTGAGTCAAAGTTAACATTTTTGAGCAAAAAATTTAGTTACTCAAATAGTATTTCCGATGTTTGCCGAAGATTACCGAGGTCTGCTCTATTGAAATACAATGGACATCCGGGACACCAAATATGACCACGTGGTCAATTGTGGTCCGGATACCTTAAGGGGTTACAATTATAAAAATTATAAGTATACATGCATAGACAATGACAATAACAAAAATGAGATTGACAGTTTTCTCTTCTGTCATTTCTTTACAAATAATATTGATTCTGTTTGATAAAACCGAAGTACATGTAACATTATGTAATAAGTTTATTATTGAAGCATGTTTTATTAGCATTTGTAAATTTAATAAGATTCATACATTGTATGAAAATTATAGGTGTACTTTACCTGTACAATCAATAAATATGTCTGTTTGGGTTATTCCCATAATAATTTTTTGTTTGTGGTATTTAGCATTTAAATTTCTTTTGATAACATGTGAGATTTTTATTACAATTCCACTTAAAATAAAAATGGATATCTAAATTCACTTAATATTCTGTTTAATTTTGTATTTCAAATATATAAAAAAAAAGTTTAATGCTGATTTGTTAACCATCAGGAAGCTTGTATTACAAACAATACATCATAACTATTGTTTATAAAAATAGTATCGGTTATGATCATATTGACCTGTTTACTAATTATTCAGAAATGTATTTTAAGCTTATAGAATGTGTATTCTACTAAGCACGTGGCATATTTCCTTTATGGAAAAAAAAGAATGAACTTTGGCCATTTTTAAGATTTAGTATCTTTGAAGCAATTGTACGGAATATATAACTATGCACAATAGATATGATTGCTTCCTTTCAGATATACTTCCTAGCAGGTGTATGGGCTAACATTCGTGAGAAAGTTGACACTTTCGTGTTTTCCTTTACATCATCAAATGTCGGTAATTCTAGTGGTCTACTTTTTTAGCTCTTCTGACCTTGATGATCAGATGAAGTATTGTCATCTCTTTGCATCTGTTGTCATGAACGTATTTTTCGTTGTCTATAAACTGTTACATTTCAATTTTCTCTGAAACCATGGCCACTTGCCAGTTGAAACCAACCTGGTCACAATGATGTTGGATGGTCCTTTACATATTTAGTATTTTTATTATGATCTTAAAACCAAAATGGCAGAATTTAAACCATTTAACATAGGAAAATGTTTAAAATGGCTTCTCTGAAACAAGTGAACTAATTAAAGTAAAACTTATCACCAATATTGTGTAGGTGGTCCACTATAAAGTATATATTTTTTTATGCCAATCAGACATTCAAAATTCGAGTTTAATATGCATGTAGGACCCAATGGGAAAAAAGTGTTGGAAGGCATTTTATTTGAAACCAGTTAACCCACTGAAACAAAACTTGTAACCAGTACTCATAGGATGGCCATCTATGCAGTTTATGTATTTTCTGCTAGTTAGAAATTTTAAATGGCCATCTACAAAACGGGACTAAGTTTGATATAGAACCCTACTGAAAAAAGCTTTAAAAATCTTATTCTCTGAAACCATTGAAACAAACTCATCAGCAATATTTATTGTTTTGTTTTATGCCAATTAGAAGTCTAAAATGGCCACTATTACAAACTTAGTTTAAGAAAGAATTTAGGAATTATTCTTAAATTTCCTTTTTCTAAAACTGCAAAGCTGTGAATGTTTATTGGATGGTTCTCTTAAAAGGTTATATTTGTTTATTTGATCGGAAATATAAGATGGTCTCCACAAAAAAGCTTGTTTGCAGATAAACTTTGAACCCTAAAAGATGTAGTAATGAAAGTTGTTCCAAAATGGTCAGCTATTGGTCGCGACAATTGAAAAGGTCACAAGGTCAAGGTCACATTCTAAAAAATTTTGACATTGTGGTGTGTGTGATTCTCCTACTGAACCTCAAGAGCTACAGAAATAAATCTTTTACCAAAATGAAGATCATATTAAGATCTTGAAAGGTCACTATAAATGATTTTACTTTTTGAAAGAGTTATCTCCCCTGGATCAATTCAATATAATGTAAATAGCAATATCTCAGTAACTGTAACATATTTTGACCTCAGATCTTCTGTGTTGTTGATTGTTGGCCTTCATCAAGGTCAAAAGTCACAAATTAAGAGGTCAAGGTCAAGTTCTATATTTTTTTAATTTTGCATTTTCTATGTATATGAAGTGGTTATTTATGATTAATGTTTACTTTGGATAAATAAATATATGAAAAAATCAAAATCTCATAGATCAATGTCAATTTAGTCTTGAATTTCCTAATTTATGACCTTTTTTATTTCAAAAGATATAGGAATGATTTTCCTTTGATATATTTATATTACAAATGGATTCAATTGAAATACAAAATAGTTAAGGTCAAGGTCATAGTGTCCTACAATTTGACCTTTTCTATTTTAACAGTTATCTAAATAGTTTTTGTCTCGCCTGCGACGAAAGTCGCTGGAGGCGAGACATGTATGGGAATCCGGCGGCGGCGGCGGCGGCGTAAACACTTGACATCTTGCTTCATATCTTTGTAAGCCCAAGCCCTAGGTCCATCAAATTTGGTCCAGAGGTAGCTTATGATGAGTACTTGCCAGTCAGTCACCTGTCACCTGACCTTGACCTCAATTTCACGGTCCAGTGACTACGTTAAAGTTTTTGGGTTACGACAGTTCCTCTGTAACTATGCATGGTAGGATGACAATATTTGGTGTATAGGTTGCTGATGACTAGTACATGACTGTCTGGTAGGTGTCACCTGACCTTGACCTCAATTTCACGGTCCAGCGACTACGTTAAAGTTTTTGGGTTACGACAGTTCCTCTGTAACTATGCATGGTAGGATGACAATATTTGGTGTATAGGTTGCTGATGACTAGTACATGACTGTCTGGTAGGTGTCACCTGACCTTGACCTCAATTTCACGGTCCAGCGACTACGTTAAAGTTTTGGGGTTACGACAGTTCCTCTGTAACTACGCATGGTAGGATGACAATATTTGGTGTATAGGTTGCTGATGACTAGTACATGACTGTCTGGTCGGTGTCACCTGACCTTGACCTCAATTTCACGGTCCAGCGACTACGTTAAAGTTTTGGGGTTACGACAGTTCCTCTGTAACTATGCATGGTAGGATGACAATATTAGGTGTATAGGTTGCTGATGACTAGTACATGACTGTCTGGTAGGTGTCACCTGACCTTGACCTCAATTTCACGGTCCAGCGACTACGTTAAAGTTTTGGGGTTACGACAGTTCCTCTGTAACTACGCATGGTAGGATGACAATATTTGGTGTATAGGTTGCAGATTAATAGTACATGACTGTCTGGTAGGTTCCACCTGACCTTGACCTCAATTTCACGGTCCAGTGACTACGTTAAAGTTTTTGGGTTACGGCTGTTCCCCTGTAACTATGCAGGGTATGGTGACAATATTTTGTATACAGGCCGCTGCTGATATTTAATGCTATTTACGTAATGCTTATGACGAAATTTATTTTCGTTACTGATGCGGAATGCAGGCGAGACGTTTTTCTGTGTCCACACTTGTTTATTTAAATTTGTTAATGTCATCAAAGTTGAAAGTACGAATAATGTTTATGGGTTAAATTTAAAGGTCTTTTAATTCTGGTACATGTAGGTTCTTTTTAACTCCCTTAAGTGGAAAGCCTCTTGAACTTATATTGTTCAATTATATTCTTTTTATGAAGATACATTATAAATTGGAAAGATTTTTTTAATTCTTTTATTATATTAAGTGTTTTCCAGTCTCATTAAGACTACTTGCAAATATACATGGAATTACTTAGGGAAGGTTTAACAAGAAATTAACTTGTGTTGTAGATTTTTTGTAGAATCTGATTGGACAATGTTACCTATATTTAGCTTTACAAAACTTTAAAAATTCAGTCACTACTCAAGTTGGAAAACAATTCAGTTTCCTTCCCAATGCTACACGTTACAAAATATGACCGAATTAATTCGTTCAAGTGGTAATCAGGAAATCAGAGGGTGGTATAATAACCATGAAGTGTTGAATTGTAGACAAAAAACATTTGGCAGTAAATTACCAGGAAATCAGATTGATTATACAAATTATAATTATATCGACACCAAAGTTTACAGTAGTTGTAATTATAACCTGCACAGTAAATACTCCAATCCAGGGGAGGTCAATCTTTGCCAGTTACCAATGTTATTACTTCAGGAAAAACAAGGTAACATTTTAATATTATTATAAATGAGATAGTTCATTATATTTCAAACATGCAATATGAAATTTTATTTATGAGATTTTTAATACTCTATGAAAGTCAATAATCCTGGAAGATTTACATATTAAAAGTGCTTCTTGTGCAACACAAGATTCAGTAAAAGTGGGTTATAGTTCATCACCTCATATTGTAATTTCTTTTAAATATCTGAGCAACATTTGTTCATTTGGTATAACCTTACTGGGTATTTTTAATGACAAAGTGACAACATTAGCAATACACATGTATATTGTAATGTTTACCAATGTTTATTATTGGGGACTTTGGATGCATGTAGGTTTATGCTGTACATTTTTAGCTCACCTGACCCAAAGGGTCATGTGAGCTATTGTTATCACTTTGCGTCCGTCGGCGGCGTCGTCGTCGTCGTCGGCGGCGGCGGCGTCTGTAAAATTTTTACATTTTAATCTTCTTCTCTGAAACCACTTGGCCAATTGAAACCAAACTTTGCCATAATGTTCATTGGATGGACCTTTACAAAGTTTGTGTTTTTTATTTTGATTGGTAAACCAATATGGCCGCCACCTCAAGACTTAGTTTAACATAGAACCCTATGGGAAAAAGTTTTAAAAGGCTTCTTCTCTGAAACCGGTTAATCAATGGAAACAAAAACTTACTAGCAATATTGTTTGGATGGTCCTCTATAAAGTTTGTGTTTTTTATGGCAATTGGAAATTCAAAATGGCTGCCACCGCAGGACTTAATTTAACATAGGACCCTATGGGAAAAAGTTTGAAAGGCTTCTTTTCTGAAACCAGTCAACCAATGGAAACAAAACTTACTAGCAATATTGTTTGGAAGGTCCTCTATAAAGTTAATGTTTTTTATCCCAATCGGAAATTCAAAATGGCCGCCACCGCAGGACTTGGTTTAACATTCGACCCTATGAGAAAAAAGTTTAAAAGGGCTTCTTCTCTGAAACCGTTTAACCAATCAAAACAAAACTTTCTAGCAATATTGTTTGGATGGTCCTCTATAAAGTTTATGTTTTTTATGGCAATTGGAAATTCAAAATGGCCGCTACCGCAGGACTTAGTTTAACATAGGACCCTATGGGAAAAAGTTTTTAAAGGCTGCTTCTCTGAAACCGGTTAATCAATGGAAACAAAAACTTACTAGCAATATTGTTTGGATGGTCCTCTATAAAGTTTATGTTTTTTATGGCAATTGGAAATTCAAAATGGCCGCTACCGCAGGACTTAGTTTAACATAGGACCCTATGGGAAAAAGTTTTTAAAGGCTTCTTCTCTGAAACAGGTTAATCAATGGAAACAAAAACGTACTAGCAATATTGTTTGGATGGTCCTTTATAAAGTTTATGTTTTTTATGGCAATTGGAAATTCAAAATGGCCACCACGGCGCAGGACTTAGTTTAACATAGGACCCTATGGGCAAATAAAAAAAAATCTTCTCTATACAACCGGTTAACCAATGAAACAAAGCTTTCTAGTAATATTGTTTGGATGGTCCTATTTAAAGTTTATTGAAAATTACAGGACTTAGTTTAACATCAGGGAAATGCCATCTTCATTGCCTATAAAATCAGGTGAGCGATACAGGCTCTTAAGAGCCTCTGGTTTGCTTTGCTGTTTATAAGCATAGACCATCCCAAAGTTAAGGTGTCTATATCCAATAATCTTACCAACAATTGAAAACAATCCATAAATACATTAATAAATACATAAATGTAATTTACTAAGGAAATAATGGGGGGGGGGCTATAGGTTTTCAGGTTAACATTTTGTTATTTTTCCCAAAACAGACACTCAGTTAATTTAAAATAATGATAACAGAAATAGCAATTTGGTTAATTTCTTCTGTAAAACAAAATCTTAAGGACCAGTTTATTAAAACCTGGAATGATACTGTACACATTTCACCAAAAACTCTGAATTAATTTTTTAACAACGTCATAGAACTAGAAGAGTATTTTAAATTGTTTGATTATAAAATGATTATGGACTTATGTAAATTTTGAACAGTTAATCATAGATTACCAAATAAAAGAAGGTAGATGACAGAAATATATGTAGTCGCATCTGTAATATTTGTAGACAAAACAATATAAGTGATGAATACCATTATATACTTGTTTGTTCTTTTTTCCTAGACAGTCCTAAAAAGTTTATCCCTTCTTACTATTATAGAGGACCAAATGTAATAAAATTTAATAATCTTATGAATAGTCACAATAGATCAAAATTGATTAAGCTTGTCAAGTTTATTTTAATTTACAAAACCCTGGCTACCCCAGGTTTAGTTTAGTTGCTTTTTAGCTCACCTGACCCAAAGGGTCATGTGAGCTATTGTTATCACTTTGCGTCCGTCGGCGTCGTCGTCGTCGTCGGCGTCGTCGTCGTCGTCGTCGTCGTCGTCGTCGGCGTCTGTAAACTTTTTACATTTTAATCTTCTTCTCTGAAACCACTTGGCCAATTGAAACCAAACTTGGCCATAATGTTCATTGGATGGACCTTTACAAAGTTTGTGTTTTTTATTTTGATTGGTAAACCAATATGGCCACCACCTCAAGACTTAGTTTAACATAGGACCCTATGGGAAAAAAGTTAAAAAGGGCTTCTTCTCTGAAACCGTTTAACCAATCAAAACAAAACTTACTAGCAATATTGTTTAGATGGTCCTCTATAAAGTTTGTGTTTTTTATGGCAATTGGAAATTCAAAATGGCCGCCACTGCAGGACTTAGTTTAACATAGAACCCAATAGGAAAAAGTTTTAAAAGGCTTCTTCTCTGAAACCGGTTAATCAATGGAAACAAAAACTTACTAGCAATATTGTTTGGATGGTCCTCTATAAAGTTAGTGTTTTTTATGGCAATTGGAAATTCAAAATGGCTGCCACCGCAGGACTTAATTTAACATAGGACCCTATGGGAAAAAGTTTGAAAGGCTTCTTTTCTGAAACCGGCCAACCAATGGAAACAAAACTTACTAGCAATATTGTTTGGATGGTCCTCTATAAAGTTAATGTTTTTTATCCCAATCTGATATTCAAAATGGCCGCCACCGCAGGACTTAGTTTAACATTGGACCCTATGGGAAAAATGTTAAAAAGGGCTTCTTCTCTGAAACCGTTTAACCAATCAAAACAAAACTTACTAGCAATATTGTTTAGATGGTCCTCTATAAAGTTTGTGTTTTTTATGGCAATTGGAAATTCAAAATGGCCGCCACTGCAGGACTTAGTTTAACATAGAACCCTATAGGAAAAAGTTTTAAAAGGCTTCTTCTCTGAAACCGGTTAATCAATGGAAACAAAAACTTACTAGCAATATTGTTTGGATGGTCCTCTATAAAGTTTATGTTTTTTATGGCAATTGGAAATTCAAAATGGCTGCCACCGCAGGACTTAATTTAACATAGGACCCTATGGGAAAAAGTTTGAAAGGCTTCTTTTCTGAAACCGGCCAACCAATGGAAACAAAACTTACTAGCAATATTGTTTGGATGGTCCTCTATAAAGTTAATGTTTTTTATCCCAATCTGATATTCAAAATGGCCGCCACCGCAGAACTTAGTTTAACATTGGACCCTATGGGTAAAAGGTTAAAAAGGGCTTCTTCTCTGAAACCGGTTAACCAATCAAAACAAAACTTACTAGCAATATTGTTTGGGTGGTCCTTTATAAAGTTTATGATTTTTATGCCAACTGGAAATTCAAAATGGCGCTACCGCAGGACTTAGTTTAACATAGGACCCTATAGGAAACAAAGCTTTCTAGTAATATTGTTTGGATGGTCCTATTTAAAGTTTATTGAAAATTACAGGACTTACTTTAACATCAGGGAAATGCCATCTTCATTGCCTATAAAATCAGGTGAGCGATACAGGCTCTTAAGAGCCTCTGGTTAGTTTAAGTTTAAAGTTTGTATTTTAGTTTGCATATTACTGTGTAATATCTTAAAATCTTACTTTTTGTTTCTCTGTACTGCTGTCTTGTGGTTTTATAGAATAAAGATATATATATAAGACTCAATTACATTGAAAAGTGGTGAATAAAATGAATTAACAGATAACATAGAAACAATCTGTAAAACAGTTAACAGTGTTCTGGCTATTAACAGCAAACAGAGTTTTTATTAGCTCATCTGACCCAAGGGTCAGTGTGAGCTATTCTCATCACTTGGTGTCAGTAGTCATCGTTGTCGTCGTCGTCCAAAAACTTTTCACATTTCAATCTTTTTCTCCAAAACCACTTTACCAATTGGAACAAAACTTGGCAGGAATGTTTAATGGGTGGTTCTTTACAAATGTTTGGTGCTAATCAAATATTAAACATGGCTGCCAGGGCCAGTAATGCATTCTTATTTGCTGAATTACAAAAATCTTCTCATAAACCGCTTG
This sequence comes from Limnoperna fortunei, assembly GCA_944474755.1. Classification (NCBI taxonomy): domain Eukaryota; kingdom Metazoa; phylum Mollusca; class Bivalvia; order Mytilida; family Modiolidae; genus Limnoperna; species Limnoperna fortunei. The sequence goes on from OX104112.1 coordinate 65,997,870, forward strand.
GCAGATTGATTTGAAATATTGCAGAAATGTACTTTAGATAGTCCTCTACAAAGTTTGAGTTTTTTGTGGCCATCCCAATCCAAGATGGCCACCATTGCAGGACTTAGTTAACATAAGACGCTATAGGAAAAATATACAAACAACTTTTTCTCGAAAATTGTTCCACACAATGAAGCCAAATTATGAAGAAAAAATCTTCTTTTTATACCCCCCGCTTGAAAAGCGGGAGGTATATAGTGTTCATGGTGTCCGTCCGTCCGTCCGTCTGTCCTCCTACACCACTGAAAGGAATTTGATGAAACTTACACAGAATCTTTGTCACATAGTGCCATTGTGCAGGAGATATTTAACATTTTGATCGGAATGATATTTAGGGTTTCCCATAGAAAAACATGGACTTTGTCATTGACCTAAGGGGGTCCCTATCTCTTATGTGCAACTCCTCCTACACCACTGAATGGAATTTAATGAAACTTATACAGAATCATTGTCACATAGTGCCATTGTGCAGGAGATATTAAACATTTTGATCGGATCGATATTTGGGGTTTCCCATAGAAAAACATGGACATTGTCATTGACCTAAGGGGTCCTCATCTCTAATGTGCAACTCCTCCTACACCACTGAATGGAATTTGTTGAAACTTACACAGAATCCTTTTCACATAGTGCCATTGTGCAGGAGATATTTATTATTTTTATCGGAATGATATTTGGGGTTTCCCATAGAAAAACATGGACTGTCATTGACATAAGGGGATACCCATTTCTTATGTTGACTCCTCCTACACCACTAAATGGAATTTGATGAAACTTACACAGAATGTTGTCACATATTGCCATTGTGCACTGGATATTAAACATTTCAATTGGAATGATATTTGGGGTTTCCCATAGAAAAAATGGACTGTCATTGACATAAGGGGATACCCATCTCTTATGTGCAACTCCTCCTACACCACTGAATGGAATTTGATGAAACTTACACAGAATCCATGTCACATAGTGCCATTGTGCAGGAGATATTTAACATTTTGATCGGAATGATATTTGGGGTTTCCCGTAGAAAAACATGGAGTTTGTAATGGACATAATGGGATACCCATCTTTTATTTGCAAATCCTCCTACACCACTGAATGGAATTTGTTGAAACTTACACAGAATGTTGATCACATATTGCCATTGTGCACTGGGGATTAAACATTTTGATCAGAATATTATTGGAGGTTTCCCATAGAAAAACAGGGACTTTGTCATTGACATAAGGGATGCCATTCTTTGGGGGATTGGGGAGGGTTACATGTATTATCTGCAATTTCGCCTTCACGTTTAACTAGATAAAGTTTCAATTTCATAATTAAGAACATCTGAATTTTCAAAGTAATTGTGAAGCGGGGGTATCAATGGTGAGCATTGCTCACAGGTTTTTTTACTCTAGTTACAAACTGAATGGCAGATTGATTTCTTATTGCATAATGTACATTATATAGATGGTCCTCTTAAAAATTTGAGTTTTTTGTGAGGATCCAAAATCCAAGATGGCTGCCGCCATGGAACACAGCTTAACATAGGATCGTAAGGATAAAACACACAAATAGCTTCGTCTATGAAACTGTTCCACACAATTATTGGAAATAATGCAGAAATGAAGCTTGGATAATTATCTTATTATTCTGAGGGTTTTTTTGCAAATTGGAAATTTAACATGGCTGCCAGAGATGCAAATGTGTTTCGATTTGCTTAAATTTCAAAATTTGTTTCCTCAATCCACTTGGCAGAAGAAATTGTGATATTGTAGAAATGTACCTCAAATGATCCTCTACTAATTCTGAGTTTTTTGTTTCTATCCAAATTTCAAGATTGCTTCCACCATTGGAACATCACTTAACATAGTAACCTATGAGAAAAACATAAAGCGACTTCTTCTCAGAAACTGTCCAACAAAATGCTGCTGATTAGAAATTCAACATGGCAACATTCGTAGAAATAGCATCTTCACATAAACTTTAGCATTTTATATCAAAAGTTGCAGGAAAAGTCATGTCGCTTAAAACATTTTTTGTAAGTCAGGTGAGCGATACCGGCTCTTAAGAGCCTCTAGTTTTCATTATTACGATGTCAATTTTTAAGAAAACAGATATCAGTTAATGGTTGAAAAACAGTTAACAATTGCTTTATTTTCAAAAAAGGATAACAGATAACAGATGTGTAAAAATGCCCAAAACACATTAACAGAAAATATCTTGCCCCCTCCTCATATTTGGTAAACTGAAAAAGTATTTAAACACTAATTAGTAGTGTATATTTTAACAGAAAATCAATTTGAACAAGTAATCGTAATATAAAAATTTTCATTGTTAGTACTAATGTTTGTTTTTCATTCATTTTTAGCTCACCTGACCCAAAGGGTCATGTGAGCTATTGTTATCACTTTGCGTCCGTCGTCGGCGGCGGCAACGGCGGCAGCGGCGTCTGTAAACTTTTTACATTTTAATCTTCTTCTCTGAAACCACTTGGCCAATTGAAACCAAACTTGGCCATAATGTTCATTGGATGGACCTTTACAAAGTTTGTGTTTTTTATTTTGATTGGTAAACCAATATGGCCGCCACCTCAAGACTTAGTTTAACATAGGACCCTATGGGAAAAAAGTTAAAAAGAGCTTCTTCTCTGAAACCGTTTAACCAATCAAAACAAAACTTACTAGCAATATTGTTTAGATGGTCCTCTATAAAGTTTGTGTTTTAGATGGGAATTGGAAATTCAAAATGGCCGCCACTGCAGGACTTAGTTTAACATAGAACCCTATGGGAAAAAGTTTTAAAAGGATTCTTCTCTGAAACCTGTTTTAATCAATGGAAACAAAAACTTACTAGCAATATTGTTTGGATGGTCCTCTATAAAGTTTATGTTTTTTATGGCAATTGGAAATTCAAAATGGCCGCTACCGCAGGACTTAGTTTAACATACGACCCTATGGGAAAAAGTTTGAAAGGCTTCTTTTCTGAAACCGGCCAACCAATGGAAACAAAACTTACTAGCAATATTGTTTGGATGGTCCTCTATAAAGTTAATGTTTTTTATCCCAATCTGATATTCAAAATGGCCGCCACCGCAGGACTTAGTTTAACATTGGACCCTATAGGAAAAAGGTTAAAAAGGGCTTCTTCTCTGAAACCGGTTAACCAATCAAAACAAAACTTACTAGCAATATTGTTTGGATGGTCCTTTATAAAGTTTATGTTTTTTATGCCAACTGGAAATTCAAAATGGCCACTACCGCAGGACTTAGTTTAACATAGGACCCTATGGGAAAAAGTTTTAAAAGGCTTCTTCTCTGAAACCGGTTAATCAATGGAAACAAAAACTTACTAGCAATATTGTTTGGATGGTCCTTTATAAAGTTTATGTTTTTTATTGCAATTGGAAATTCAAAATGGCCACCTCCCCGCAGGACTTAGTTTAACATAGGACCCTATGGGCAAATAAAAAAAATCTTCTCTATACAACTGGTTAACCAATGAAACAAAGCTTTCTAGTAATATTGTTTGGATGGTCCTATTTAAAGTTTATTGAAAATTACAGGACTTACTTTAACATCAGGGAAATGCCATCTTCATTGCCTATAAAATCAGGTGAGCGGCGATACAGGCTCTTAAGAGCCTCTGGTTAATTCTGTTATAACTGATGTCTATTCAAAATATTTCAATTTCAAGAAATTATGACACAATTATGACACACTCCTTGCTATTTGGTTCACTTACATGCATGTTACAGAAAAGCAGGGTTATAAACAAGTCAAGGTTGTACCAATTTAGAGTGTTTACAGCAGCATTGGAAAGAAGATGCATGTGATGTCATTGACCCAATTAAACATATGATTTTGACAGTTGTACAATAGCACACTTCATATCATATGATTGTGGTGTAATGTGTCATAGTCTTGGAGAGCCACTTTCCTGTACATTAACTTCTTAAGTAGATTGTACGTATACTTCTTAGTGTTTAAAATTTTTTTTATTCATCCCTCGTCCATACTGTTATGATTCTTTTCCGTTTTGGATCTTTATTATTATATTAGTGTTATTATTGTGCTTTCCGTGGTACTGGGGAGATTCTTTGGTTACGCTCCGTGGTACTGGACAGTTTATTTAGTTAGATTATGTACATAACTGGTAGGTTTTGTTTTAATTTTTTATTTTTTAATCAAATCAATGACTTCTCTTGAGTTGAAGGTTCTGACTAAGACAGATAGTTTTTAGTTTTTATTTTATATTGCTGCATAACTAAGTTAAGTAAAGTGAATTATTTTTAGACATTCAGTTTTTGTGTATATCATTATAAAGTCATCTGCTACTGCACAGTGACATCAATACAGGGTTATAAATCAAAATTTTTATACATATTTTACACTATAATTGTAATGTCAGAATGGAATTTAATAAAAGTAACAATTTGGCTTACAGCTGAGGTAGGGATTCAAACTGACTTTTATACAGACCTGTTGACCTGTACAAGTACAGGTGTACTAGCATATTATGGAAGAATTTGTGTATTTTGTTTTTTATTAACTTTAAACAAGTTCTGTTAAGGTTAATATGTTCATCTGTTGAATCGACCTTCAAATTTGACACTGACCTTGATGCAGACCAACAATTATACATGACATGTCAAATGTTTTCTCTTATTAAGAAAAAATACTAATAGATGAAATTCTATATTTGGTTTATTTTGCGTGAGAAATTTTATAATTTCCTTAATTTTTTAATAAGTTATAATTATAATGCACACAATTTATAACTTATAATTTGTTGAAGAGATTTAATAGGAAACTATCAAGCAGGACATTGATTGTCATTTCCTTCCATCTTTTCTACAATGTAGTTTTCTGTTTACTTCTGAAAAAGTCAGAATTTTTACATTAATTATTTTTCTAACATTTACATTGCAACTACTATTCTAGTCTTATAGCTTCTAAAACATGCACTGATGAAAAAGTTTTTTATGTGATATAAATAGATTTATCACAGATTATAAAAGAAGAAAAATGATACAATACACAAATGTTCTAATGTTTGTATATAGCTTGTTCTTTGTTGATAAACATATTTGCTTTATTTACTGTATAATGTATGGAGTCAATAATGTCAAACATTTGATTGAACACTGATTAAATCTGCTTATGCATAGAATTGTCCAAAGTCATTTTTTCTCTCTTTTTTAAATTTAAGAATGACCAATAGGAAAAGGTAAAATGGGAATTGTATAGTTTAATAATCACCTGTAATTAGTAGCAGTAATTAACAGGTAGATCAAACTATACAGCAGGTTATCTATGTTAGATTTGATAATTACCAGTCTAGACTTTATCCATTGTGAAATTTGTTCTCCATCACACCAGGGTTAATGTACAAAGTTACATCTATATATTAATTAAAACCAAATTATTTCTAATCAAAACAATAATTATACATGTACTATGTTAAGGAGTATTTTGGATATAACTGAATTATCATTCTGTTTAAAAATTTTGTCAAAATGACCAGGTAATGTTTTTTTAATGAAATAATGCACACACATGTCCAGTTTCATAAGCACTTAAGGTATTACCATAACAATCATGTATATATCACATTTATAACTGTTTGAAGTCATTAATTCGATTTACCACTTATTCTTTATTGTCTTTGGTTTAACAAACTTCATAATTTGGATACAACCTTGTGAACATTGATGTAAATTCTAATTTAAATGAATTGTAAAAGCAAGGAAAGTTTTGCTCCTTGAAGTGGTATTACAAAAAATATTCATGTTTTCTATAGATAGGATAAAAAACACTGACAATTTTTTTCGCAAAATTCAGCTGTCATATTTGTCAGTAAGATTTCTAGACAATTAGTTTTTTATTTTATTTATTTCTAGTTTGGTCCACAAAAGATATATTATTATATTTCACAATGTTTTACCACATTTCTGTTTTACTGTTTTATGAGGACCTATGTGTCTGTGCAGTTTTTGTTATTAGTCATCATCTGTTGATCACCAGCCTGTCAGTGTGGAAGTTGCATGTTGAAGCCTTACATTGGGCAGAGTTTAGTCGACTTCATCCTAAGTTACCAACGATTGCCAGTTTCTTGTCAAAGGAGGAGGTGCATTAACATCCCAAATTGGGTCACAGTTTAAAATTTCTAATGATCAGTTTAAACTTTGTTGTAAAACAGAATAATGTTTTAATAATAGTATTCTTTACTTTATTCAGCTACTTTATGCATATAAAAGACTGTATGATGTCATGAAATGTGGTCAAGATCAAGGTTTGACAAAAATCCTTAAATTTTAACAAAATCCAAGCAAGTTTTTAAAAATTTAGTATCCCTACATGCTTGGATCAAAACAATGATTGAACAATATTTTGTCCTCATCATAAAGATTATATATGTTGAATATTTTGTATCCATTGATGTTGGGATACCTATTTCTGAAGTTTAGTGATAAAAATCTCTGCTTTTTTAAAAACATTTTTTCAGCCAATATTGATGTCATTATGGAAGTTAAATAAAAGTTTAAGAAATGATTACAGAACATTAGAAAAATATTTCTACTTATTCATTTTGCAAAGTCTGAACATTAAACTCACAGTTTTAATTTTTTGCCAAATCTCTGGCCAAAAAAGGTCTTTACTTGTCACCCGATATTTCAGCTTCTTCCAACAACAAAGCCAAATAATTGCTGAAAATCATGTCAAACCCCATAAAAAAATAACCAATCCTATCAAGTTATAAGACACAAATGTGCACAGATCTTTACATCATATACACCACACAGATTTATAAAGATTTATGTGTTTTGTAACTTTACAAATCAGTATGGCAGACAGGATTAATGTACATTGTATTTCTTCCAAAAGGAGCAACTGCAAAGTGTATAAAAATTCCAATTCTAGATAATATTTAGTTGATAAAAAACTACTAGTGTATTTGGATGTTATAATGGACAGATTGAGTTTAATTGTAACTCAATAACATGCATGTACTTTAGTCACACTACCATAGGGATTAATAATGGAATCAGATATTAGGCCTCAGTCAAAAAGAGAAAAATTTTGTCTTCATCTGCTTTTGTTTCATGGGTTAAAGTTTAATTGTATAATACATGTAGTAAATATAATACAAATAGTAGTAAATCATTGGGATGTGAATATATACTGATTTTACCATGGGTAAAATTGATAATAGGACAAATTATATACAGACTTAACCCAGATAAAATTATACTAATAAATGCTCATTTTACAACAGTAAAAGCATTTAATGCATGCCCCATTATAATGACATTATTGACGCAAGTTGACTATGCAGTAAGAGTTTCACATGTAGGAGATATGTTGCATGAACAAGTTTATTAACATTGTGGTTATAATAATAAAAACAGAAGTCTGTATTTGATAATACTTGAGTGTATGTTTTTTTGTTTTTTTTTCTATTAATGGATATTTAATTTAGTACTGAAATTAGCAATCTCTATTTGAATTTGGCATAAATTTAAATTAGATATATAAATATTTGTTTATGATAGGTGGATTACACTGTAAACAAATAAATAAGAGAGATTAATAAGTGGTACTGGACGTTGTTCTATCCTGTTATCAAGTATTGATAAGTTGGAGAGATTTATCTCCCCTATCTAATTGTCAGTATCTGTACCATGCATCCAGCGAGCCAGCACGTCAACATGTTATTACTTGATTGAAACAATACCAGTTAATACTGCAATGCTGACCCATCTTATAAATGATGAAAAAATCAAGGACAGTCTTGTGACCTTATTAAAATGTTAGATTTCCTAGAAATTTGTAACCTTGTTTAATATTCCCCTTAGGTATTATATACATGTAACAAGTAATCACCTTTCAATGATAATACAAGTTGCAATATTTGCAGTCCAATTCTAGTGTATCTGTTTCATGTGTAGGTTTTAATGTTTATTTTTTGTTGAAAAAACACTGATGAAGCCTGTTGGTCAGGTGAAATAATTGTGCAATTTTTTAATTTTTTATTTTTTATCTAGAAATATATTCAGTATTGTTTAATGGTAGTCCTTGTCAGATACTATTAGGTTATCAATAGTCAAAAGTATTTAAAATTTTGTTTCGTAATTTTATTTATTTTGTATTTTCTGATAACATATTAAATGATAAAGTTTTTTTTCCCCTTTTATTTTAAGCTTGAATACTATTAGGTAATAGCTTAAACAGTATTATATAAACATCAAAGAAAGAAAAAATAAGCATAAATCACCTCTAGGGATTAGTTTTGATTTAAAAATTTTAAGTACAATTAATACTCTCAAAAGTTTGCTAAAAGGGAGATAATTATTTTATCTTGCCTTGTGACTACTGTTTGTTCTCCTCCCTATTTTATCTATTTAACAGTTAGATTTTGATAAAACTTGATAGAGGGTCATCAGATCTCAATTTCATGATAAGCTTATATAATTGTAAATAAGTATGTGTGATTTATCATTGAGACAATTTTCCCAAGGTGGTGAGAATACTTGTGGCTACAGATGTGACAATTGTTTTGAAATTTGAAATGATGACACTCAGATAATTGGATTAATATGTTGTAATATGTCAAAATAAATAAATATTGTGACATTTGTTAAAATTTGAGTTCAAGTATTTATTTGATTTTCCTTATCCACTTTTATTGGGGAGGGTTGGTCTGTGTATGCAGTGTCTTCCTCTGATTACTTTCCCCATCACTAAAGCTTTGTGTTTACAGTGGCTCCCTCTAGGTACTTAACCTTCCTTTACCAATTTGGATAAAAATGAAGTTGCAAATTACTTCTGTTTTGTACATGTACTTTCTTTGAAGGTCTTGGGTCATATATGGGCCTTGAAATTAATATATCTTAGGTCACTTCTGTGTTTATACTTTTGGCTTTTCTTTGTAGGACCTGGGTTATGGTTGGGTCGAAGTACATGTGACTATTTCCTACATGTGTAAAAATGATTGCTGCCTATTTTTGCTTTGTAGGTTTTGTATAATGGACCTGTAAATCATTGCAGCCTTATTGCTTTTGGGTTTGGCTTGAATGTTTGAGCTTAAGTACACATGTAAATTATTGTTTGCTACCTCATTTGATTTGTCTTAGATAAATGGACTTGAGTAAATGTGTAAACCATCCTTTTTGCCTTGGCTGGTCTTGAATTGTTGGCCTAAGTTTTTGTAAATCATTGTAGCTATTTTGCCACTGGGCAGATCTTGAATCTTAAGTTGGTCTTGGGTTTAAGTACACCTTTAAATGACTGTATCAAAGGTAATTTTTGTTGGTTGGAAATTTGCAATTTGTTCTCCAAATAGGAATGTTAATTTTTTGCGGTCATTAATTTTCTTAATTGAAAATGGTGTAAAGAACATGTAGTATATCAAATTTGTTGAGTGTTAATTTTTGCACTTTTGTATACTGGTATCTTGCCAATATTCTGAAAATTAGAACCTGGTGAAAATTGCCTGCTGTATAGTATAGTAGCCATTTTGCCATAAGGCTGGTCTAGTATTGTTGGCCTAAGTACATATGTAAATCATTGTAGCCATTTTGCCTGTGGGCTGGTCTTGATTGTTAGGCCAAAGTAAATGTGTAAATCAGTGTAGGATTTTTTCTGTGTGGTTTGTCTTGAATGGATGGGCCTTAGTAAATGTGCAAACCATTGTAGGCTTTTTGCCTTAGGAATTGTGTAGGATGGTTGGACCTAATAAGTACCCATGTTTATCATAATAGACTATCAATGCTATCACATTTGGGTTTGTTTTGAATGGATGGGCCTTAGTATATGTGGATGTCTATATATGTCTTAAATAGATGAATCTAAGTACATGATTGTAGGCTATACCTTTCCTAATTGTTTTCCCCTTATAAATCATTGTAGCTTATTACCTTTGTGTTTTTCTTTGCTTTGTAATTACATATACACATGTACCCTTGAGTCTACATTTGTACTTGTTCTGGGTAGCAGTATATTCCTTCCTTTGCCAGTTAAAGTCATTAACTCCAATCTTAATTGACAAGGATTTCCAGTTTTCCTACGGAAGGTCCAGTTTTCTCTGAGCTTCCTCCCCCAGTAAAATCTGGATGCCAGTATATTGCTGAAAATGGCTAATAATGGTGTTAAACAACATTCAAATAAACCAAAAAACTAAAACTTATTCAATTGTGATTTATCAGGACATGTAGTAGAATTTTTATCAGATGGCAGGGCCCATCATCTTCTTGGTGGTGACTTCAAAGCTTCAGTACCGGTTGACAGTATAAAAATGGGTCAGTTAAAAATAGCTGAATTTAACTAACTGCAATTCTAAATATACATGTTTTGTTTATTAGACATTTTAAGTAAAAATAATATTTCTTCTTTGTTAATTTGAGTTAAAATTTTTAAAAAAATATTTTTTTCGAGGGAAAATAAGAATTGATCTAAATGTGCATGTACTTTAATGATTATATAATATTTCTTCAGTAAAAGTGCTTTTTTGATTAAAAACTTGTAACCTACTTTTTCACCTTAAAGTAACATGCAATTTGCATATATGTTAAGTGCTACTTATCTATCCGTATCTATATATACTCTTGTCAAAATAATTAGTCAAAGTCCAAATGATAATTCGTAATCATTTTCACCCCTAACATTACTACTGATGGTGATTAATTATCATCAAGGACACTAACCCAATTTAATTGTTACCATTCCCTAAATTTATTTTATTTTCAATTTTGAAGTTTTATTATTTAGATGTGCTTAATGTGCCCTTGTTTCATTTATTTAACTTTACGATGGATTTAAATGGAATAACATATATATTAGGTATGTTATTTGACATATTCAGAATTTTATTTTTTAATTTTTGTAATTTGTTGTTTAGTGCAGAGTACCCCTTGTGCATATTATCACCGCTAATGTGAAATTTTCAACATAACATTATTGTTTTGTTTATTAATAGATCTTATTGTTTAAAAAAATTTGATTGATAAAAATTTATTAAATGCAAGTTGTCCTTTTTGAAATTAAACTATTATCTAAATTACTCAGTACCACAGTGGAAGTCTGTAAATGTTTATATATTCAACACCTATTGGCTAAAATCCAGTTGAGACACCCAATGAATGACTTGATGACTTAACATTTGTAATTTTTAATTTGGAAGTATTCAGAATTATTGGGAACTCATAATCTCTTGTTATTGGATACACCTATTACTGACTAGTAGTATATCATACCCTTCTATTTTAATCAACAAACCAACTCACACATTATAGTAATGGAAGCGGGAGGTTTTGCACACCATAAATCCAGATTTAACCTATCATTTCTTTTGAAAAGCCTATACCAAGTCAGGAACATTGTTGTTTTGACTATATTTGCTTGTTGGTTCTTGGACTTTGATTTATGGATTGTCTTTTTTGACAGTGTTCAGTATTTTTTAATAACCTTCATTAACTATTATAGATACAGAAACTTCCATGATGTTTCATTATTGAGAAAAACATGTGACAGGAAGTGATTGGCTTTAACTAAGAATTTTGTCTATATGATGTATTCTGTAGATTGCATTAATTGTATTTGATTAGAAAAATTTGACATTCCATAACTACCTATATTTTTCTGTTCTTGATATTTGCATTAAACATGTCTCCTAAACTGAAATTTTTTAACTATCAGCATTTTGCTAAAATGTACTTGTTTTGCATACATGGATTTGCCCTGATTTTGATGGAGCTTCAATATCTCTAGCACCTGGGGTTCCAAGGATGGAAGGATAACTAACTGTTTAAGTCCTCACCTAGATGAAAAGTATTTTGATCAGAATTAGAGGTGATCAGAGATAAATACAAACAAATGCTTGATAACACTTCATCAGCTGTAATCTGATTTCAAGTACTTCTTCAGGTGTGACAATGTCACTACTTGTATCCAATATAAAAATTTAACTTAACTGGGAAAAAATGAATGAATTTTTATTTTAAATTTGGTTCAGTGTAGGAGGGATTGTACACAATAGGCTTGCTCAATATTTGTTTGTAAACATATTTTGAATTTGAACCGTGTTAATCAATAATTACTCAGATTTACAGCCCTCGGGTGAATCAGGTGAAAATAGGTGCCATGCACTGTGTTGAGTTCATCCAATTTTTCCATAGACGACTTTGATTCATAATTCATAATTTCATAAAAAAATGAACCATAATTCATCACTACCATTCTAGCTCTACCAGGCACTGGTTTGCACATGCCTTCACCAGAAGAGAAAGTTCGGAAAATTTATAAGTTTTACAGATTTATCTCCCAGTATACTAAATATGAGAATATGGTAATTTTAGTATTTATCCATTAAGGTTAGGTAAAAAACAAATGATTTTGGTCAATTTTATAAACTGTATTTATTTATGACTTAATTGTTTAGATATTGCCAGAATTTTTTTTTTTTTTAAGATTAAAAAAGGCAGTTATATTATAACTAGATATATTTTCAACATTTTATTACAGTATTGAATAACAGTTATCTGGAATTTTTATTATATTACTAAATAATTTGTATTAATTGAGTTAGTATGGCCAGTGAACACTAAACTAATTGTCCAGTTTTTGTGTATAACCATGCTTTTAAATAAATTCAGGTTTTTGGAATATTTTAATACACAGAGTGTTATTTCTGCTTAAAATGTAATGTTTCTGAGCTAATGATAGCACATTTTCGGAAATACATTCAGAATATTTTATCATGTTTTTCATACATTGAATGACATGAGAAACCTGTGTAGTATTTGTCTGCGAGATTCTTTGATAATATAGGGAATGGCATAATCTCTTTTTAAATAATTCTAAGAGTTGTCTGGTTTTTCCACATTATTGTAAAGTGGGTTGTTTGAGTGTCAATAATATAAGTAAAGGTCATGGCTGTTAGGGTACTAGTACCACCACTTCTTGTTTAAGGGTGTGAAGTAGCCGATAGTCCTCAAATTCCATACCTTGGTATTGTCACTGCTAGATTTTTTTTCTGGTAATCCTTTATCAAGCAAGATATAGGATTAACTGATAAAGGGTGATAACTCCAGATAAATACACTGTTAAATGTTGCAAGTAACAGGGTAGATATAAGCTGACTCTTCTTGAGTGACAGAACCTGAATATACATGTAAAAGTGGGAGGACCCAAAACGGATAACTTTGTTTGTTTTAATCTTGGACAGCTTCTATTTAAACTTTATGGTTCCATTCACCAATTCTATCTTGTTTTAAGTGTGCAGGACTTAAGAAACAATTTTAGACCGTTTAAAATTGTGATAAATAGTTAAATTAGAAGAAACATTGTGTTTTAAACAGTTTATATGACTATGTTGTACTCATATTTAGAACAGTGTTCACACCAGGAACCAGAGTATTATTACTATGATCCAGGTAGGATGTTTGCGGTTGATTTTTTTACATTGTTTGTGTTTAAAGATTTCAATACTTTTTATTATTGTTTAAGTTTTTTTTTCTTTATTGTATTGTTAAAATCAAATTTCTTGTTAAATTTTGACAGAGTTTTGTCTTAGAACTGTTTTTTTTTATTTGTTAAAATATATTGTTTTATGTTTGATTCTTAATTTTATTCTTAGTTAATTAAAGTTTGTTGTTCATAATTAATCAGAATTTTCGTTTTATGAAATTTATACAATCTTTCAAATTAAAATAAATACATTTGCATTTTGCAGAGATAGTAAGAACTTGGAATTTGATGTAACACAAAGTTAATTTGAACATATCTAATGACTGTTTTATTATATAATACCTTAAAATGCAAAGTGAACTTAACAAGATTTAATATTTACAAATATCAAGTTTCAGATGATTAAATAAATCCAGTTAAATTAGAAAAGGTAAAAGATGAATTATGAAGGTGTTTAGTGTAAATGCAATTTATTTGTGATTTCTGTTAAATTTTGTTTACATACAGTATACTATAAATATATAATAAGTATGTATTTAAAACATTTAATTGTTTTATATCTATTTGCAGACTCTCCAGAGATCAGCATGGGTTCTCTGGGACAGACCCCCACCATGTCTGTCTCCACCTCTCCCACCCAGGGGATGAGTACATATTGTGCTATTTGTGGAGACAGAGCAACAGGGAAGCACTATGGAGCATCAAGTTGTGATGGGTGTAAAGGATTTTTTCGTCGCAGTGTCAGAAAGAACCATCTTTATTCTTGCAGATTTAGTCGTAATTGTGTTGTAGATAAGGACAAGAGAAACCAGTGTCGTTATTGTAGATTACGCAAATGTTTCAGAGCAGGGATGAAAAAAGAAGGTAGGTTGTTTAGTTTCTGTTTAAAAAGCGACGAAAGCGTTATTAAAAGATGCAGGGCACCATCTGCCATTTTTGTGTGAATATCTCAAAAATAGATTTTGATCACATTTATGGTAAAATTAATAATAATTTCTTATTTAATTTCCATAAATGAAAAATAGAAATTATAGTCTTATATTAGTACAGTATTTATAGATGCAATACAAAGTTTTCTTGTAAACAATTTCCGTATAAGCAAAACATAATGAAAATGAATTTTTTAACAATTGGGTTAATTTGACTAAAAACTACCAATTTTTAGTACTTTTTGACCAGTTATTTTATAATAGATAAAAATAAACATCTCTATCCTTACTAAAATGTATACCAATAGCTTGACATTATTTAAAAAATTCAGAAAATTTCTATGGACAGAATTTTTTTATATCTATTATTTCAGGGCTTCTCTGTATATTCTATTAGAAAATTTAAAATTCCAGAGCTCAGCCCTCAAAAATAAGCTCTGAAACCCATATTTTTATTTTGAATTAAGGTTACTTGTATAAAAAAATTACTTATCAATGTTTTAGACAAGGAACTCAAAATTGAAATTCATAGTTCTTAAAATTTTCTTATTACAGAGGTGCATAATATTGAGAGTTATAGTTATGAATAAGTTATAATATATAATATAATTCATCATGGAATGTTTTATATATAAATATATATTTATAATTTTAAAGACATTGATTGACTTTTTGTTTTTAGCTGTGCAAAATGAAAGAGATAGAATCAGTGTTAGACGAACAAGTTACGAAGACACTAGTCAAAATAATTCTTTGTCTGTTAGTACCTTGTTAAACGCAGAAATCCTCTCTAGACAGGTAAGGTTATTTCTGGTTTATTATTGCAACTTTTGGAAGAAAATTAACATCCAAGAGATGTTACACATTTCAAATGTTGTACAGACAGAATTGAGATCCACTTTTGAGTTTGAGTTTAAAACT
The DNA here is from genome assembly GCA_944474755.1 of Limnoperna fortunei. Taxonomy (NCBI): domain Eukaryota; kingdom Metazoa; phylum Mollusca; class Bivalvia; order Mytilida; family Modiolidae; genus Limnoperna; species Limnoperna fortunei. Next base: position 66,013,207 of record OX104112.1, read on the forward strand.
GACTAAGTTGGTAATACATGTACCTTATGAAACAGAAACATATGCTTTTAATTTGCATTGCTCAAAGAAGAAATCTGTGTTATGTTGTCTGAGTTACTGAAATATAGGTATTTATGAACTGTCATATGTATGAGCAATAGAATTGTACTACCATTATATAAAAAAAACCCCAGGGAAATCTAAATATAAATTTGCGTACCAAAAATTAGCTCTACTTTTCTAGATTGAATCTATATTTATTTCTTATCATAGTAGTTTTTTAGTTCATTATTCAGTTTTGCACTATTCATATTGTACTAGTTTGTTTTATAGATTGCCTCCCCTGTTGTGACTCACAGCGACTTGACTCGTAAGGTTGTTGCCACAGCAGACGACGTGACAGAGTCTATTAAACAGCAGTTGTTAGTACTTGTAGAATGGGCGAAGTACATTCCATGTTTCTGTGAACTTCCATTAGATGATCAGGTAGGTATCACATACTGGGCTGATTTTATAGTAATTTGTAGTTAGATCTTTGATCCTTTGAAAAAAAGGTACTTTAAGGTCCCATAAGAATGATGTCAGTGTTATTGTGTAAGCCATGTTGGCTTGTCAGGTGACTATTTTTTTATCTCATGCACTTTAACTGACAGTGAAATAGGACTCTACATGTCATGTAATAAGTAAAAATAATAACATCACCTTGACATTTTTTAAATTATCAAATATCTTATGACTCTTTAAGTAGTGGTCTTTATACCTTAAAATAAGAAAACATAAAAAACAAAAGTGCTCATATTAAAATTAAAAAAAACCCAACAAGCCTAAAGACTATTTCTGTACAAAACTTCTAAAATCTATATGTCCAAGCTGACAAGACTGTTTTTTTCAAAAGGTATTTTATTTATGAGGCTAAAATCACTGAGATGTTACCTCTATAATACAGAAGTTTTAATCCCATATGTTTATTCATTAATGTCTTCTGCAGGTGGCATTGTTACGGGCTCACGCTGGAGAACATTTAATATTGGGCGTGGCCAGGAGGTCTATGGTGGTTAAGGATGTTTTATTACTAGGGAATGATGGGATAATTCCTCGTAACGCTGCAGACTTAGAGATGGGAACTATTGCAGCCAGAATTTTAGATGAGTTAGTTGCAGCATTTAGAGATATCCAGATCGATGATACAGAATTTGCCTGTATGAAAGCTATTGTCTTCTTTGATCCTGGTGAGTTTAATGTCATTTTAATATCATCTGTGATAGTTTGATTGTGTTATTGTGACTAGATGAATTTACATACACATTAAAAAAATGTATTTATTGCTGTATTAACATTTACAGTATGGGTACCTTGGCGGACGACTGGTTAAGGTAGTTTGGCTACTACTTGTATTGATCATGTGGTCTGTAAACACTGAGGTTGCGGATTCCAGTCGCACTATGGGCAGGGTGGCACTTGACTTTAATCTTAATTGACAAGGTCGGAGGTTTTCTTCTGAGTACTCGGGCTTCCTCCCCCAATAAAAGCTGGACTCCATGATATAGCTGAAAAATTTCTGAAAGTAGAGTTGAACAATATTCAAACAAACAAAATCAAACAGTATGAAATTTATAAATGGGAGATAAACCAATCACAAAATCTCACAATTTAATTAATTAAAAAGACAGGACAACAAATCATTGAAAACAAACAGGAGAAATTTGAGTGTATAAACCACAGGCTTGGAACAGTCACATAACATATATAGTGGGATTGAAACCTTCCTTCTAACTCAGGAAAAATATGTTAATATGTTGTACATTTTTATATAAATACTACATGGAGTATTTTGCATTTATTGTAAATATTCAGTACAATTGTAAAAATTTTGTTCAATTTTAGCTTGTTTCTTACTAAATGCAATTTAATTAAACTGTTATAAGTTCTCTTAGCAAGACATTAAGACTTGATATTGATACATGTATTCTTTTATGTATGAACTTTATTACTAAATAAGTTATCAAATTTTCAGAAGCTAAAGGTCTGACTGATCCCCAAAAAGTTAAAGGTTTCAGATACCAAATACAAGTAAATTTAGAAGACTATATCAACGATCGTCAATACGACTCCCGAGGTAGATTTGGAGAGATATTGTTATTACTGCCTGCCTTACAGAGTATTACTTGGCAGATGATTGAGCAAATCCAGTTCGCTAAGTTGTTTGGAATGGCAAGGATTGATAGTTTGTTACAAGAAATGTTGCTTGGTGGTAAGTAGTTCCAAATTTATACTTCAATGTAGAAGAACCACACACACTGCTGCTTCTATAGGTTTTGGAAATTTTTCTGTGAAGTGAAATGAGGAAGAGTAAACAAAAAAGAGTTCAAGCTTTCATTTTTAGGTATATTGACATAATATTCAATAGGCATGTCATAAAAAACTTTGCAGATAAATATCATTTATAACATATATACATGTAAAACATTAAAATCAAGTCAAATTTTATATATTGTTTGTTTGTTGTAGGTGCTGCCCCAACAGATATTTTAACTAATCCATCAGTACCAGTATCTCTCACAGCGTCCCTAGGTAACAGTTTTGCGGACCAGTTTGCAAACCCATCTGATGTTATGTCTATGTCACGTTCCAGCCACATGTCTCCGCAGCATAGTCAGGGATCACCTCTTGACTCAAGTCCAATTCATCTAGGCTGTCCTTTAGCAAACACACCTACACCCCCTCTGTGTACAACGGATCAGTATTTGAGTGGTCATTCTGTCATGAATTCTTTAGACAGTGCTTTACAAAATGGACTCATTGATACACCTGTGTCATCTCCATCCTTGCCAACTAGTGAACCATATAAAAAATCATTGACTCCACAACAAAGATTTAAACAAGAAATGATGTAAATTAATGACATTCTTCTCATTAGTTTTGTATTTATAGTTTTTTAATGTAGTCACTATGGAAATCAAAATTTTCATAGATACATCTCAGTATTGCATAAACAGAGCATGACCAATATATGTATAAATTGCTAGTCTGATGTAAAGTATTAAGTGTAATCATCTGCAGTCAGCCATTTTGTTTTCAGCTCGATGTTTCCAGATCTTGATTTTGAGAGAGTTTAAATTAAATTTTTTACAAATAATGAAAAATGAAATTTGGTTGTATTTCATCTGGCTAGTAAGGCCATAATTAATATTCATGTTAACAAATTAAAGATGCTTTTGATGCTCGATGTCAACATTCATCATTAGATGTGTTTGTGTGCTTGGTCTTGTATGTTTGTTATCACTTCCTCCAAGAGGGAAACACAGTGAATTAAGAAATTATCTTGCAATTAGCTCAAAATATAGAATATTAAGTGGATGTTTAAGTTGTTGTGTTTTTTTTTGTAAATGCAAATTGGTGCACTTTCCTAATGTTGCCATATAATATACATGTATTTTATCTCAATGGAACAATAGTTGTTTAATTCAAGGGTAAATGTGTGTGTAGTTTGTATGATAATTTTAGACTACTGCCCATGCTTACTGTATTCACTGTTGTATATAGAAGATATTGTTTTTTATAATGTGAGTATGTGATTACTATATAACATCTGTAGTGTATTTATTTAGCAATCATGTCATTTGCTGTTTATTATTTTTATTTTTCACAAAGAAAAGGTAATAAAACTACTTTTATTAGCAGATATATAGTCTCGGTCTTCACCAAAGTTTAGAAGTTAAATAATAAGTATAAGATGTGTGATATTGTTTACCCAGAGACATTGCCATATACTATTGTGCCATATGAACTTTTTGAACTGGAGAACATTGTTTCAAACAGTATAAGGATAGTAAATTTCATTTATATTTATGAAGATATATATTGAATTAAAGAGAGTATTTTAAGGTATTATATCTATACATAGAGTTGTTATTTTTTTTAGTACCATAAAAATTTGAATTACTATCTTGTATAGCCCTTCACACCCCACAAAAAACAGTCTATATATTTTGTAATTTCGTACAAGTAGATAAAAATTCAAATTGAACTAAAGATTTGTACAGATTTTGCCAAAAAAGATTTTTTTCTAACTTGATTAAAGAGTATCTTATATGAATAGTTTGACAGAATTGTGTTTTTAGTACATTTAGATGTGCCATCCAGTGCAGAGCTTATACACTAGTGCAGAGCTTTATTAATATTGTCGATTCATTTAATTTCATGTACACTGTTTTACTGTTGTATATAGAAGATATCTGAGAAAAAGATTATGTTACAAGGATATTTGATTTAATCCTATGCTCTTATTAGATCAACAAAGAAATTGTATTTCATTGAGTTCAATTCATGGTTTGCCTGTTTCCATGGATATTTCCTGTATCCATGGTTATTCAATGAATTAAATGAATCAACAATATATATTCTGTAATTATTATTAGATTTTATTTGCTCATAAATGTATAATGAATTATGAAGATATAATTTGTGTAAGTAAATCATATGTTTGACAATTGATATTATATTGATGTTCTTGCTATGGTTGTGTATTCTCAATAGAAAGGGACATATATATGGAATTGACATTAGAGGTCATTTCAAGGTTGAGGTAAAATTGTGTGATTCTCTTTCTTCCTGATGATTAAATATATCGGACATATAGTTAACATTAAAGATTATTAAGTGAAGTTGAGGAAACACACAACTCATGTCAGTTCTTATAGATATATATTAAAATTTAATGATGTGTTGGGACCATTTATTTTAATCCAATTGAGCAAACAAGATCAGATCATAGTAAGAACATTCATATTAATATCATTTAAAACCAATCAATGCAATTACTGTTAATCGGGCAATCTGTCTGTGTATGTCACTGCATTTACGGCAGTATTTATGTGTATTGAGAATGAAATATATTTGTATTAATAATGATTAAACAATGTTATTAACTGAACATTTTGTTATACATTCTAGACATAACTTGACCATATTTTTATAATGGCTTTTTATTATTGTAATCTTTAAAGTTTTATATAACTGGAACCATAGCTAAATCTTATTACCTTTTTTAACTGGTTAGAATTGCATATCATCCGCTACTGTCAGTGCCTTTGTAAATCTGTTGATGGTTTTATGCTAAATTTTGCATTAATTAATTAATTAATTTATGCTGAGATACATAACAAGACACATTTAAACATTAGATGGGGAATGCCTCTATGAGGTACGTATTGACTTAACTGTCAATTTATTTTGTTAATTCTTGAATTAGATATATATTAAATGAGTAAGAGATATTTTGTTGAAGTTGTGTTGATTGTTGAAATGTTTGTTATTCTGTAGATACATTAATAAATTTGTCCTAGAGTATCTGACTTTATTTGCCAATTGTTTGACTTGTATTATATGATTCATCAATTTCATGGTTCAGCGACTACATTAAAGTTTTTGTATTAGGACAGTTCCTCAATAACTATGCATGGTATGGTGACAATATTTGGTATACAGGAAGCTGCTGATAACTAATGCTATTTACGTAATGCTTATGATGAAATTTATTTTCATTACTGATGCGGAATGCAGGCGAGACGTTTTTTCTGTGTCCACACTTGTCATTGGGGAGGAAGTCTTAGTACCCGGAGAAAACCCCAACCTGTGGTAGAAAAACTGGCAATACTTGTCAATTAAGATTGGAGTCAAGTACACCCTTCCTGCATTGAGAATCGTACCTGCAATCTCAGTGTTGACAAACCACATGATCAATTGTAGACGAACTACCTTAACCACTCGACCACCGAGGCCCCCCTATTTAATTAACTTGTGTATAATGTCAATAGTCTAACCATTGACCTTGAGCACTCACAACAACTGTCTTCTGTCTTAATAGACTGCCAAATGTTATAACAATTACCCTGCAGGGCAAAAAACAGACAGCAAGAAGTAGTATTGAACCTTTCCCTTAAATTGTATACATATTTTATGGTAAGTATATGCCTCCATGCTATTTGATTCATGGAAATATATACAGATCACCTGTCATGAATACACTTCTTTCAATTACACTATAGCCAGAGTATAGGTTACATATGTATCTTATAAAGGGCACCAGACTATGAAAAGCACATCAGTCTTAATTGAAAGGATTGTGCCAGTTTTCTTACTGAAGTTCATGTGTTTTCATTACATATTCTGGCTTCCTTCCCAAGAAAATCTGCATGCCACAATAGAGATGAAAATAGCTTTTTTTAATGGTGTTTAACACTACTTTCAGCAATTTTTTGTTTAGCTCTATCATGGTGTCCAGTTTTTATTGGGAATCTCCAACCTTCAGAAGGAAAACTGGCAATCCTTGTCAATTAAAACGCACCCTGCTTTCTGTGAGACTCGAACCCACAACATCAGTGTTTTGACAGACATGATCAATAGTAGACATATATCTTAACCACTTGGCCACTGTGGTCCCTAGTTCTGTTGGTACATCTGTTGAAAACAAGCTTTTTGTTAAGTGTTTTCATATGCTGCATTCAATAGTTGTAGATAATGGTCTGAAAATGGTCATTTTTGCTGGACATGACCTTAATTTACTAAAAAAATGTCTGACTTATCACAATGGAGTAAAAGGTCTCCTCTTTGTATGCATTTAAATCTACACCTGAATGATGTATTGTATAGAGAAAAAAAAAAGCAGAAAGTATTCATTTTAATGGTTTGGTTTGTCAAGACCTAGGATACCAATTTTGTGCTCTTCAGATGAGCATACTACCTATTATTCCACAGATAGGATTAAAATTAAAAAAAAACTTTTTTCTAAATGAGGATAACAAGAATATAAGCAAGGGTTGAACAAACTTATTTTCTACTTTATAAAATTTGTTTACTACAAATCAACATCAACAAGTTTTCCGGTTATCTATGGGTATCATATAAAGTAATCAGGTCAGCAAACGTATATTTTTATCTTGAGATATATTAAATATTTAGTAGAGAATGTCAACAATTAAGCTGGTAAATACAAAACAACAATAAGCAGATAAATAAATAATTCCATAATGGGTGGCCCAACTTAAAAGGGAATTGACACTTCAAAGTTCAGAGGTCACACATGATTTTAGTCTGATTAAAAAAATGACACAAAAATCTGCAATGATAATGTAACTGAATTTTACTACTGGACACAGATGCCATATCTAGAGCAAATTAAAATAAATAAAATTTCAGTCCCTAAAAGCATTTCCTTATTTCAAATAATTTGGTCTGGTCTTTCTCAAGCTATTATGTGGAAACCACTGATTGTAATATTTTCCAAGTTATGGAGCAAAAATTTCAGAATGACAAAAATAAAATGAGAAAAATCTGTTTAAGTGGCAGGAAAAATCATGTTCAAATTTCGAATCACAGTGTCAAGACTTTCTCAAGTTATAATATATTAAAATATTTTACTTGTTACAAGGGGCAGCAACTCAGAATGACACAAGGGAAATCAGCCATATTCAAACTTGTGTCTTAAGTTATCATGTGAAAACCACAAACTAGTTCTAGTCTTTAACCAGACAAGGAAAATTCAGACACTGATAAAATTAAATACAGTTCTTTTAACACTTTACAAAACCATGTCTGTACACACAGACTATAACCAATATCTACCTACATGTAGGGGCAATATATACAGAAAAACAGAAAGACAAAAAACAAATCAAATTTGTTAACTTTATTATTATTATTATATATTTACAATCCTTTATATATTTTCATTCCAACAAACAAAACAAAAACAAAGAAAAATTATACATAAAATTGAACAAGCTTCTACCCTATCATCACCAAATTATTACTCACATTTTTTTAAAGAAATTATTCAGCTATGGCCATTTAATACTAATTTGACTATTTGTTTCAAAAAGCCATGTAAGCGATTATAGTTATAATCAAACCACCTTTGCTAGCTAAGCGTTATGATTGGTTAATCTTATCGTAACCCTTGGCTAGGGAAGGTGTAGCCAAACATTCTTACCAATGGTTCTTCTTTAGCAACCACATTACAAAAAAGTTAAAAATTTAGTTCATACTGCAACATGTCGTGTCACAATTCTTCCACATGAAAAAAATGGTACCACACGAGCATATTATGTATGGATAAAAAATTTCCATACAATACTTGATCTATACACAAGCTGAAGATATACAGATGTGTTCAATCACTTGCTCACTTTGTTATTATCAGAATCGAAATATATAGGGATCTCACATTGGTACTCGTGGATTATCGAGGGTGAAGAAATCTGATAATCCACCAGTACTAATGTAGGGTTCTGTTTTTCTAATTTTAAAAAGTAGTAAATTTGCTAAATGAAGTACAAATTCTCCCAACCCAATTTTATGGTCATGACTTGAGTGTTTATGACATCGTTATTTTTTAATATGATGTTATTTTTTTTAACCCATCAACTGCCAGGAACTGCATTTTCACAAGTGACGGGAGCTATTTTTGACAAGAGGTTTGAAAATTACGTACAAATTAGAGAATTAACCTTCTACCATTCTCGGCAAATTAAACAAGGGATTACATTTGGATATTTATCACCTTGTGTGTGATTTGTCAGAATTCAACTGATGTCACATGTGTGATTCGATGTGTTCTTTGCAACAACAGGAATGTTTATCATTTTATTTACTAGAAAGCAAGCTTAGTATCATGGAAAAAACAAATTCTATTTGCATTAGTTTATAGATAATAATATCATGGGAGGGACAGATTCTCTTTACATTAACTTATGAATTACAAAATCATGTGTGGGACCAATTTTCTTTATATTAACTTGTCTAATACAAAATCATGGAATGGATTGATCCTCTGTACATTAGCTTATGGGTAACATATTGCTCTACTCGTGATAGTTTTTGTATTTGAAAATGCTTGCTAAAGCTTACATTTCAAAATAAAAAAATAATTAATTTGGAAAAATCCCATCACACCAGAAGGAATATCAATATTTAACCACCTTATGCACAGCCAATGAACAGTTATGTAATTCTGTTGAAGAATTTGTTTGGTTACTTTCTTAAAAACCTGCAGTGAATTTCACAAAAAGTTGTAAGTGTAAAATCTATTGTAAGTATCAGATGATCAAGGGAAATCATTGCGACTTCAGTGCTTACGATATGTTTTACACTTTTGACTTTTTGTGAAAAACACTGTAGAGTACCACGAAATACTTGTACAAAATTACTGTTACTGCAGTAGATATATCTATCTATACAGGCCATAATATATAATAATACTTACAAAATGTATTCAAATACTTTCAATTAAATGTGAGGTAAGCATTCTGAGATGTGTTTCCTATACCATTTACAAATTTACATTGTATTTTTGTTTCTAAATTTGATGATGTTGGACAACAAATGGCAACAATTGTTTGACTTCGATATAACTAAATCCCAGTTTACTTACAAGAATTTCGTCATACATTTATATGAATTTAGCATGACACCTGTAAACAATTTAATTTGATATGTGTCATGCAATTTGATTAGTCATTGGACATTCGGGAATATTGTTATACTGTAAAAACTTGATTTAGTATGGGGCTACCCCACAACCCCAACTCCTTATGTTTTCATTGGCATTACAAAGTAATAGTAGATTCAAATGCTTCTGTTTATTAATTCAATAAATGAAGTCTGTAAATACATTTTAATTCATTATGAGGAATGTTCACAATATTTGGTGGTGCTTTAATTTGTTTAAGGACAGTTCAAAACTTTAAAAAAAATATTTCTTCGATTTACTAAAGTACAAATTATATTTGTAGAGCACTTCAAGTTGATTTTTATTACTGGCGATATAATGGTTGATGAAAAAATATTTACAAATTTGAGACTGTGTAGGAAGCTTTGCTACCAATATAAGATCAAAGTATCACTATCTTAACTTATCTCAATTATGTTTTTTTTTACAACATCTAACAGTAGACAATTAAATTTAATCAACAATCTCATTAAAAATGGACAAGTGTTTTTAAATAATACTATCAGTCATTTATACACCATGAAGATATATAATATCTATGTTATAGTACTCTGTGTAATGTTGTTTAAATGGCTGAAAGATTATATCAGTAAAACCAAAACAAAATGGATCTATTAATCAAAGATCATTTCATGTACCAAATACGATAAAAAAACAAGAATGTACTTAAATATAATGTTTTCCTCAAGAACTAAGCACCATCCATCTGTTGACCAATTAGTACAACAATACCTAACAAGTCACAGGATTAATGTAATATTAAGGCTAGATTCTTACAGTGTCAAAATGTATGAATTACAAAATTAACTCCAACATGTTTAAAGCATTATATGTCAAAAAGAATCTAGCTTTGATGAAGACAATGGTCAATTAAAACATATTGTATGCTGTCAAACATTTTGGACAATTCAATGACATTTCAAAAAATGAGTTAAAGACTGCCTATGAACTAAATTACAAAGAAAGTTGCCAATTTTTTTTATTTTTTCAATTGGTATTTCAACTTAAATTCACAATTTTAAATTTTGAATTTGCATTTCTTTTATTTATTTTGTGACAGCAACATTGTATACATCTTATAAATCTGACAAATGCAAACATCTATAAACTTTTTCCTAATTTTTTCCATTTTACTTTATTTCTTACAGATAAATTACCATTATATGTGGAGATACAAATAAAAAAAAACACAAAAAATATCATGAAATATCATGGAAACAGGCAAATTATCACAATTTATTGAAATAATAATACAAAAAAATTAGTACACAACTTAAAAATTAACAATAAATAACATGGGCATTGACAAGCTAAAAACCAACAAAACAAAAATGAACGAAATAAACAACAAAATTCGCAAGAAATGACATGTTTATGTACATAACAAAAAAAAAAAAAAAAAAAAAATTGCAAGAAATGCCATATTATTGTGCTTTAGTACATAGTATGATTAGTGTTATATAAAATATGTGTTAGTATATAGGACTATTTCTTATTAGTTCTACACATGTTTATTTATAAGTAAATTTGTACTGAGATTATGAGAAGACTTAGAACTCAACCAAAAGACACAGATATATTTTCAAAATTCCTGTTAGAAATATACAATTAGACCTGTAAATAAACCCAGATGTAGGTGCTTTCATCTGACCCGACTTCTTATCTTCTTTCAAGACCACACACCATTATTTCTTAATTGCATATAAAAAAAGTGTTAGTTAAGCCAACAAATACTGATTAAGCATTTATAAATATTTCATGTCATTTATAGTTTTCAACTGCTACATTCATTGGTAAAATAATACTATGCAACATTGGGCAAGATAAGAATCCATTAAGGGAGGTTACTCCTGCTGAAACCATGCACAACAATTACAACTGGCCTTCTCAAAATGGTAGTTTTTGAAACCATTTGTTTTTTGTCTCTTTTCTTCACCACCATATATATTTGGGCATTATACATTATTATATAGAATTAGCAAGCAAAATCAATTTTCAATGACTAACCATTAAAGTTTTTAAAATCTATCTTTAATAAATTCAATTTTTTTTATATATTAATTGCTGCAATTCATTCGTCATACTGACATTCTTGAAACAGACAAAATTTAAAGTGTTGATTTCATTGCATAAGAACAAAGTATTTATATAACTTTTATGAAATTTAAAGTGTTGATTTCATTGCATAAGAACAAAGTATTTATATAACTTTTATGAATTTAAAGTGTTGATTTCATTGCATTAGTACATAGTATCTTAGATAGAGGTTATAGCATTGATGATTACAAGTACAAATCTAAACTAAACAAATAACAACAATTAAACCCTAAGTGAAAAAAAACAGGTGTTATGCATGCTAAATGACTAAATGTATTGATTTCTTGTCATCTTATCAAATGAACTAATTATTCATAATAAGTTTTTTATTTGCAACAGACGATATTAGGCTGAATATATATGGTAATGGTAAAATGGGATCCTCTTCCGAACATTTGTGTCCGTTTGATCATCTCCTAAGTTAATAGTAAGGAGAATCAATACAAACACAGATCATATTTTGAATTAAATTGTACAAAAATTTACCCACTTGACCTGATACATATATTTTTGTACTTCACGTGCAAACAATTAGGTACAACTTGTGAATCTCCATTTACATTGAGAAATCAGGTGTGAGTATGGAATTGATGATACTGCATTAGTGCCATAATAAATCATTTCAAAAAGTCATCTGTCATCAGATATATTTTTAGACATCAATAAGATTCTTTCTGTTGTATTCTTATACACAGAAAGCAATAGTGTTGCATAATGTAAATGGCTAATGTATGTAAAAAATCATATCAATGTGCTATCAATATGACTCAATTGAGCAGATCAGGGAAGTATTTACAAATACTGTGTAAAATTACTCTGCATTTTGATTTAAATTACATGCACCTCCTGTTGTTAATTTTGCATGAAAATGATTTTCATCAAAACTAATTACATTGTAATGAATATTAGATGAGAAAAAAAAACACCATAATTGTTTTCTAAGGTTTGTAAAAAGCAAATACTTAAAATTAGAACACACAAAAAACATACAATAATAATTTGTGTGGTATCTGAAATCTGAAAAAATATTTTACCTAGGTTATCTGGAAACAATCTTGTTTTAATTCCACAGAACAAATTTTCAATTAATCTTCTTAATCACAACAGAACAAATTTTCAGTTATTGTTTTAAAGCATCTACGGGATTTGGTTTCACAATAAAAAAAACCAAAAAAAAACCAAAAAAAAGTTTTTCATGTAGATACAATATGAAATAACAGTTTACAAATAACTGAATATCTATCATACATGATAAATGGTAGCTCTCCTGTGTATTATTCTGCTATCTATTAATAATCTCTGATAACAAATCACAAAGCACCAAAAATGCAACAAATACAGCAGTCGTCCAAGGCATTGTTTGGCATCACCATGGTTACTTCTAATTGTCCAACAGTAACCATGTAGTGAAGAGCACTGCCTACATTTTAATCAAACAGTCCAGCTTGATAGGCATCTTCGGTCCAACGTTGTCGTCGGTTTTTGTCCTGTAATCTTTTGCTTCGCCTAGGCCCACAGTTATAGTCTTCATCATCACTATCAGACGCATCACTGTATTCTTCCTCCATGTCTTCATCTTGAAAGTATTCCCATTTACCAATCGTACCATCCCACTAAAATATAATTATGTAAAAATAAGAATGAAAGTCAACTTAAGTCCCATTTATATTTATAAAAAGCTGGCTACCACAGAATAGTTAGCTGTAAAACTAGAGGCCCCAGAGAGGAAAGTCCAGTAAAAAATCCAATTTATTTGTACACATATGAGATGGTTACCACAGAGAGCTTGATAAGTTGAGTTGGAAAGTGTTGACAAAATTTCTATAAGACCCTATCCTATGCATTACTAGTTACTTATAAGAAATATAAGTTATGTTTATAAAAACAGGAAAAACTGCTTCACTTGTTTGCAGGAAATACATTTCTCAAGTCCCATAACATTTGGCGTAATTATTTTTTATATAATGTGAGATTAATAAAATTTGGCAATTGACATCTTGAAAGCTCAACAGGGAGCTTCATCATTTCTTAATCCTTTACATGACAATAAACAATCAGTGTAAGTGGTAATGAATTTGTCATCATAAATCAGTAACAGGTTTCTGCCTTATGCTCCTCCCATTTTAGGGATTTTCCACTAAATAACTGTGTGTATAACCATTAGCCAATCTGGGTATTCAGTGTTCTGGTTTTCAGTAGTCAGACAAATTGCTAGACTCAAAAGTGTACTCAGCTGTTTCCATCTGAGTTTTTGGACCTTTATGAAATTTTATCACTGATCGTTTCTTAAAATTCATTCATCCCCCAAGTATTTAGGGGGTATATAACTACAAAATTTCATTCTAGCGCCAGTGTCCCCATTGCAGACCTTGCACTACATGGCTGCAGATGAGATCCTTGTCTCATCCCCTGTCCCCATTGCAGACCTTGCACTACCTGGCTGCAGATGAGACCCTCATCTCATACCCTGGAGAACACTTGCAGACCTTGCACACTCCGGCTGCAGATGAGACCCTCGTCTCATCCCCTAATGGAGATCCCTCGCTCCATATCCCCTGTACTGGCGTATTGTCGGGCAGGCAGTTTCAATCCAAGGACTGCAAGTTGACTTGCCCTGACAGATAATTAAAATTTCAACGCTGAGTGTTTCCCTAGGGCCAAACTATTTGACATATTTAATTATTTAATAAAGATATTATATGTATAAACTCTTTGTCTGATTAAACTAGAACTTTCCAGAAGGCTAATAGGTTATGGCATTACACACAGTCTTTCAACCATTGATACTTAGGAATATAAGGCACACTGATGACTGGAAGTGTTTTGTGCAGACACATACAGTTATGTTACACACCACACAGGGTTATAACATAAACATTTAATTTTATCACATCTATAACATACAACAAATGTTTGTATAAATACTATAAGATTGCACTTTGTTTTTGCCTTGTATGTTTAGAGTTTTTAAATTTTAGCCAATCAGAAATTAGGATTCTTCATGGTGACTCTCTGAAACCAAACTAGCAAAAATTGAGGGAAGAGTGTAAAGGACTTACTATACACTGCAAAGTAACTTTTTACATAGATTTGTAGTTCCAGAGGAAACAAATGTCAAAATGTTAGACAGTCAGATATAAAGATTACTCATGGAAGTTTTATTTTAAGTCTGACAAGCAACAAATGAGGTAGATTGTTAGTAAGAATCTATTATACTGCAATCCATTGAAGTTATATTTTATTGACTTTAAAGACTCATAGATTTTGTTGAAAAATAGGTTTTGGGTCTGTGTAAAAAAGTAGGATGAGTTGAATACAAAAACACAAAACTGTCATGTATAAAATGTGCTAAAAATGACAATGTTCCCATGTCTAGAAAAATAGGAAAACATTTCTTGAACAATTTAATGAGATCAGGTCACAACTTAAATAGGTTTGCAATCTTTCTATTAAGTTTCATGCATATGGGTTGAAAGCTTTATGAGGAGTTCATTATATTAAAAAGGTACCCTCTCCTGAAAAGTTTATGCAAAATCAGAAAGTTCCGAAGTATGGAAAAATGGTAAAAGTTCCTTGAACAATTCCATAATAGCAGATGCACAACTTCAATATGTGCACAATCTTTAAGAAAAATTTCAGGGATCTTGACTAAAAGCTGAAGGAGGAATTGATTGCACAAAATGTGTACCCACTTTGGAAAAATTTGCTGACAAATGACTAAGTTACCAAGTCTGGAAAATAAGGAAATAAATCCCCAAACAATTACATAATAGCAGGTGGACAACTTCAATACATGTGTAATCTTTCTGTGAAGTTTCAGAGATCCGATTTGAAACCAGTAGGAGTTCATTATACATAATAAATACCGGCTACTGCAAAATTTTGAAAAATGATTAAGTTCCCAAGTCTGGAAAATAAGAAAAAAAATGTGAATAACTCCATAATTGCAGAGATCTGGGTTAAAACTGTAGAAGGAATTGATTACACAAAATAGGTACCATCTTCTGTAAATGTTCTAAAGTCCGCGAGTCTGGAAATTAAGAAAAAAATCCTTAAACTATTCCATAATAGCAGGTGCACAACTTTAATACATGTTATTTCAGAAATATGGGTTGAAAACTGTTACACAGAACATATACACTATCGACTTCTTACTATAATGCGGGCTTGCTCTGGCCAAATATGTCATAAAGGAAGTTTTTTACAAAAAATTTTTGTTCTTTGTACTAGCAACTGAACCTTAAATTCTGTATAAGGCTACACAGAAATTTACAGGTAAATCTAATTTCCCAGACCTCACATCTACTTAAACAAAATACGGGCACATAGGAGCCTGGATTGCTCACCAGACTAAAAGCTAATATTTGGCTCAGATGCATACAGAACTTCACGCTTTAAAAAAAAAACAAGATTCCCATACATTGTTGCATGTACATTTTATAATTTGTGATTTATGTTTTCCTTTAGTTCTTACTGTTTTGAAGATCTTGAGGAAAATTGGTAAAAATTGCTAATTTGACATTTAAAATGGAACAACTATAGGCAGTCATCCAACACATTTGTAACTGAAATCATGTTTGGTAGATGTAGTGCAGAATAAATTTTTTTTCAATGTCTTCTGTGTTTTCAAGATATTAAGGACAAACAGTTGAACGATAAAGACCCCTTTTGTAGATTTCGAAAAAGAGTAAGCTCATTGCAGCCGCTACAAAAGGCTAAATTATCCGCCCCTACCCAAAACGCCATACTTTTCCAGTGGCAGTCGAAATTGTATTCCCTATGACCTATCCCACCCCCATTTTCCATTGATTTATTGTTTGTTAACTTGTTCCTGTCCTGAAAATAGGTGAAATACTGCTCGCTGGACGTTAAGCAGACATCCAATCAATCAGTCAATCAACAAACAGTTGATAGTAAAAGGGGAATACCTTTTGTAAGGAGTCATCCAACACATAGGTCAAGTATACAAAAATAAGAAATACTATATATTTACCGATGTAGTCATCAATGTGTTCTCATATGGGTGCCAGGAAACATCTCTAACACACTGTTTGTGACCTGATAACTTCCTTACAATCTTTCCAGTCAAGAGATCATATACTAAAATTATAATTTAAAAAAATAGTGATTATTCAGAATATTTCATTTTGCTAAAAAACAATTGACTATCTTTTTTCCTAACAAGCAATGTAAGTGATGCTTAGTGGTTATAAAAACATTATCAGGAATACTTTACCAAAAGTATTTGTTCTGATATCTGTAAATTTATACTCTGTTCCTACCTCAAAGAACTGTTACTAATAAAATAGTATGATGCTAAATATATCTCTGTTACACATAAAATGGGTCAAAGACTCTAATTGACAGGTTACAGGATATAACTTAATATCGTTATATATCTGGGTTTCAACAGGCACTCTGTAAACTAAAGCACAGGTAAAACCCAGTGAAACTCCTGCTGGGTCCGCAACAGTCTACAAAACACTGTAGAATCCCAGAGTAACTGAGTATTTAAACAATTATCACCTCAAAACTTCTCCACAAAACAAAATTATTTATTTACAAAACGTATAAACCTGCCTGCTTAATACCACCAACTCATAGGTGATCAAAGAGTTAATCCACTGCCTTATTCATGATACAAGTGTACACCTTAGAAGTGTAACTTGTAGAACAAACACCTCAGTAGTGTAACATGTAGACCAATAATTTCAGGTCCATGAGAAATTCAGTGGTGATCAATCAACAGTCAAGTGGTCACCATGTTGCACTGTATAAAACTTACCGACAGCTGCTCCAGTGGCACACCCTGTGTAGACATATCTCTGCCCAGTTGTGTGTTTAGGAGAGAAGTGACATCTGATTAGTGTATGTAGTATTGCATGTCCTCTATAAGTCATTATAGAACTATCTCCCTCCAACATCTTTTTTGCCTGAACTAAAGAACAAAGTTAAAATTGAATATCACACATACGAGAGTCAAAATGATAAAATCTGTCAATGTTTTTAAAACTCTTAATGTATTGTTTGTTTTTTTGTTTGTTTGATGGTGTTTAACGCCACTTTCAGCAATTTTTCAGCTATATCATGGCGTCCAGATTTTATTGGGGGAGGAAGCCGGAGTACCCGGAGAAAACCCCCGACCTGTGGTAGGAAAACTGGCAATCCTTGTCAATTAAGATTGGAGTCGAGTACACCCTGCCTGCAGTGAGAATCGAACCCGCAATCTCAGTGTTGACAGACCACGTGATCAATAGTAGACGAACTACCTTGACCACTCGGCCACCGAGGCCCATAACTCCTAATGTAATAACTACAAGTAAAAGTTCTACAACTGTACTTCATAAATGTATGGAAAATTATACAATGAATAAAACTTGCAAGTAAACAATACATTTTGTGATCACAAAAATAAATAATTTATATCAAACCAAATTACTGAAATGAATTAATTAAATTAAATAAATACGCAGGAACTCAAGAGTTACCTTTCCTTGGTACTTGCTGCCATCTATAATCCCATCGTTGTTTGGAAACAGCTGTTCTTGAAGCCTGTATATGAGCAAATGAAGAAAAGATGAGAACTATACAACTGGAGCTTCATCATTCATAATGAAACACACAAACTGTTAATAAAAACTGCCTTAGTGCCTACCCTGTTTGGTCAAGCTCATGCTCTTTTAGTATATCCAAAAATGTGAAAATTAAAAAAATTGTTTAAAAAGTTAAAATGAGCGTTTTGAAATTAGATGTTTTTTTTGTGTGTTTTTTGATGATACAACAATTTTCCAATGTTAATTTTGACATTGTTTTGTAACCTAGGGGCAGTTTATATCTATTCGAGACCCTTCAGGTAATGCTGTTTGCTGTTAAACCACAGGAGCAGTCTCTCAGTGTATCTAAATAACATAGAATTTTATGAAAGCAGACACAAATTTGTAAACAATATAAGATCCTGTTAGAAACAAACCAGGCTGATTTACATAGTAAAATTTCCATATCAAAAGTCAAGGACAATTTGTGAGATGTAAATAAAAGAGGAATTGTATAAGATATGGCCCTGTTACCATGGCAAAACAAATTTACTTTTAGATTTTCACAATTGAAATGTCCACTATGAAATAATAACTAGAGGCTCCCAGGAGCCTGTAATCGCTCACCTGGAACCCGAATGACTTCAACTTTATTAAAATTTTTGAAATTAACAGTTTCATTCAAGTTGTTATAGCTTTTAAGTTACTGTGCAAAAACTAAACATTTCTTCAAAATTTTAGTTAAGTACAATAACACTTTTAAGGCGCCATCTGACAATTTCTGAAAATTAAATGGTCTGTAGGCCTTGTCCTTTAGGGTAATTTAGAAATTTACAGTTTTACTCTACGTGTGTTATAGACTAATTTATAATACAAAAATAGGGCATCTAATGGGACATTAAATGATACCCCGCCACTATATTTGTCATTAAAGTTATAAATAAATATATATTTAAAAGTTTTTTTATTGCGATCTGCACGCTATGATTATATAATAAAACTATATATGACATTCACCACATGTCCTACCCAAGTTTTTCAAGTACTGAACTTATAATTACTATTTTACTGATCATCCTAAAAATTGAACTTGACCTGTATTTTATTGTTCTTAATAGCTGTGCAAAATATCGTTCAAATCCATTGACGTGTTTTCAAGTTATCATCTGGAAACCTTCGAGGGATGGACAGACCGACGGACAGACACTGAACAAAACGGAGGGTAAAATAGGATTCAAGACCATTGACCCCGTTGGGAACAATATATTTATATATATATATTATATATGAGAGAGAGAAATGAGTTATCTTTCTTAGACCAGTAAATTTCAGCATTGTACAAATTTTAAAGTGGAAAAACTATAATTAATATTTTTCTGATCATCCTGACAATTGAACTTGACATTTATTTTATTGTTCTAAATAGCTGTGCAAAATATTATTCAATTATTCCATTGACGCGTTTCCAAGTTATCATCTGGAAACCTTCGGGGGACGGACGGACGGACAGTATAACATAATACGTCGCCACTTCGTGTGGCGGGGTATAAAAACTGATCATTTGTTCAAATTCTTAGTTAAAGGGCAATAAATCCTATCAAGAGTCATCTTGCAATTTTGGACTCAGCATTTGTAGGGCTTCTATTGCTGATCATTTGTTCAATTTACTGTTTAAAATCTAGCTGCTATAGTTTTCAAGTTACAGGACAAAAATGGAAAATTTCATTTAAAAAATTGTCATTTAAGGGCAAAAACTCCTATAAGGAGTCATCTGACAATTTCAGACTTAAATGGTGAATTGTAGGGCTTGTATTGCTGATCATTTTTGCTATTAACAGTTTCACTCTAGCTGTTACAGTTTTTTTAAGTTACAGGACAAAAACGGAAAATTTCATAAAACATTGCCATTTATGGGCAATAACTAATATAAGGAGTTGTCTGACAATTTCAGACCAATCAAGTGAATTGTATGGCCTTTATTGCTGATCATTTGTGCAATTTACAGTTTCAATCTAGCTGCTATAGTTTTCAAGTTACAGGACAAAAACGAAAAATTTAATAAAAAATTGCCATTTAAGGGCAATAACTCCTATAAGGAGTCATCTGACAATTTCAGACTAATACAGTGAATTGTATGGCTTGTATTGCTGATCATTTTTGCAATTTACAGTTTTACTCTAGCTTTTATAGTTTTTAAGTTACAGGACAAAAACAGAAAATTTCATTAAAAAATTGCCATTTAAGGGCAATAACTCCTATAAGGAGTCATCTGACAATTTCAGACTAATTCAGTGAATTGTATGGCTTGTATTGCTGATCATTTTTGCTATTTACAGTTTTACTCTAGCTTTTATAGTTTTTAGGTTACAGGACAAATAGGGAAAATTTCATAAAAAATTGTCATTTAAGGGCAATAATTCATATAAGGAGTCATCTGACAATTTTGTTCCAGATGAGCTAAAAAACAAACAAACAAAAAACTGCACTTTACAGGGGAGTAACTTTTAGTTTAATTAGTTATATGCAGGTCACAAATCAAGGCAAAAACTAAATTTAATATAAAATATAATCTGCAGACACTGATATCATCAATACTAACCTTTATACCAGCTTCAGAAGAAAACATTCTTATGTCCCATAATTTCATGGTCTGATCCTTAGAGTTGGAAATCAAATACCTGGCATCTCCCTAAAATAAAACATCACAGTACACACTACATTCATGTTTGATGGACGACAGAACATGTGATGATAATAAAGTAGAACAAGAAAGAAAATATTTTCTATTCACAATGTGTATATAGCCTTAGTCATATTTGGTAAAAATGTTTTTTAATTCTGATGATAAAAGCTATACAGCATGAAATTCTTACACAATTCTCAAGGTCCTCATGCACTAACAGCATGAGACAATCATATCTCCAAACGAATTGTAGAATATAAAAAATGAAGGTTTTTTATAACTTGTGCTTATATATAATGTTCATAGTATAGTATACAGAGATTATCAAAGCTTTCTACCTGATTTACATGTACACAGGTCAACAATCATTATGTGTATTTCTTGTGATATTTAATGAAGTTAATTAGGTATAAAATTAAGAGAATTCAGAAAGTGTTAGCTTGTATGTCTATATTAGAAACATTGTTGTATGTTGCAGAAGTGAACAATACCACTGTCATCATTCCTGAATGCTCAATGCCTTGCAATGGAAATCTTTCCATGTAATATTACACTTGACTACTAACCTTGGAGTCTATATATGTTATACCATCAGCATGTCCTGCTAAGGTACCCACTGGTATTGGATTTTCATCTCTCAGTGTTCGCCTATCCCATACCTTAAACAGAACAAACAATTAATCCAACAAATAAATGTAGAAGACTAGTCTGAACAACAGTATAAATACTACAACTCATTATGCAAGTACAACTTAAGTTTTCTTTATTCAGTATAATATTAAAATTAAAACCATGGTGATATTTACAGTAAAAGCAAATATAGCAGCAACTTAAATGCCACTTGATTCCAGGTAAGTCACTAAAGACACTGTTTCGTTGGCAGTAAGAGTTTGAGTCAAACACTATTTTTTATTACTGTACAGTACCAGACAGTGATAATATACAGTAAATTGTGCTAGCAAAACTAAATATTTGTATAAAATAATGGTAGGAAAGATAGTTATAATATAAGAAATCTTTCTCCAAAACTAGAAAATTACCATACCTGGAGTTAACTAATACTAAAAAGCTGGTTTTTATACAATGTATAATTTCTGTGATAAATATATCATTTCCTGATGATTTAGTGAACAAAAATCTTCAGAATATGCAGTTGTACATTTAGATTTATTACCATATTTAGTTAACTACAAAGTGTAACAAGGGAGATAATCTTACCTTACACAACCCATCATCTCCACCACTGAATAAAATATGTGAGGAATCATCGGCAAAGGCTACAGCATTAATATCATCTTCATGGGCATCGATCTGAAATAATATAATTACATAGATACTATTTTGAAGATTGGTAAAAAAGAGCAGAAATGTCTGTGCTGGAAGTGAAATTACTACACAATATAGAAACAACAATAGTAAAATAAGAATAGAAAAAACAGAATTCTGCTGTAAATGTAAAAAAAAACGTCTGAGCAACAATACCTGCACATATACATATGCAAATTAGTTAATTAGTCAAGTAAACTTTCTATATTTTCATTTATGTTTTGTAAAATGTAGATACTAGTACTGCCAAATGAGTGTATATAAAAAAGAATTGCCCTAAACATTTCCGTTACCTACTTTTAAACTTCTTGTATCTTCATGTCTGTCATATATGTATATACATCCATCATTTGCTCTGTAAAACAATCATTAATTTTTTTTTATTTTAAAAATTTGTTAACAATCGCAGAAATGATGATTCATTGTACCCATAAACAATTGGCAGAGCCATAAACATATAATTTAAATTTATACAAAACTGATCAGAATCATTGAACTGGATAAACAAAAGTCCACTGCTATTTATAAAAACATTTCATTACATTTAAATATAAGTATAAACCTTTGATCTCTCGTTAGGTTCCGTTTTGTTGTCCAAAGTATATTTGAATTATAGAATAAAAATACTTTGTTGTAAATGTAATAATTAATTGTACCTAACTACTGACATTTGATTGACTAGAAAATATTTTCTATCAGGGACGGGAAGAATTTTTCTTGTGACATAATATATTACAGAACACTTTGTGTATTGATCTTTTTTTTTTTTTTTGGGGGGGGGGGAATGTAAAATTCTACAAATTAAATTATTTTATTTTTTTCTAATGTTAGAATTATTTATATATAGTAACTACAACAAATATTTCCCCTTTTCAGAAATAGCAAATTTCTGTTGTGCACATTAAGTATAATATTACAAAATGAGCACCGTAATTATTTTGTTATCCCTCTTTGGAAAAATATTTTTTTGTAGTTCATCCTTAAATAATTTAGCCCCTCCCCTAGATATTACCCTTGAATGATTAGAATGTAAAAAATGCTCTCATGTAAATGAGATAAATAGTTACCCTCCAAGGATTTCCCTGTTGTCTGAAGAAAATGTCAAGGAGAAAATACAAAAACTATGATCTCCTGGGAATAGGTGTAGTGCTTTGTGTGTGTCTTCTTCACCATATATATTGCATAGATGAACTAAACAAAAAAGAAGACTATCATTACTCTATGGAATCATTGTATTAACAGAAGATGGATCACAAGTAAATTTGTGAAGCTTTAAAGTTGTTTACATAAACTAAATAGATTTCCTTCAATAAAAGAAAACATTTACACTAAACTAAAATTTTATTTCAATGATGCAAATTTAATCTAACTCAATCCATAAAGCAGGATATGAATGGAAAACAAGATTTTACATAAAATATTATATAATAAAAATTTGTAAGTAAAATACAACTGGTGCAATAACATTCTTTCTCTGCAAAAAATAAAACTTGAGTGAAAATGTATAAAATGATATTAGATTGATTGATTGATGTTTAACAACCAGCAAGCAATATTTCAGCTATATTCAGGACATGTATACACATAGAAAATCTCCACATCAAACAATTATGATTGCTCTCCACAGAAAAATATCATTTCATGTAAACAATGTGATACCAGAACATTATCAATTTAAAATATTTGACTTCCTGTCCTAATAATGCCTGATGCTACATTAGGGCTAAAACAGTATTGAAAGTGTCTTAATATACATTCAACAAATAAACCAAACTAAAATAAAACTTACTACAGTCAGACCAGCTGGAGTATGCCATATATAAACCATCTGGACTGTAAAAATAAAAAACAAAATGTCAGAATTAAAAGATAAAATTATTGAGTCATAAAATGTGTTGCTTTCTATGTATTTAAATACAACTTACTTGATAGGTTTCTTAAATTTGTGTTACAGAAAACTGAACATCACTAACAGACCTAGTCTTCAGAAAGATATGGTGATCCTGGAGAGCACATGTAACTGATAACATTTTACTCATACAGTCAACCCTGTCTTAAGTAACCTCTGAAGGGAAATAGTAAAAAAAAAGGTCGCACAAGACATGGTCAAGATGTTTGTATACCATTCAACAAATCATGTTTTCAGCTTGTGAAATTGTAGACCTGTATTGTTTCTTTTACAGTGTGCAAATAAGATATACACCCGATGCCGAGGGTGTGTAAAACATGTCTTGGGCCTCCAAACATCAACAAGAAGAATGCCCAAGTGGAGTATTATTTATCATTAAACATTGATAAACTTATTTGACCTCAATGTTTTCTATATATAAATGTGTGTTTTTTCGTGCACTAAAGTGGAAAATCTCCAATTTATAAGTGATTTATGTTGGTGTGCATTTGGTTCAATTTGACTGCCTAGTTTCAAGCCATTCGAGAAGTTCCAAAGGGGACTCTACGTGGTAATTTATTTTTCCAGTTATGTATATTGCAAATCCTCAGGTTTCTTTTCTTTTCATGGTCTGGGAAGCAAAGGAATTTTGGGAGGACATATTTTGTATTTTGAATATTAGCGGTTTACAAACCTTGGAGTTGCATTTGCATTTTATCCATACACACTGGAAATGCACCCATAGTAATATAAACATAAAGTATCAATGAACAAGTTAAAATATACCTCAGAGGCATTGCTGGGGAAGGGCACATAAAAGGGTAAAGGCGCCAATCAATTCAAAAGAATATGACAAAAAAGAAAATGTGACTTCCAAAATGGATTTCTGAATTTCCATGGCCTCACCATGAAAATGACTTTATGTTCTGTGATAGTTGCAGGTAAAAAAGAAGGGCCAGTTGCAGGTCTTCTTATGATGTACATACAGTACTTTTATTGGTTTCTATTTCTTAGCATTTGCATTGTTTTTCAGGATGACTTAATATGACAGTTCAGATGATGATGATACTGAGATGAAAGAGAGTGCCTACCATTTTCAACTGGACATTGATAATGATAAAAGAAATGAATGATACACATTTTTTATTTAAATTTAACAATTTATTTTTGGGCCTTCAATCTGTCTTGGGTCTGTAAATTTCTTTATGTTGTAGGCACAAATGACCCTTACTACTAGATTCTTATTGCACAGACTGCTTTGAATCAAGTAAAAAATATTAAATAATATTTATTTGATGTTATTATGAAAGTAAAAATATACAACAATTTTTTTATTTTGATTTCTGATTGTATTATCACATGTCAACTTTATTCCCCATTCAGTTGTTGTATTTTCCTTTGTACTGGTTTTACTGGTATTCTTGTGTTTTAACAATATGCTCTTTGCAGAAAGTGCAAATCAGTTGAGAACCAGTGTACACCAGTTTGTAATTACCCTTGTTGCAAGAACATATATTTAACATGACATGAGAAACATTATCATTTCCATTCCAAATGGCAATAACATCGAATGGCCACACTGATGACCATTCAAATTGACAGGGCAATCTGAACTTCGCTTCTAAAGACAATAACTTTTTTTATCACATCAAACTTTAGTTTTACCATTGACGGTCTACAAATCTTTTCATCAGAGAGGGTTTATTTATTTTTTAATGACTTAAATTGTCTCCATATTTTTTTACCAGATTTTCTTAGTGAAAACAGACAAAAAACACAGTTGTAAGTCACATAAGACAGGGAGTCTTTATTTAAAGTTATATAGATAGAGATGAAATATCGAATTTTCCGAGTGACAGAAATCATGGTAAATCACATGTGAAAATTATCGTTTATTTTCACTCTCGGGTTTTTTCCCGCCAAAATTGCAGTTGGTTTTGTACTATACAGATATTCATTCACCGTTCATAAAATTTAGGATTAAGCATTCAAATTTTACGAAAACAATTTTGATCTATATAATAAATAGGATAATCAATTGGGCATCGTGAATATCCAAAATATGATCACTCCTGCCGCATAAAGCATCAGATTAAACGTGTGCGCGGAACTTGTTTAATCAGATGCGTTATGCGGCACGAGTGATCATATTTTGGATATTCACGATGCCCAATTAATTATCCTATAAGTAAAATGAATAGGAAAATGCTGGAAAGGAATAAATATGGTCTGATTTTACACAGGAAGTCATTATATAGAGGATGTCCCTAACATTAATATTAAAAAATTAAATCTATTAAAAAGTGATGCTAAACTTACAAATTATTTTGAAAACGGGTAATAACACACGTTTAATTCTACATACATACCTAAATGCCGTGTCTAGGACACTCCATCCTACATCTCTAGCTCTTATAGTTCTAAATTTATCAAATTTACCATTCTCAGTGTCATATATTCTGACATTTTGATCTGCAGCAAAATAAAAATTATTATCATACTTCATGCAAAAATGCTGTCTTTTTATTGGACAGTAACCATGGTTTAATTTCTACTGATTCTCATTTTAGCCCCGCCCATTATAGCAACAGGTGTTAATTCCTCGTGATTTCCTCCCAACGCGTGATATAAACAAAATAAACACCCGCTCAAACCGGAGAATTCCGAACTGGAAAATTATCAACCGCTCCAGCCGAAGTTTACAGGTGATATAAAAAAATTATCAAAAAGAAATTTGCCAATCTGTAAAATGATCAGCCTTATCAACTAAAATTTACTGACAGGTCGTGTGTCTTTCCACGCAACAAAGAAAACAAATACATGAAAATGGGCAATTATTATTTGGAAAAACAACTAGCAGACTAACAAGCATTTTTTCCATTAAAAATACGATTCAATACAGTCATGACAGTATGTGGTAGTTTACATTTCTTCAATAGATAATAGGCATTCAGTATAATAAAAATGCCTTTGAACTTGTGTGTTAGGGTAAATTATCACATGAAGACAAAAATTCCCTCGACTTCCTTGATAATTTTTCTTCAATTGATAATCTACCCTAACACCCAAGTTCAAAGGCAGTATGATTATATTACATAATAGATTCTTATACCTATTTCCTAAATAAAAATATTAATACTAATATTGATTTTAAGGTGTTGTTTACCAGGATGATATTTCCAAAGTTCGAAAGACTTCAGTAGGAGTAAGGAGGATACATTGGCAGGCATGCTTGTGTGATTTTGTTCTTTAGAATGTAATATTTATGGTGATATAATTTAAAACATTTACATACAATAAATCAAAATATTGTTATTCAAAATACATAACACAGCATTCACTCTTTACAGTGACAATGTTTGTTGCTATCACATAATGATGTTAAACTAAATTTGCTGTTATAATGGACCACATGAAACCTTTCCTGAGTATAAGTTGGTGTTGGTCAGGGTATTTAAATTTTTGGAAGATGAACTTCCGGTAGTTTAAATGCAATAACTATTGTTCTCTCTGCAGTTTAATCAATGGAAGCTTTAAATTTGTCTAAGAGAAATCAATCAAACATTGAATAATTTTCCTATTCCAAAAACAAAACTCCTCCTGATGAAAATACATGTGCCTACATGTACATTGATTGTAGGGAGGGATTGTTGTGCAACTCTGAACAAAAAATAACTGAACTGTATTATTTGGTATGTGCCATGTGAAAAAAAATTGTCTATACAACGATTTGAAGAACTCTTTAAAAATTTCAATCTATTATTTTGCAATGTTTTCAAAAAACAAGATTAATTGAAATAAATGAAAAATAAAAAAATTGTCATTAAATTCCACTAAACATATATAATTTTTTTACGATCATTGGTTATGCTTTCTGTATTATAACTGGACAGGCACCACCCCATTCATATTTAAAGTAAGACTTTACAACAAAAAGCTCCTTAGAGCTTTTAGCCAACTATATATGGGGAATTTGGGGATGCACTTGGCAGCATGGAGGGTAAGTAAAGGCCATTGGAAATGTCAGTAAAATTCATTGGACAAGTGTTTGTTTTCAAATTATTTTATTTAACAACTTGCTCTTACTATGAGTGTCACCAGTAAATATAGGCATATATAATTTTTTTCCACAATTTTGAAATGTTTTCAAATAACATTAAAAATTAATCAATGAATGAATTACTTTTCCCTGTCAGATTTAAAGTACCCAATGAATAAACTCCACTGAGAACAAAGGTATTGTATTCAAACAATGGAATAGTTCATCTTCCAAAAATTTAAATACCTTGACCAACACCAACTTATTCTCAGGTTTCATGTGGTCTGCTTTAAATAAATTCATGTGCAACGCAGTTTGTACAATTGTTAATAATCATTTTAATGCAATAATGAATATTCTGTTCTAACAAATGTCTTGTATATTCAGAGGGTACCATGTAATGTTGAATATTTAATATGCATGTTAAAGATCATTCATAATTACTGTGGAACAGATCTAATCTTACAACATTAACTCCTACCGCAGGTCGGGGGTTCTCTCCGGGTACTCCGGCTTCCTCCCCCAATAAAAACTGGATGCCATGAAATAGCTGAAAAATTGCTGAAAGTGGCGTTAAAACACCATACAAACAAACAAATACAACATTAACATAGCCACTGGACAAGGAAGTTGAGGTCATGGTCAGCAGTCCCCATACCAGACTGTCATTACTCATTGGTTGGCCAAATAAAAAAAATTGTCAAAGGACCTGAAAAGCTACAGTTCCTCAGCTAAAGCTTACAAAGATATAAAGCAAAATGTTAAGTGTTATAGTCAAAATACTATGACCTGTCAGGTATTTTTTACCTATTGCTCAATCAATTTCAAAAGTAGATAACAGCTGTTTAGAAAATCTTCAATCTGTTTTACACAGAAAGAGCTAGCATTTAAATTGCATGACTCAGGTAACTTTACTGGAGAGATTGCTATAGGGTTTAATGCAAGTTAGAAGTTAAAGTTACCCGAGTCCCACATGAGTAGCTGCAATTTAAATGCCCAAGTTATCACTGATGAAGAGCTTTAAAGAAAACAGATTGAAGCAGTTTTCTAAACAGCTGTTATCTGTATTAAGAATTGGTTGACCAATTGGTAAAAAATACCTGACAGGTCATTGTATTTTGACTATAACACTATATGTCACTGGAAATCGCAGGTTAGACAAAAACCTAAACATTGTAAAGTACCATTAAATGAACATTGTGACCAAGTTAAGTTTCAATCAGCTCAGTGAGTTTAAGGATTAAAGCATCGGATCCAAAACAATGAAAAAGGCTCACATGACCCTTCAGGTCAGCTAAACCCTGGCATGATTTATTCTAAATGTATACAACATACCCTGAGCAGCTGAGAGGAATATGTTTCCTTCTTTCGAATATGTTCCACAGAATGCCTTACTAAAATAATTATCTACAATTTGTCTGTGGTTTGGAAGATATCTAAACAAATAAAGATGTTTATATGAAAGATGTAAAAATACAATGTAAACCTGTAAAATGCATAAAGACCAAGTCAAGTGATATTCTGTCAGATGTACAAAGACCAATTTAAATGTTTATCAGTACGAAGTACATGTACAATACAATTTAAAAGTTTATCTGTGATCTGAATATATCAAGTTTTTATCTGTGATATGTGCAAAACACAGAATAAATTGTTTAACTATGAGATGAACAAAGACCAAGTGGAGTGTTACACTTGACTTGTTATTGGAAATCTCACAGATAAACACTTCACTTGGTCTTTGTCCATCTCACAGTTAAACAAGTAATTACAAGTCAAGTGTTATCTGTGAGACGTACAATACAATTAAAATGTTTATCTTTATGATGTATTAATACCAAGTGTTTATTTGAGCTGAATGAAGACCAATTGAAAAGTTTCTCTATGAGATGTACAAAGACCAATTCAAATGTTGCACGTGAGATGTAAAAAGAACAAATAAAGTGGTTATATGTGAGATGTACAATTACAAGTTAAGTTCTAATGTTTTGTGGTATAAATTGATAACTATTTGAACAACATTATGTATATTAAGTATAAAATATTTTTTGAAAACCTTATGAAGGTCAAAATCACTAAAAGACTTACTGACAACATATTGCCCTCCTGTCCCCACAACTGAACTGTTGATGTCCTCTGCTTCCTATCTCCCTCTACAAAATTAAAACAAAGTTATGGGGTATGTAAATTAATTTACTGACTTTGAAATAGTCTATGCAAATGTATCCAGAAAGAGGTTTTGAATTAAGTCATCCCCACTTTAACAAGCAATTTTCTTAAGCTATAACCTTTTATGTGACAACCTCTAACGTGACCTCAATTCTCGTCTACCATTGCAAAGCATTTAATGTTACTTAAACCTGTATACAGCAAAAAACTGTATCGTTTTATCTAAATTCACTGACAAGTTTGAAGGATACAAAACACACGTTACTCTGGTAAATCTTTTATTTCAATGTAAAACAAGGACTGACTGTTTTGATGTTTTTAACCCTTTTGAACATTTTATCATATAACTGAGTATATAGATAATTATTAATTACCCTAAGAAGCATTTCAACAACAGTTGTGAGGGGTTTTCTTTTCATGATCACATCCTTCGGTAATCTTCCTGAATCTTTCAAAACTTGAAGTTTCAGATCATTTATCTGAAAAAAAAAGATCATAAATCGTAAACATTGAGAGATGGATATTCTGAGACTTATATAAAATCTGTCACCTTATCATATACTAGAACTTCGGATGCAGTGTATGCCCACCATAGAGAAATCAAAAAAAAAAAAACAAAAACAAAAACCAACTGTCTGGTAAAGAAACAAGACAATCTAGATACCTTCAATGGTCATAAACAGCTGTTTGATAAAGAAACAAAACAATTAAAAAACCATGGTTAGATGATCCTTCCTGAACAATGGCTTTTAAATATAATTAAACAATTAATGTATGAGTTAACATTTTTGTGGTAACAAACATTAAGTATGTTGATGATATGGAGGTATGAATTTGTCAGATTTTGAAAGTGTATAAAGAATTTAGTTCTAATCTTCACTGTTGAGTAAATAATAAAAGAATAAAGTAATGATCATGAGTATACAATAATTCTACTACACTAATACTGATTTTTATGATCTTAAATAAAAACTGTAACAAAAAATTGAACCCGAATAATAATAACTTGAGGGTACAGAATAAATTTTGGAATTTTTAGGAACAATGTCATTGTAGTGTTATTTTGTACATGCATTTTTTTTAAGTTTTGTAGTGGTTCCCTTTTATGGATCTTACATACCAAGTTCGGTTCTAAGTGCATTGATTGTTTGTTTGTTCATTTAAATAGTGTTTGATGCCACTTTTAGCAATGTTTCAGTTATATAGAGGCATCCAGTACCAGGAGAAAACCGGGAACTTTGGTGGGAAAACTGGCAATCCTTGTCAAATAAGATTGGAGTCTAGTAAGCCCTGCCTACGGTGAGACTCAAAACCACATCCTCAGTGTTGACAGTTATGTAATTTATAGTACCATATCCACTTGGCCACAGAGTCCCTACTCAATGCATTGAAATGTTTTATATAAATAAAGTACATTATACATGTACAAATGTAAGTACCCATAAAGAAAGTCACTAGCTACTTTCGTTTATTTTTCATGAAGGTTTTTTTCCTCCTTTTTGTTAATAAATCTCTATTTAGTTTTGCAATGTAAAGTTAATAAATGTCAAATGAGGAAATCAGATCTGAGGTTGAGTGCGCCATGCTTTTTGCACATTTATACAGAACTCTTGTAACAAACATACAAATGTATTTATTAGTGGTTTGTGGATTGTCCCTTGCAGGACTTAACTTATTGCATTCAATTTTAATTTTAAATTCAGCATTTAACTATTTACTTAAAAAAGTTGAGTTGCAATTTGCAAGAATTAAATAATGCACAATTAGACTTAGTTTATCATTGATTTGAGAGAAGCATGTTGCGAAAAAAAATTATGAACCTGCTGCCACAGCAGACGACATGGACAAAAGATGCTTTTCAGTCAGATGATGTAAAAACTCACCATAAATGCAAACTGTACTTTTATACTAATAAATTCTTTCAAGAATGCAAATCTGATCTAACCATATTGTTTCCAATGTACTGATATGTTGGTAATATGAGTTAATCTCCAAATGGATTTATGAATGTCCTAATGTGTGACCTTAATATAGATCCTGGTCCAGTATATATATAATTTTGTTAATAACTTTTATACAAAAATTGAAAAACAGAGTAAATACATAGCAAAACAAACAATTATACATAATTATAATGTGACCCAGTTAAGTGCCATGCTATTAAAATACATTCTAATTTGTAGCCTCATTTTAAGCATCAGAACTATGTTCCAAAAAATGACATGGTTTCAGAGTAACCACTAACTGGAACAGAATACAAATAATTATTCATATATTTTTGCTAGCATAAATTTCAGATTTATTATATTCTTCATTTTCATAAACACTTAAAACTTGTCACTTAAAAAACTGTGCTAATGAACAGCTAGATGCCTCTACAAATACAATGACAAATAAATGGGTGGTTACTGAAAGTAGTTGAGAAGGTATAGGTTAACATTAGACTTTAATTATATCATGTTGTTCACACATATATATATGTAGGTTTTGCATACAATTTATATAAACGAAATGACACAGAAATTCTTGTTTAAGTTCTAAATATTATCATGTTAAACAATTGAACTCGTTTCTGACCAGGTACTATGTGTCACATCATAAAGTGTTAGCCCCAATTATCACAAAATTAAGATCTAGATCATGTTGTTTATAAACTAAGTGATAAATACCCCAATCCAATACCCAAATCCCAAAGTTGGGCATCAGAGAATTTTATACCCTATAAGGGAGATTGGAAACTTGCAGCTGTTATGTCTATGACATAACAAAATTTGTTGTTATGGACATAGGATAACATTCTACAATGTTGATTGTTGGGTATATTACACATTTTTTTAACGATGCTTTCAATATTAGACATAATAGAACATTCTATAATTATTGATTAAGAACATTTATAACATTAACCCTGTAGTTAATCAGTGACATGGTTAAACCATATTTCTCTAATTTTGACGTAATATTTCTAACGCTTGACTGGTGTGGAAAATATAGTGAATTTGCTGTTCTCAGCAGTTCATTGGTTAAAAATAATAACGTCACAATAACAACTCATGAAGTCATAAACAAAACCAAGTATTCAAGTCATGAACGTAAAAATCCGATAATCGACTCGTTCCAATGTAAGATCCTATATTTCTCCTTACTTTAGTTCAATATTAGAAGCAATAAGGGATAAGAAATATTGAACAAGCTTTGTGTTTAATAACAAGGCATTACAGAGTACCTCCATAATAAACTTACATCTATTCTACTGGTGTCTGGATTGTCATCAGCTGCAAATATAAGTTACAGTAGTTATTAAATCTATAATTTAAAACGTTTGACAGCATTGTATGGATGAAAATGATGACTTCCTTGTAAACCAAATTTAAAAACAAAACTGGATCCCGTGGCAATTATTGCTTATACACCACAGACATTGCATAAACAGCTGTTATATATTCCAGTGTTGTTTATCAGTTGTACTAGTATTGCTGATTCCTGTGTTGTTTACTGGTACATGTAATTGTATTCCTGTGTTGTTTACTAGCAGTTGCATTCCTCTTTCCCACATTGTTTAAAAGTAGTACATTTATTGTATTTCTGTGTTGTTAATTGGTAGTTGCATTCCTTTGTTGTTTACCAGCATGAATTGTACTCCTGTTTCCTGTGTTGTTTAAATTTGATTCTGTTCCTGTGTTGTTTATAATTATTGGTAGTTATATTTCTTTGTTGTTTACTGATAGTTATATGTCTGTGTTGTTTACAGGTAGTTGTATTTCAGTGTTGCTTACAGCTAATTGTATCCCTGTGTAGGGATTAAAATAATTAGTAGTTTTATTGTTATGACAAGCTGTAGCACAACTATACACTAGCACACATGTATATGACAAGCTGTAGCACAACTATACACTAGCACACATGTATATGACAAGCTGTAGCACAACTATACACTAGCACACATGTATATGACAAGCTGTAGCACAACTATACACTAGCACACATGTATATGACAAGCTGTAGCACAACTATACACTAGCACACA
Organism: Limnoperna fortunei; assembly: GCA_944474755.1. Lineage (NCBI taxonomy): Eukaryota > Metazoa > Mollusca > Bivalvia > Mytilida > Modiolidae > Limnoperna > Limnoperna fortunei. The sequence continues at coordinate 66,047,456 of OX104112.1, forward strand.
TGTATATGACAAGCTGTAGCACAACTATACACTAGCACACATGTATATGACAAGCTGTAGCACAACTATACACTAGCACACATGTATATGACAAGCTGTAGCACAACTATACACTAGCACACATGTATATGACAAGCTGTAGCACAACTATACACTAGCACACATGTATATGCTGCTTCAATGTACTGTTTACTGTATTTGTCACAATCAGAATCAAAATAATTAATGCATACCATACTTTATTGTCTTTTTAACATGTGTGGACATTCTATTCGTGATATTTTACCACTTACAATGGCTCTGGATGAAGTATTTTTGAATATAATTCCCTCTTATGTTAAAGCATGAAGTATGGTGTGCATGAACTATTTCCGAAGTATTTTATATCTATAAAATATTTCAAAACCTAATATTTATAAGTAAGGTTAATTCTTTACTTCTTGCTAGTACATGTAAATGCTAACTTTCCTAGACAACCATGTGGAATGTCTATGTGGCTGCCATACATATAAATGATGCCATGATTTCCAGAGGTGTGTGAGATCTGAGGTTCAATCAAAATTTTGGTTAAACTAAGATTTAAAACTAGTTGCTTCAACTATATAAACTAGAAGAACTTATCTTATTCACATTTTATACCATATCATTTTCAAGCTTATAGTAATAACTAATCATTATTTTACACACTGTTTTCTGACTTTAGCACCAGAATCTGAATCTTGCTACAAATTTGTGCTTACTATAAACACCCAATAAGCACTCAACAGAAGGAAACATACAAGAAACTGCCATTGTATCCATAACTGTGTTAAGCATTGTCTAAAGTCCAACACAAGATGTAATTTATCTATGAAAAATGATGCTCACAAACACGAGTTAAACAATCATATAACAGCATAAAAGATGTGAAAATCTAATTTGTATAAATAACTTTAAGAAGAACAATGCAGATGAACATGGCATGAGTTTTCGCAAAACTTTCCGTTTTATTGTGGCAACCATTTTTTTAGCAGCGGAGCTAGAATACATCAAGTTGTGAGACATTTATTCAACTGAACCATTTCTAGTAACAGAACCACTAGGAAAATGAATTCATACCTATGATGCAGATCATGTACAGATTATTCATGATACATCTACAACACAAGTATATTTACCTTTTGGGGGTTTTGAAGCGCTGCTACAGAATTCATAGTCATCGGAACAATCCCCCTCATCCTCATCCTCTTGGGAAGTGACAATCCTCACCTGACCACTGAAATAAAACATACTATATTAGAACACTATAAATAATAAATGTATTTGCCTACATAACTCAAAACTTCAAAAACTGAGCTAGTGCTACCGCTCATTTAATACCCCCTGCTGCCTTATGTCACAGAACACAATGCCCATGTTTTCCTATGGGAAACCCCAAATATCAATCAGATCAAATGTAAAATATCAGTGCACAATAACACTATGTGACAAAGATTCTGTTTAATAATAAACAGTTGTATAAGAGGAAGTTCAGGATTAGTGATGGATACCCTTAAGTGAAGTGGACAGAGTAAAAGCACCTAAACTACTACGGTACTTTTCAAGCAGGGATATACATGTAATAAAACATGTCATAATACTAGTAGTATTCGTTATTTGTTACTATCAAAATAAAATAACACCTAATTAGAGACAAAATCACATACAAATATGTCATAACACTTATGGTGCCTTTACATGAATACAGATATACATGTTAAGAAATTTGTCAATAATGGTAAAGTTGTAACTGTATATGCATTATAATTCCACAGGCTTTTATGTACTTACAAACATGTACTAGTATATAAACATTACTGTTCATACTTCAGCAACATTAATTTATAACCTGGCTAGACCTACTATAGTAACAATGTAATATTTCCTGCATGCATGGGCAATGCAAAATTTCAGTCAGTGTAGACCAGACTGCCTGGTTAAGTTATCTTATACATATTTGTGTATATTTTCCATATTCCATGCATATTCACAAGTCAGGGTTTCTGTGTCCACATGTGTCCACGAAACCCTGACAAATTTAACTTCCCGGGCTAGAAGATTTTCATATGATGTCAAATCTTCGAAATATCAACGAATGAAATTGATTGAAAGAAGCAAGTGTTTGGCAGTAGTCATTGTTACTCATTCTCGAGTGGAAAGAAAATGTAACACAACTAATAAATAATGCGGTAATAACAAACTATTAACACTACTGTACAAAATACACTGATTTTCACATGGTCTATGCAACACATCCGTTTGGTTTATTTACAATCAATATTGGGATATCCCCTAACCAAGTTGTGAATAAAAGCGAGCTTTTGATTGGCTACATTCAGGTATTATGTAGAAAATCAAAATAGTGACTTCTAGCCCGGGAATTTCCTAGCTAAGTTTGTCAGGGTTTCGTCATCCTCACAAGTCAGGGTTTCTGTGTCCACATGTATCCACGAAACCCTGACAAACTTAGCTAGGAAAATTCCCGGGGGAGAAGATTTTCATATGATGTCAAAACTTCAAAATATCAACTAATGAAATTGCTTGAAAGAAACAAGTGTTTGGCAGTAGTCACTCTTGAGTGGGAAGAAAACATAACGCAACTAATAAATAACGTGGTAATAGCAAACTATTAACATTACTGTACAAAATACACTGATTTTCACATGGTCTATGCAGCACATCCGTTTGGTTTATTTACAATCGACATCAGGACATCCCCATACCAAGTCATGTATGAAAACCAGCTTTTGATTGGCTACATTAAGGTATGATGTAGCCACTCAAAATGGTGACTTCTAGCCCGGGAATTTCCTAGCTAAGTTTGTCAGGGTTTCGTGGACACAGAAACCCTGACTTGTGAGGATGGGGTTTCGTGGACACATGTAGACACAGAAACCCTGACTTGTGAGGATGTATTCCATGCAAATCAACAGAAATAAGTTAAGACTGGTCTATTATTTAAGGTTCAGGTCTAAATATAAACTAAATGTCTAAGAATTCTTGAACTATTTTATGACCATAATGAAGCTGTGAAATTTTAACTGGATAACTTAAAAAGTCTGTCAGAGTATCAACTTAATGAAATGCCTAACAAGTGAAAGTCAATGTCTGTATTTAATAAACAATTCTCTTATTTGTTTATTTTAATGGGTATTTTATGCCACTTTCAGCAAGTTATATCATGGCATCCATTATTATTGGGGGGGGGGGGGGGGACAGACAACAAGGTGAAAATAGGCAGGAAATTAAAACTGGCAATCCTTCCAATATGTTGGAATACAGAACACTTGCCAGAGGACAGGACAGTTTTTGCAACCTTCATACAAAATACTTTATAGTACTAAACAGGTCTCCAGCCCACGGTACCATAACCTTCATGTTGACATGCATATGCTGGTTGATAAAATGTAGATAATTACTTAAACCACCTGGCCTCCAAAGCCCCCTAAAATCATTTGCAGAATCAAGCCAACAATGCTCTTCAATGTTGCCACTAACATTAAACGATAATGCCTATATGTCCTGTACATGCTTTTTGTAGTAACTGATTTCTGTGGATAATTAAAGGTCAAAATAAAATAAAAGACCTACTTCATTTAGTTTCCACCAATCAATACATGTTCAGCTGTATTTACTACCTGTTTTCATATTCTAAATTATGAACTTTCAGAGGTCATAACAATGTTCTAAATAATGACAACTTTTCAACTTATTTATGTTGACAAAGATAATCTCTTATAACTAGGTCTAATTGAATCTATTGATATTCCATAGTACAGACTTATCCATTACAATGGATTTTTGCGTTATTATATAAGTACTCTATGACTCCTGGGCATTAAAAAAAATTATGATTAAAAAAAACCCAGTGATTATGGATTTTGATCAAACTAACCTGCCATTGAATGAAATTTTGAGTTAAAACATAGTCATAAACTCAAAATATTATACAATGATTGTATGATCAAATAGTAACACATTCTGAAGCATTTACTTGCAAACAAACAATATTATGAATTTTTAATAACTTTAAAATTCTGATGTGTCATTGTTAGTTAAGGGTGAATGCACCATATAATCAACTATTTTTACATGAAGTTTACAAGGTTCATACCTATATTATAACCCACTATTTTAAATATGGCATTGTCCTTCAAGCTGAAGTTAAATGAATAGTTTAAAAATACACACAGGGTTGCCAATATTCCAAGTAAATTAATTGGGTTCATAAATTTAAAACAACATAAAATGTAGGTCGATATTACTTATTCTAATGCAATTGTACATGTATGGAATACCCCATGTGAAATTCACAATCTGTTTGTCTTAACTAAGTGTTTCACTTTGAAAGAGTAGCCATATTGAATTCTTGAAATCCAACAGTTAATAGTATGTAGATAAAAAATAAAATACTGCAGGCATTTAAACCTAGACATTTACATGTAGTGCAAGTCTAGATCTAGTGTTTATATTTTACATGGAAAACAATAAATTAAGTTACAGTTTTTCATGATATTCATTGCCAATATTATAAGCATCATGTCACAGAATTTTTTTAATTATTCTGTTCTATTAGTACCATATCTACTTCTTTTTCTGCCTGTATGGCTCACTCCTGCATATAACTCCATGCTTGATATGTATTGTAAGTTATAAGGCATTTAAAATCTCACCATTGTTAAAATTTACTTCTCAATACATAAGAATTGCATCAGCTCTATTTTAAATATCCTTCTATGCTTTCTGTTTTGAAAGGAGAAATTTTAACTTCTTTAAAAACTTAGTCATCTAGCATACATTTTTATTGAATTTATCAAAGTAATTTTCACTCCGGTTTCCAAATAACAAATATTCTATGCAAACAGGCAAAGTCAAAGTAGAACTAAGGTATTTACTGCATGTAGACATGAGAAACATGACACTGTGACTAAAAAATGACCATTTCTGACCAAAATGGGATTGGAATTAAAAGGTGACTTCTTTACTCAGGCTGCCCTCTAACAGGAGCCCTGAACAACTGAAATTATTTTACATATAAAAAAATTTAGTGACTACGAGTTCAAAAGTTACATGCATGTAATAGCATAACCAGATTGCATGCTTTGAGTAGTATAAAATTACAATTTTATCATGTAGTTAGTTGCAATTTAGGCCCGTAGCCGTGTTCTCCTAATAACATATAATTTCTGCTCCCCGTTTCTGCTTATTTCTTTGTCATGTTTGACCAATCTACACAGCACTGACCCTGATGAAATTTCAGGTGACAACAGCCAAATAAAGGTAAATTAAATGTATTGTTTGTTTGTTTGAATATTTTTTATCGCCACTTTCAGCAATTTTTCAGCTATATCATGGCATCCATTTTTTATTGGGGGAGGAAGCCGGAGTACCCAGAGAGAACCCCGGGCCTGTGGTAGGAAAACTTGCAATCCTTGTCAATTAAGATTGGAGTCAGGTACACCCTGCCTGCAGTGAGAATCGAACCCACAATCTCATAGTTGACAGACCACATGATCAATAGTAGACGAACTACCTTAACCACTTGGCCACCGAGGCCCCTAAATTAAATGTAAAATAACAAAATAAAGCAACAGAAATGGAGGCATAAAATTTTGCCCACAGTGACTGTATCATATTTTGAAAAGTTTTTACAAAATTAAATATGATGGTAGCATATACAAATTAGCACATAAACCCCAGACAACAAAAGAACACAAATCCCTAACAAAAAAGTCTAAGCGCAGTAACTGAACACACAACCCTAATGGCAGTAAATGAGCACATAAACATGTGTTACTCTTCAGGGGCGGATCCAGGAATTTGTGTTAGCCATTAGGGGAGGCATACAAGTTTGGCAAGGGGTCTGGGGGCAGCTTAAGGCCCCCAGCAGCCAGGTCCAGGGCAGCACCCTAATAGGGGTCCAGGAAGCTCCGGGATCTTAGGATTTAGTAGCCATCCAGACAAAGTTTTCTAGACTTGTTTTTTTACTTAGCTGGCTTTATTTTTCAACTATGACCATAAATAATGAATTTTCTTTAATGATATACTCGTTTACTCATTCCTCCTTTTCCTTTTCTCTCATTTTACCCTCTTGTTCCCTCGCTGTTTTTTTTTAGGGGGGGGGGTATGCCTTTTCTAGGATTCGCGCCTACTCCTGGCCTCGACAACAAAAGTAAGACAGAAAATTAGCAGACAACTCCTTAACAACAAAAGTCAAAGACAGTAAAGTTGCGCTTAAAAAAATCCTTATCAACAAAAGTCCTTATAATTAACAAAAGTCCTTATAATTAATTAACAATAAACGAGAAAATATCAACTACATTGTTTTTTTCTATTTACATTTTGTTTGCAAGACCCTTGATCATTTCATAATTGTCTTGATAAATGTCAGCCTTAGATTTTTTTCAAATAAATAAAAATAAAATAAAATACTATTTGCCATTCTTTTTTTTGTTCATAACAAATACATGAAAGAACCTAAGTTTCTATCATAAAGTTTAGAAATATAAATAGGTGCATTGATTTCACATTTACTTGTACTTTAAAGGGCATACAGAACTTGGGCTCATCGTGGATCTTTAGGATGTGTATATCCTCACAAGTCAGGGTTTCTGTGTCCACATGTGTCCATGAAACCCTGACAAACTTAGCTAGGATATTCCCGGGCTAGAAATTTTCGTATGACGTCAATCCTTCAAAATATCAACCAATGAAATTGCTTGAAAGAAGCAAGTGTTTGGCAGTAGTCATTCTTACTCATTCTTGAGTTGGAAGAAAACGCAACGCAACTAATAAATAACACGTTAATAACAAACTATTAACACTACTGTACAAAATAAACGGATTTTCACATGGTCTATGCAACACATCCGTTTGGTTTATTCACAATCGACATCGGGATATCCCCTAACCAAGTCGTGAATAAAAAAGAGCTGTTGATTGGCTACATTAGGGGATGATTTAGCAAATCAAAATAGTGACTTCTAGCCCGGGAATTTTATAGCTAAGTAAGTCAGGGTTTCGTGGACACATGTGGACACAGAAACCCTGACTTGTGAGGATGGGATGTGTATAGCATTGCAAAAGGACTGCTAAGGTTATTTTCAGCCTTTATCATAAAGTACACGGTCATTAGTTACTATGTTGATGTTTGCTGGACAAAAACAACAATCTATCAATCAATCAATCATAATTGTCAAGTTTTTTGTTGTTATTTCCCATCACTAAAGTATACTTTACCATCTATTATTTGTTTCTTTACAAATACCTAAGTTTCTATGAAACTGTTTTTTTAGAGATCTATAAATTAAATGTACTGTCTATTCTACATATATAAGTATGAGCATTTAATGCATCTGACTAGTTTGAACTGCTTTTAAACTTATCATTTTGACTGGTTTTATCTGCTTATACTCCCACTAATTTCTCCTAAAATTGGCAAAAACCACTACATCAAGCATTAAACATACAAAGGATATACATGTTTACATACGGGTGCAGATATAGAAAAAATGTTATATTACATCACATTACAACACAATCCAATACAAAATTTATTCTTAATTGCTTTATTTGCTTTATTTATTATTTTTTTTTTTAAGTTGAATGATGCTGCAAAGAACACACAACAAAAGGAGAGCAATTACGATTGAGTTAAAATTGAATTCATGAAAAAACATAACAAGTGTGGACACAGAAAAACGTCTCGCCTGAATTCCGCATCAGTAACTAAAATAAATTTCGTCATAAGCATTACGTAAATAGCATTAATTATGAGCAGCAGCCTGTATACCAAATATTGTCACCATACTATGCATAGTTACAGAGGAACTGTCCTAATACAAAAACTTTAACGTAGTCGCTGAACCATGAAATTGAGGTCAAGGTCAGGTGGCACCTACCAGACAATCATGTACTATTCATCAGCAACCCATATACCAAATATTGTCATCCTACCATGCTTGGTTACAGGGGAACAGCAGTAACCTAAAAACTTTAAGATAGTCACTGGACCGTGAAATTGAGGTCAAGGTCACGTGGCACCTAACAGACAGTCATGTACTATTCATCAGCAACCTATATACCAAATATTGTCACTTACCATGCATAGTTACAGAGAAACTGCAGTAACACAAAAACTTAAACATAGTCGCTGGACCGTGAAATAGAGGTCAAGGTCAGGTGACACCTACCAGACAGTCATGTACTAGTCATCAGCAACTTATATACCAAATATTGTCATCCTACCATGCGAGGTTACAGAGGAACTGTCGTAACCCAAAAAGTTTAACATAGTCGCTAGCCCGTGAAATTGAGGTCAAGGTCAGGTGACACCTACCAGACAGTCATGTATTAGTCATCAGCAACCCATATACCAAATATTGTCATCCTACCATGCGTGGTAACAGAGGAACTGCCGTAACCCAAAAACTTTAACGTAGTCGCTGGACCGTGAAATTTAGGTCAAGGTCAGGTGACACCTACCAGACAGTCATGTACTAGTCATCAGCAACCTATACACCAAATATTGTCATCCTACTATGCGTAGTTACAGAGGAACTGCCGTAACCCAAAAACTTTAACGTAGTCGCTGGACCGTGAAATTGAGGTCAAGGTCAGGTGACAGGTGACTGACTGGCAAGTACTCATCATAAGCTACCTCTGCACCAAATTTGATGGACCTAGGGCTTGGGCTTACAAATATATGAAGCAAGATGTCAAGTGTTTATGCCGCCATAGCCGACGACGATGTAAAATTATTTAAATCATTCAACTATGATTGCATATTATTTTATTGGGCATGGATTGTAGAAACATAAATGTACTGCTAGTGTTAGTTTAAACTACAGTGTAGCAGTTTGATGATGTTAACTCATACAAACCAATAATATTGAACACATTTGTAGCTGTTTGAAATTTTCATTTTTGTAAGTTTTGACATGCTTTTGTGCATTTATGAAGCTTCTCATCATTACAAGAAATTTGTACATTTGTACATGAATTAAAAAAATAAATCTAAATGCTTTTAAAGAATTGTATGGACGTAATATTTCAACTGCTTGACTGGGGTGGAAAAATATAGTTCTCGTCATAAATAAAACAACTTCCATTTACTGCAAATTCAAGTCATGACCATAAAATTGGGTTAGAAGAATTTGTATTTCATTTCAAAAATTTACTTTTTAATATTAGAGAAACATAATCTTACATCAGCACTCTTGGATTATCATATTTTTCCAATCTCAATAGTTAAGGTATCGGACAAGGCTCGAAATTAAAATTCCAAAGTTAAACTATCTCAATTGGAGAAATAAAAAATAATCCAATGATGAATTCTCCAATCGTACCAATTATATGTTAGACCGTATACATCATCATCATCATCATCAGTATTTCCTATTTACACAATTAAATTTTTCTTATAAATTGTGCATCTATTCTCATGTTTGAACTGAATAGGTTTGGGGTTGCATATAATATTAGTGGGGAAAAAGTCAATTGCTATCACAATCATCTTCCAAATATTCATGTACATTTCTATCCAAGTCACATGATAAAAAAACATCACTGAACAAGAAATATAAATGGTCTGAAAAAAGGAAACAATGCATCCACAAACTTTTACAGTGATTTAGCTAGTGCTCGCCACTTTTACAGTGATTTAGCTAGTGCTCGCCACTTTTGCAATTTGGAAATACTTCCAAGAAATGAACATAAATTGCCACTTAAAATTTTGAAGTTAATTTTATCTTCAAATTGGCACAGGTTAATCAAAATAGTTATCTAAGGTACAAGTTTATGACCTAAGTGAATCAAAATAATTATGTAATAAGCATTTTACCAGACATGGTTTGATAATTAATTAGTTAATTACTGTATACACATCCTCACATGCTATTAAGCATATCGATACTAAGGGTTTTGTTAGATTTTGTTTGGCTGTGCGGTTTAAAAGTTGTACATTAACAGCTACTAGTAGCTACATGAACATTATTTTTACATTTTTAAAACAAATGACCAACAGGCTTCACCAGTGTTTTTACAACAAGTGACATTTTTTGTAAAAACATTAATATTGATGAAGCCAGTACAAGTTGGTCGGACAAAATATTTGTGCAATTTTTAAAGTAACTAGTATTCAACTGTTTTCCCTTTAATTGTGGTCATTTGCAGTAAAAGCACCGATGAAGCCTGTTAGTTTTAGCAATTTTACTCTAGCTGTTATAATTTTTTAATGTAGGTTTTAAGACAAAATCAAAAAATTTCATAAAAAAAAACAACAATGAGTGGTACAACAAATTTGGAGCAACTATGAATGTGTTTTTAGGGCATTGTCTTGCTGATCATTTAAGCAATTTGCAATGTTAATCTAGTTCTTATTGATTTTATGTTGAGGATTATAATTTTTAAGATAGTGACCAAAAATGTGTGTTGACACCTTGTTTTATTTTTAGAAAAAGTGGCCATTGATCAATAAATTTGTCCATTGAGTACAAATTTGAAACTTGGTACCCTAATGATGATTGTTTGCTGAAAAATTACTGTTAGTGTCAACTCAATTTAAACAAACAAAAGATTTCCAATTTTCAAGATAACTACTAGTACTTTTAATACATATGTAAGGTTAAAAAATAAATGACTTTAGTTTAATTGATTGATTGAAAAGTTGCTTAATATACTTGCAAGCAGGACAAGAACCATTTAACAGCAATTCAGTGGGTCACTCACTGCAGCTGGGAAGAAAGGCCATGCCAATAAATTTTTGCAAATTATAACTTATTAATGAAGTCCATGTATAAAGTAATAACTGATTAGTTAGTGAGGTTAAATTGAGATAAAACACTTATTCATGGGCACCAATGCAATTTATATGGATTTCATTATACAACTCATGTCAGTCTATAGCAAATTCTCTGAGAACATGAAAATTATTGTTAAGCAATCATGGCTAGTATATAATTATTATTAAAAGTGAACCAACATTCTTCAGGCTTAAAGAAACTGCATTTAAATATTTTACATGTACCTATGTATATTGACTTTTTTTAAATCTCATAGTTACGTGGTTCTGTGATGGGGTAAGATCGTTGGGAGAACAGAGAAACATTTACAGATACATTTATAATTTCCATTGCATTATTTTGACAGTATACATGTAGGTTATTAAAATTATTGCAATTACATGTATTCCAATGTCAAACTAACATTTATGAGCATAAACATTGTTAAGAGTAAAAATTTCAAAAGAGTAATTTATAAGATGAGCCCTATTTTTGCAAAACAATTTAAATACTTAACTTTTGTATTTTTGACTATACCCACAACTATAAACTATAACTATAACTGTAACTATAAACTGTTAATGACATTGATTCTATAATGCAACTGAATTCTTTTGTTATTGTATTATTATATGTACATTTTTCAAAATTTCATTTACTTTTTTTATGTTAGTTTTAAGGACTTCATATATGATCCTTGGTATATTATAATTTTAAGAGTGTCTATTTATAATTTGAATTTTTTTTAGTTTTTTCATCAAAACATTTAAATCTTTAATTAGATAAAAATACATATCTTTTGTGACTTTCTTTTATTATAAAAAGATTAATTATTCTTTCTATTTTATATTGCATTTTTTAACTGATTTACACATTTTTATTTATAACATTCGTGTACATAATCAAAATTTACATTTTCTCTGCTTATTATGTTAATTTTTCATTTTTACCTTTCATTATACATGTAGTTTTATATTTAAGGATTAACTACAATAAATATTTTCTCCATCTAGGGATAACAAAATTTCCGTTTTGCACATTGTATAATCCACATAGCCGATTATATTAAATGTGCACAATGGAAATTTTGTTATCCCTCGATGGAGAAAATATTTTTTGTAGTTAATACTTATAAATAAATTCAAACAATAGAATAAACTCAACAATTTTATTTTTTTAACTGGACATTTTTGAAAAAAGAGATCAACACAAAAACTGTTAGTTTCCCGTGGAGTAATATATGACGTCAAATTGCACGTGTCTCCATGACGATCTAATTTGTTTTCCATCCTCTGATAGAAAATATTTTCCAGCCAATCAAAAGTCAGTATTCTCGCAAAATTTATTTATCATGTAATAAACAAGCAATTAACAAATAAAAAAGGCATATCTAATATACAATTACATCACAGAAATATCTCTTACCCTCATTCCTCAATCTCTGTGAATCTTGTGCATGAGAGTTTGGGATTTCGAAATCGTCAATATTATGAATTGAACTCATTGAAAACACATTGCATCTACTAGCAGAACAGAAACCAATCACTTAACAATAGCTAATTGTTGTAGCAATAAAAATCCCCATTTTTAGAATATGTAACACATACAAAGCCTAGATTACAATGCCTGTAAATGTACATGTAAACACACACTACCTTCGAATTAAATGTGCCAGTATTGCTTGTAAACTGTGTTGCTCTTCGTCACTACCAGTTCTTTGTCTTGAACCTGAAGTGTCCGGCTGTGGACAATCTGATTCACTGCTTGGCGATGTTGGTCTGTTTGATGATCTTGGTGGTGGACAATCAGATCCACCTTGAGCTCCAAATACTTCTGTCCCTGCCTCACTACTTGCGCTCATACTAGTACTCCTACTCCTTCTTGAATTACTTGAACCCATCAACATGTTTTGTCCCTGCTCTGAGGTGTAAAATTGGAGTAAACATAATACAGGTCAATATCAGGTACATAAATGTGATAAACGGTTTTGCTGAATGACACAGTGACACAAATTTTAAATTATATAATATGACAAAAGAAATTGTGTACTTCCCAACAGCTCAAACTCCTTTGATTACTGTTACAATTCACAATTCATGCCACACTTAACTGATTCGATTAAAAAAAATATTGGGCTCAATTCCAAAAAAGCGACAACTTTGATGTCAAAACAAAGCGTATAAGCAATGTTCCAGTTGTTGACCAACATGTAATATTGAACCGGAACACAACAAAAAAGCTACTTCCGCTGTTCGGCAGAACATTTTGTTTAATCAACACAGAGAAGTCCGAAAAATGAGCAGATGACACAATGACGTGATGTGGAAGTGATTTTATTGTCACAATGTTGATGCTACGAACCAAGACATGCAAAAACGCGGTTTTCTATATTCACTGCATGTTGTTTTATTTGTTATGAGGTGCATATTTTATACTGAAATTGAAAAGATTGTTGTTATGCTTTGCCCTTATGTTATGCCTTATCATTTTGAGCAGGGACAGTCTATACTATAACTAGTATACAGTTATAACTTAGTATAGACTGTCCCTGTTTTGAGTAAAGCCACTGGCACTTACAGTTACAGTTACAATGACAATGTATGTCAGTTATGGAATGCGAAATCTACAGCAAGTGCAATTGTAATTTGTAATATTTGAATTAAGAGAATGGTAGTCATTATTTCTAAGGAGTGGTTGTAATGAATGAGTGTAAATTTTTCATATGTGGTATACTAGTACATCCGAATTTCGGCGATGAAAGTGTGTCGGTTTAACGGATATTAATTTCGTTGAAACGCATAATATTTTATTATTTAGAAGTCATTTGGTTAGAGCAATAAATGCACAATATTTTGAAAGTAATTTAGCCTTGGGTTCATTGTTTACATTGCTGAATGAAGAGAAATAGCAGAAATTCGAGTGTGTGACCATAATATAACGATTGGCCGCCCCACTCACACTTCGACCCATTAGCTGGATCGCCCCACTCAATAATGATTCGCCCCATGATGATTATTATTTGTAAGTCAAATGAACGACATTAAGAAACCGTTCAGACATTTATATATGAGAAATGTTTTTTGCGAATAAGAAAATTAGATATGATGGAACAATAAGTGCATACTGTGAACACATCAATGGTGCTATTTATTTATTTATTTGTAATATAAATTAAAATGTATAAGCTGATTATTATTTGTCAGTACTGTTATGAACACTATTATTTTCATACATGTACTCTTCTGGAATATCTCAAAATACACTTACATACACAACTATTAATGCTTTATAAATGTTAAATATATGGCGTCATTTTAGCTTATTTCATGTGTTCAATATTTTAGCCTTAAATTTGACAAAAAAGTCACAAGTTAATGGGGAAATGTGAAAATGGGTCATGTGTTGCCTTGTTTTTGCCGTGCCAACCTTAATTGACAAGAATTGTCATTTTACATGCCAAAGGTCAAGGTAAAGGCTTATTGAGTACTCATGTTTTTTCTCCGTCAATATCACTAGATGCCATGATATATATCTATACAAACAAAGACATAAAAACTTTTAAGACAAAAGAAACTATGATTTTTGTTTTATTACAGTCAATGTTATATTATACATGTATTTACTTTTTCAACAGATTTTGTCATGAAACAAAATGTCAACCAGTGGATACATTAGATTTTTTAATTCAAAATTATCTATCAAGTCAGGATTGGAGACATCATAATCATCGACACACGAGAGAATGCCAACATATAAGTTATGGAAATGTCACAAGATCAAAATATAAAGCACAGGCATTAAATAATGCAGATATAAGTGTGCCAGTTATGGAGACTAGACATGCTGTGATAGATGTTGGTCCATATTTTAATAAAAGAGGTGTAGAAGTTCATTTTACGGTTGTGAACAACCCTTTGAAAACTTTTTCAGTCTTAGAACCAGGAAAAATTGGAGGTTGTGAAGATCAAGTTAGATCTACAGTTATAGAGTCTGGAAAACAGAAAAATTGTTTGGTAGCTGTCAATGCTGGATTCTTTAATACACACAATGGATCGTGTCTAGGTAATTATATACAACTTAGAGACAGCTAAAGACTTGTGAGTCATAGCAGCTCCACTGAAACCTGTGTATTTGACTGTTTCTAATGGTTTATTTACATGTAACAGATTTTTTTATAAAGCTCTTTTCTTAACCATTCTGTGTTTCACTATTAGCATTAAAAATGATAAACTGGCCTTTAATAAATTCATAATTTTTTTTTATAAAAGTATTAGGTTATGAATTTTTCTTTATTACAAGAAAAGGTACATAATTTATATACACACATGGAATAGAAGCATCAGAACAAACAAGTAGTTTTGTAATTAAATTCTGCTACACCATAATCAACAAACATCAATAATATAATAATGTTAACTTCCAAATTTACTTCTTGTGCTAACATTGCTTGTACAATAATAATAATAATAATACTTTATTTCCTAATCACAGGGCCCTTTCAGGCATATCAATTACAACATAGACATTCATACAACAAATACATGTATATTAGACACACAACCATACATACTTGATTAGATGATTTGAAAGTGAAATAAAAGCAAAAAAAAACATACAAGTATGCTTGTTTGTTTGATGATGTTTAACCCCACTTTCAGCAATTTTTCAGTTATATCATGGCGTCCAGTTTTTATTGGGGGAGGAAGCCGGAGTACCAGGAGAAAACCCCCGACCTGCGGTAGAACATACAAGTAGCAAACATGTACACTGTAGAGAAGAGCTAGCCAAACAACATATTAACTAGTAGCAAAACAATTATGTGTAGCGTATTAGTGTGCCTTTCTTTTTTTACATACTTCAGTAAAATGGCAGTATATGCTAGTTTTAATTCAGATTAGTTTTAAAACTTGTTTTTACTAGTAGTAACTAGTATACATTTGTGTTCATTTTACCATATAGTGCATTGAATCTATAGACATCTTATGTGTTAAAATTTTATTGTATACCAGACTTAGGCTTTAAAAGTCTGATTACCTTATAAATTACTGCTTCAAAAATGTCTTATTGAAGTGCATGTACAAGATGGCTTTTAGCTTGGTCATTTGTTAATAATAAATAAGATATGGTAAACACAACAATACAGTTATATTGGTAGAAGTAGTTGTATATTTATTAACTATAATATTTCTTTTTTAGGTAATGTTATAAGTGATGGTAGATTGGTACTTGATTCTGAAGGTGTTCAAAATGCTCATTTTGGAATTACAAAAGATGGTCATTTATTTTCAGGGTAAATTTCATTAAATATTTTCTTAATCAAAAAAGGTTGTATTACTTCATTGTTGTTGGAATGAGTTTTTAAGCAATTAAGGTATCCAGACCACAATTGACCATTTGATCATATCTGATGTCCAAGATGTCCATTGTTTTTTAATGGAGCAGACCTCGGTAATGTTTTCGGCAAACATTGGAAATGCTATATTAATAATTAACTTTTTTTTAGCTCAAAACTGTTAAAAATATATTTATATTTTTATCATTAATTAGCAATAAATTGATTTATTAAAGCTGTATTTCTTGGTCCAAAAATAAAATTTAACTGTGACTTCAATTATGGGTCAGATAACTTTATCAGTTTTATTGGTGAAATGTATAAGAGAAAGTTGTAAGAACCTCCAAACTTTGACAGAAAAACTGGCAGTCTTTGTTTGGAGTAGAGCAAACCTTACCTCAAGTTGGGTACCGAAGGTATGGGATGTTCTCCAGGTATTCCGCTTTACTCACCAATAAAAACTGGATGGCACTTCTGAAATTATGATTGCATGTTTATAGTTTTGAGAACACATTACACTATGTATAGAAATCATCTAGTAGACCAATGAATTTATACCCTCAAAATTTTTTCTGACATACAGTTTTCACAAACAATTCATAAGCACTGTTAATGCATCACCATAACACATTTATAAACAACTTAAAATATAAATGAAAATATACAAATGGTTGAAGTCTGTAAACTTGGAATTTTTAGCCATTGTCTGCCCATAAACCTTTTGTTTCAACTTTTTCTGAAACCACAAGGTCAGTTTCAAGCAAAGTTGGTATTCAATGTCTTTGAAAGGTTATCACTAAGTTGTGTTTGATAATCCTGCTTTCCAATGAAGATTACTGCAATTACTTTAAAAAGAAAAGACAAAAATGTATTATTTTCATCACCTTAGTCTAGGTGTGCAATAACAGGCTCATGGGAGTTTAATGTTTTATAATACATATAAGGCTAATAATATATATAATGCAAGGAAAAGTAATGAAGATTATAATCAAGTATGTCTATACATATTTTACAGATATTTGTCTGAGATAGATTTAGTTGCAGAACAGTTTTACCAGTTAGTTGGAGGAGTTATCTGGATCATAAGAGATGGAAAAGAATATATCAGTGAAAGTATAAACATTGAATGTCAGGACACAGAGGAAACAGGTAAATTTGAAGTTAAATTTTATGGGTTTGAAACTGAGGATAAAGATGAATGTTAAAGCCTTAAACTAAATGTAATGTTAAATATTAGAAAGTAAATGCAGGATGAAGTTCATTGTTATAGGGTTAAGCTAAGGATGATGCTAGATCCAAAAGGGTTTAACTAAAAATAAATGTAAGAAGCCAAACTTAGCATGAAGTTACATGTTGGAGTGTCAAAATGATCCTAAATGCTAAATGTAAGGTTGAACTGGACATAGGGGTCAAATTAAACATATTAAGTGGATTTGTAGTAGAAAAATAGGTTAACTAAAACTGTGTAAGTTGACCTGTAGGTAACGCTCCTAAGTGGATTTATATATACATGTAATTGTAATTTATGATAAGTTCACAATGAAAACAGTAATATTCAATATATGCATGTTACAGAAATATGTAAATTTAGTAATAAGTAAATAACAAAAAAGTCTGTTAATGTTATATTACTTTTGCAAAAAGGTACTTTGCAAAGATTTGCCACAGTAATGTCATCCAGAACAGCTGTTGGCCATGATAAAGATGGTCGAGTTTTAATTATGCAAGCTGATGGCAAGACAGATGAAAATGGGTAAGACTGTAACAATTTAAAGTTTGTGAATTTAATTGTATTGTTATCTACATGTGATACAATAGCACTCATATTAAAAATGACAGCACAGAAATTATGTAGCTTGTGTTTAAGGCTTATGTGAACTGCTATCCTTTTCTGGATTTCATTTCAGTTGATTTGAAAAATCAAGCAGAAAACATGTTTCCCATTGTTAAGTAATGGAAATACAGCAATTTTTTCAATACTTTAACATGCTAAAAATTTGTTTTATCCTGCAAACATGACTTCATTAGATGATATCAGGGTGTCAAATACAACCGAATTGTAGTTTTTTGTACATTTTTTGCTGTATTTTTAAGCCAGCATATGAATTTTGATGGGTCAATATTGGTAACAACATCAGGAATATTTTTGATTGTGACATTAGGCTTGGGGCTTCTTTGAGTTTCAAATAGTTTGAAAAACACAATTTTATTATAAAAAAAATTAAAAGCTTTTTAGCTCACCTGGCCGAAGGCCATGTGAGCTTATGCCATCACTATGCGTCCGTCGTCGTCCATCGTCGTCCGTTAACAATTTCAAAAATCTTCTTGTCTGAAACTACTGAACCAATTTGACTGAAACTTGATAGGAATGATAAATGACATGTTGGCTACAAACGATCCTCATTTTAAATTGATCCTATAAAAAACATGGCCGCCATTGCTAAAAATAGAACAGGGGGGTAAAACAGCAGTTATTTGCAAAAAACTCAAAAACGGTGACAGATATCAAAATTCTGGCACAGGGTAAAAGTGATCAGCACGTGAAGATCTACCTACCCTGAAATTTTGAAGAAATTCCAACAAACCATGTGAGAGTTATTGCCCCATTTCTTGATTTTTTATGAGTTTTGCACTACTGTGAAAGTACTTAAATTCGTGGTTATCAATTTTCGTGGTTTGGTGAAATTTTACATGTTCGTTGGTTCTTAAATTCGTGGACTGACAGTTTCCGAAAATGCAAAAAGTGAGGTAGTGATCAAAATAATTATTACAGCAGAATCATTTCACTGTTGATAATAAACATCAACATATGAAGAAGAAAAACCAGTTTCATAACATGGTGTTGTTTACGCACGTTGTAACGAACGTAAAATTAACAACAAGGAAATCAATAGCTAATTATAAACACGGTAATGTATTAATTGATTAATTGCAATAAAAACTACTTTGAGTCTATATAATTCTCTAATTGTTATCTATAGAAGCATTCCCAGCCGAAGGGCATTTGTCACTTTATGTGTTGAGTAGCAATAAATAACTGTTACAAAGGTGTAATTTAATGTCATTTGTGCCACGGTCGGTATTATCACAACATCCATTTGAAATAGCGTGTCATTGATATGCACTAATAAAGATAAAGTATAGCTTATCTTTTAAATATTTTATTTGTTATTTTAATTTATGTTCAAAGGAGCAACCAAACTCATAATTCCGATAATAATTTGTTACTTTTTAACATCGAAAATGAACACCTCATATATCCCCACCTTGACCGGAAGTCGATGTGTCTTCGTACGCTTTACAATTAAATAATACCTACATTTAATAAAAACACAATTCGAACATGAAACCTGTAACATAATCATTAAGATGGATTTTGAGCTGAACATTAGTAATGGATCGAACCACAAAATCATTTATTACATTTACAAATAAATGTCCGATCTCGAAAATTTTCCGATCGTTGTTCCCAAGTTCCCATCTGTTATTGAAGTTTTATTCTTCGTTGGATTTTTAATTTCGTGGTCCGAGGCCTCCACGAAAACCACGAAAATTGATACCCCACGAATAAAAAGTATTTCACAGTAATTTTGTCTTATATCTCAAGAACTATATAAGATATTGAAGTTATTTCAATTGCATATTGTTCAGCTAAGTAAGCTCTACAAAATTGTCCATTAGGTTGAAAATGTCAGATGACCCCTTATAGGGGCTATGGCCTCTTAAATGCCAGAAATAGTGGTTTTACCCTTATAGATTGCGAACCGTCCGTTAACAATTTAAAAAATCTTCTTGTCTGAAACTACTGAACCAATTTGACTGAAACTTGATAGGAATGATAAATGACATGTTGGCTACAAACTATCCTCATTTTAAATTGATCAGATAAAAAACATGGCCACCGTTGCTAAAAATAGAACAGGGGGGTAAAAAGGCAGTTTTTTGCAAATAACTCAAAAACGGTGACAGATATCAAAATTCTGGCACAGGATAAAAGTGATCAGCACATGAAGATCTACCTACCCTGAAATTTTGAAGAAATTCCAACAAACCATGTGAGAGTTATTGCCCCTTTTCTTGATTTTTTCTGAGTTTTGCACTAATTTTGTCTTATATCTCAAGAACTATATAAGATATTGAAGTTATTTCAATTGCATATTGTTCAGCTAAGTAAGCTCTACAAAATTGTCCATTGGTTGAAAATGTCAGATGACCCCTTATAGGGGCTATGGCCTCTTAAATGCCAGAAATAGTGGTTTTACCCTTATAGATTGCGAACCGTCCGTTAACAATTTCAAAAATCTTCTCGTCTGAAACTACTGAACCAATTTGACTGAAACTTGATAGGAATTATAAATGACATGTTGGCTACAAACAATCCTCATTTTAAATTGATCCGATAAAAAACATGGCCGCCGTTGCTAAAAATAGAACAGGGGGGTAAAACAGAAGTTATTTGCAAAAAACTCAAAAACGGTGACAGATATCAAAATTCTGGCATAGTTTGAAAGTGATCAGCACGTGAAGATCTACCTACCCTGAAATTTTGAAGAAATTCCAACAAACCATGTGGGAGTTATTGCACCTTTTCTTGATTTTTTCTGAGTTTTGCACTAATTTTGTCTTATATCTCAAGAACTATATAAGATATTGAAGTTATTTCAATTGCATATTGTTCAGCTAAGTAAGCTCTACAAAATTGTCCATTGGGTTGAAAATGTCAGATGACCCCTTATAGGGGCTATGGCCTCTTAAATGCCAGAAATAGTGGTTTTACCCTTATAGATTGCGAACCGTCCGTTAACAATTTAAAAAATCTTCTTGTCTGAAACTACTGAACCAATTTGACTGAAACTTGATAGGAATAATAAATGACATGTTGGCTACAAACGATCCTCATTTTAAATTGATCCGATAAAAAACATGGCCGCCGTTGCTAAAAATAGAACAGGGGGGGTAAAACAGCAGTTTTTTGCAAATAACTCAAAAAACGTTGACAGATATCAAAATTCTGGCACGGGATAAAAGTGATTAGCACGTCAAGATCTACCTACCATGAAATTTTGAAGAATGTCAGATGACCCCTTATAGGGGCTATGGCCCCTTAAATTGCAGAAATAGTGGTTTTACCCTTATAGATTGTGAACGATAGAAGATAGGGAAAAGGTTTTGCTTGCTTAAATGTTCAGCTAATTGAGCTCTACAAAATTGTCCATTGGATTGAAATTGTCAGATGACCCCTTAAGTTACAGGACTTAGTTTGACAATGTGGATATGCTGTCTTCTTTGCCTATATAAATCAGGTGAGCGATACAGGCTCTAGAGAGCCTCTTGTTTTAAATCACAGGATACAAACAACATTAGTGTGTTGTTGAAAAACATAGCTTTTGTAATTCGTATATGGCGCAGGACAAGGGAAATACAAGGCCCAGCCTCACATTTCCCCAGTCATTAAGCCACATATAAACACAAACTATATTGTTCTACAACACACTTAGATTGTTTACTTAATAGAAATTGTTATTAGATGAAATAAAGAATAAGTAAATGGCTTAATTATACTTAATTAGAATTTATTTCATAAAAAATATTTTTTGTAGGCTGACTCTGTATGAATTTGCCCAGGTTTTACTGGACTATGGGTTTGTCAATGCTATAAATTTAGACGGAGGTGGATCATCGACATATGTCATAAATGGAACACTTGTCAATTATCCAACAGATCAGTGGTAGGTCATAAACATTATTGTAAAGCAATTTATATGATAAAACAAATAGCCATAATTTCTTAGTAGTTCACTTGTGAAATAACAGACATGATGTCACCAACAATTCTTCATCTCAATGCCATGTCATAGATTACATGTGTCATTAGAATTGTGTTTTCCTCCAAGTTCCATGTATTGTGTATAACTACAGTAATATCAGATCACAACTTCTGTTTATCAAGATAGCATTACCCCATTTAACTTAAATATAATCTGATGTAATGATGTCTACCCTTCCAAATCTCTCCAGCAGCTCAGATAAAACTTTAGATAGTTATCCTAAACCCAAAATGTCTAAAGGTAAACAAACTTTAACTATATAACAACAATTAATAAAATAAAACTAAAGAGGAAGAGGTGAACCAACACTGTGTAAGTTGATCTTTAGTTGACGCTCCTTAGAAGTGGATACCTGTAGGTATGCAGGGTCGTCCTGAAGACGGCAGGTAACTGCCGAA
The DNA here is from genome assembly GCA_944474755.1 of Limnoperna fortunei. Lineage (NCBI taxonomy): Eukaryota > Metazoa > Mollusca > Bivalvia > Mytilida > Modiolidae > Limnoperna > Limnoperna fortunei. The sequence goes on from OX104112.1 coordinate 66,069,813, forward strand.
ACTAGTCCAACAAAATAAACATCGACTGTTGCATCCTATGAAGTGTTGTTGTCAATTCTTTAATAATTAATAAAATACTAAAATAACAACCATCACACATTTGATGAATTTTCTGGTTATCAGTTTATGTTGTTTGAAGAAAGTTTCTGTTTCGACAATACTTAATTAAATGATTTTATCACTTGCTTATATCAAAGAAACTGTGAAAATGTATTTCCATACGTCGTTTTAAAGATATAATCCCTCTCATTAAAGGAGGTGGAAATTGAAATGTTGATCATGTGACGTCATAAAAAATTTAAGGCACTTTAAGTTTAAAACGGCAGCATTTGTTACGAAATGGAACGGCGTAAGAAAGACGATGCAAAACGAAACCTGTGCTGTGTTGTGCTGGAGTGCAAAACCAACACTAAAAATAAATTTATGGAAAGGTTGTCAAATTTTATTTCGTTTTATGCCGTTCACACTATGATAAAAGACGGATCGAAAGGAAAGTGCCCTAAATAAAATCATGTGATACCAAAAATCCAGTGATAAGATACATCTAATTACCTACCTTGAAAATGGCGTATTGAGCAGTGAGTTGAATAATAATTATTATTTCTTAACGTTAAACTCCTGCCTAACAAACCCAATAATTAACTGATGTTCTAAGTTTGAAGTTTGCAATCTGCATTTTTATCTTTTATTGTAAATAGTGGAAACAGTCAGTTAAATCTCTTCAATTAAATTCTTTATTCTCACAGTCTCTTATAATTCATTTTGAATTCTAAATAAAATCTTAAAAACAACAGTTAAGAATTGTTTTCAATTGCTGGTTAGATTATTGGATATAGACAACTTTAGGTCAGTTTACGCCAGTAAACTGCGAAGCGGTTTATGTACAGCATAAACCCACCCAAAGTCATCTATATCCAATAATCTAACCAACATTTGAAAACAATTCTTATATTTTAAATTCAATATTGTGAAAAGAAATAACAAAAACAATATTTAACAAGCAGTGAAATAATATTTTCAATTCACAATTTTTAGTGTCGTCATCTGTTGTTGGCGGAAGAATTCATTTTTGGTCTATGTCATCAATACATATAATTATGACGTCAACAATCAGTCAAGTGCCAAAATACCAAGTTAGGTTATGCGAAATGGACAATTTTGCTCAGCTATTGAGTATTTAATGGAAATTAAAATATTAACAAATAGAATAGTAAACAGTTTCACGGTGCAATGATTTATTTTTCCAAAATTCTACCAAGTTTAGTTTTTCATGGTACAGGTTTTCAAGCTTACCATATGTTGTTGTATTCCTGGATATTATTTATACTTTCAGTACAGATGACAAGAAATTCAACTGTGCCAGAAATGTATCTTCAATATTATGTGTTCATGAGCCTGATTGCTCTCCCCATGATTGTTCTGGTCATGGTACTTGCCAAGGTGGAAAATGTCTTTGTAATACCAATTGGGCAGGACATGCCTGTGATCGCCTAAAATGTACAGATGATTGTTCTAACCATGGAATATGTTCAGGTGGTAAGCTGTTAAAAAAAATTGTTGACCTTTTGTTTTTATTTGTTTGACAAATTATATAGTTAGTATCTGGCATTATGGCAGAGTAAACATTGGGTTAATACATCCACTCTATCCTACTGAGTGGAAATAACATGGAAAAGAATATTTTGAAACCAATTATGTCAAATATGTTTTTGTTTGTTTGACTGTTGTTTTAACGCCACTTTCAGTGATTTTTCAGCTGTATCATGACGCACAGTTTTTATTGGGGTAGAAGCTGGAGAAAACCCCTGACCTTTGGTAGGAAAACTGGCAATTCTTGTCAGTTAAGATTGGAGTTGAGTATAACCTATGGATATTGATCTTAATCTTTTGCTTTGAACTATTGTGTGCTAAAAACAAGACTTGTCAGTAGACATACATTTAAAACTGACCTTGGAAGAATTTGATGCTTTTAAACAAGACTGGTAAAAGATAAGAAAATGTGTTCTGATGAAAATGTCTATTCTCAGGAAACAGAAATTTGTCTCCCCTGATAACGTGTCCATATTTCATACAATGTTTCTTTTATTTACATTTGACAAATCCTTCTTGACTTTTTTTATGGAAATTGTACACTTTAAGTCGGCCATTTTTGTTTCTATAGTGATTTTACACTGTTTACAATGATTCATGATGTTCAAGGTATTCTAACAAACAGCTATAGACTTTAAACATTATTTGTCAACAACAATGTCATAAAATTTTAACAAAGTATAAAAATAAGTGACATTTTCTGTCCAATGTTGCACTGTTTGTTGGTTTTGTAGATGGATGTTTATGCTCCAGTGGATGGATGGGAGATAACTGCAATACATCCTGTCCAGCAGGGTATCATGGAAAAAATTGTCTACAAAACTGTTCCTGTTCAACTAGCTCTATAGACAGCTGTGATCCCATAGATGGTCATTGTACCTGTCAGCCAGGGTTTACAGGAATGTTTTGTGAAAAAGGTAAAACAAGATTTATTGTTTTGACTTGACACATTCCATCTTGTACTTGGGAGATATTGCACCAATATCAGTGCACAAACCACAAGAATTATAGTATATCTAGCTCAGCTGACCTACAGGTTACTGATATAGTCATGTGAAAGTGGTAACATACTTGTATTCAACTTGATGCAGAATACATTTAATAATAACGCTATTGCTCTGTTTATTCCTAGTTAGGGCCCCACCACTAAGTTACAGATGCCCTATAGTAAACAGTACATCCATCCATTTGTCTGGCCAAAACTAATCGTCTCTTTTGAAGTCGAACTTTTGATATTTGACATGTCGGTAGATAATTTTTAAAAAAAATTGTTACATACCATGGTTGAATACCTTTGACCTTGAACTTTGACCTCAAGGGTACTATCTCACTGATATCTAGTTATCCTTGCATGGCGTGTATATTAGTTACACCAATTGGAATGCATATTTTTAAATTAAATCATACTTGGTAATAAAAAAAATTTCTCAGAACTTAATTCCTGAAGTATTTAAACAAATATCTTTGTGTTGTACAAACCTGACTCTTGTATTTCTCTAATTTTTGTGTTATATTCAAACCACTTGACCAATATGGAAAAAATAGTTCTCCTCACTAGTGAAAATGCTGTTCTCAGCAGTTGATTGGTTAAAATAATAACGTCATAATAAGAACTAATGACATCATGAACAAATCGCCCTCCATTTACCGCGTATTCAAGTAATGAACGTAAAAATAGGGTTGGAAGAATTAATACTTCATTTCGCAAATTTACTATGTTTAAAAATTAGTGAAACAGAGTCTTACATTAGTACTCTTGGATTTCGGATTTATCAGACTTCTTCAATCTTGATAGTTAAATTATGGAAAGTAAACTATCTCGATTGGAGAAATCTGCCAATTCACTCATACCAATGCAAGATCCTTCATTTAACCACAATTTAAGTTTCATTAAAATAGTATTGTAGCCTATTTATCTACAAAAGATAAAAATTCAGTCTAATGTTGTTAAGTGTGGATAGATTTGAATAGCATTCAAGTGTAACTTATTTTATTGATAGTGTGTCCAGTAGGTTTCTATGGTAACAGTTGCCTTAGCGTATGTTTATGTCCAGATGAGTGCCCATGTCATCCTGTCACAGGAAGTTGCAGCTTCTCACAGTTAGATCATCACTATATGCAAGGTAGATAGCTTGGTCACTATCTATGTAGATAAATTTTAAAGTCTCAAGTTGCAGAGACATCCTAAATAGCAATATAGCTTGACAATTTCTAAAAATTTGTTGACAGTTAACCGGCCTTAAGGTTTCTGATACATAATTTTAATGTTCTACGTACACTGACCATATGATGCTGTTGTTCCATGCTGCATTCTTATAGCTGATAATATGATACAGTTGTTTTGTGTTACGTTCCATTATTGTACACATTTTCCTTTTATAGTTGGACAATGCTATGCAAAACAAGAAATCCAAAGACGTAATTTAGTGCCTGACAAGTCTGATGAGTTCAGGTAACATGATTAGTACTTAATATATTAAACCTATTTCAGCCTAACAGTAAAAATATCAAAAATCAATAAAAAAAGTCTGCAGCTTTTATTTAGGTTGAAGGATATTATTAGAAAGATGGAATGTATAGCTAACATCAATAGCAATATTGAATCGTTACTGCCAGTTTATAAAAATATTTTATGATAGTCTTATTTTCATGAATGTCTCCAAACCCGATTTTTGTCTTTTTCAATATATGGATTATCATGATGGTTCATCATGTACTATTATCACCTTAACACCAACTGGATATGACAAATTATCTACCTAAGAAAAGTATGTTCCCTTGTTTTTGTCTTCTGTAGACACAAGTAATAAATTATAGATGAAATATTGAAAACAGAACAACTGTTTTAGATACATGTACTTTTGTTTAAAAAAGAAGTACTAATTATATATAATGGACTTCTCAAGAGAAAAATGTTTTTCTATAGTTTTCTTACAGACAACACTATAGGAAAACTGTTCCCAAGGGAGAAGTCCATTATATATTTAGTACATAACACAATATTGAAGGTCTAGTAACTGGAATATATCAGAAACCGTAATTAAACTAATGGTAAAGTCATTATAACCGTTTGCTACTGCTGGCAATGTTAAACTTGGAATCGGACCACAATACAGATGTTATGTGACAAAATTTAAACAGAGATAATTCCTGTTAAATCAACCATAAAAAAAGATGGATATTTATAAACCTTAAGTATAGTATCCCAGTACAGTACCAGCTGGAAATCTTAGAGAACTAGTAAAATCCCCATTATTATTAGTTATAGTCTCCCATTGCAAAGATAGCCAGTACTGTTAAAAAAATAGTCGAGTCAAAGTATCCAATAATAAATGTTGATGTGGATGTTTTATGTACTAAATAATGTTATTTGTAATGTACTAATCATCTCTTTTTCAGAACTGTTACAACAACTTTGATTTGTATCAGTATTTTTGCAGCTGTAAGTGCCATTGTAAATATAGTTTTACTATTTAAAGTGTGCACAACAAAGAAAAAGGTAAAACATAAAAAAACAAAAGGCGAAAAATCAAAACTTTTGCAAACTAGATACAAGTTTGAGAATATGTCTTCCGAGAATGAGATCTCTTCATTCAGTGATTATCCAATGGAGTTGACATCATTTTCTAAAGCATCAAAAGAACTGGCCAATGGATTGAATCAAAACTCAGATCAATAAACATTCAACAAAGAATTGGCCAATAGGGTGAATCAAAACTCAGATCAAAGAACATTCAAAGAACCTTATTTTAATATACAAATCATATTCTACTATTGAATGTTTTTAGTGGATCTGGAGTTTTATGCTTTATTTAAATACTTTACACCTTCAATTTTCTGTTGAGTTACTCAAAACAGACCTTGGATGTTTTGTTTATCATTTCTGCATATGAGAAAATACCCAGACAGCAACAAGTTTTATTAATAGAACTTATTTTACCATCTTTTGTACAACTAATTCTAATCATAGATAGATTATATGTCCTCATTTGATAAAATGCATGTTTTTTGTGTACATTTTCCAATTGCTAAAATCATCAGTTTAGAGAATGCTAAGTTCTGGCTAACAATGTAACAGTGTAAGTCAGTTACAGTCCATAATACCTTAGTATTTATATATTTTATCTTCATTAGAGCCAAATAAAACATAAATATTGTCTCAAGTGTAGTTTTGAACATAAGAGATGAGATTCAGTCATGGACAAACAGTTTATCACGGTCTTTCAAGCTCAGATATGTTTAACATGTAATCTTTCAAGTTATCATCATGTTTCCTAAATGCATTAAGACCCAATTTTCTAAGTGTTTTTATTCTTATTCACATTAATGTTTGATAGTGACAAAGAAAACAGCATTAATGTTGATTCTAAATATTGAATGGGAATACTATAAAGATAAGATAATAAGCCATGAAATTGATACATTTTGTGTTAATAGTATTCCTGAAAAATAAAGGTTGTTATAAATTATTGTTTTCATATTTTTAAACTCGTCTACATGTATTTATACTCATGCATAGAAATACTTCTTTTTTTTCTTTTAAACTTATCTACATGTAATTGTATTACACTGTTAATTCTTGTTATATACCTGTTTAAACTTGTCTACATATAATTACTCATGCATAGTAATGCATAGAAATACTTCTTTTTTTTTCTTTTTAAACTTGTCTACATGTAATTGTATTACACTGTTAATTCTTGTTATATACCTGTTTAAACTTGTCTACATATAATTACTCATGCATAGTAATGCATAGAAATACTTCTTTTTTTAATTATTGTTTATTTTTAAACAGACATCATTTATATTACTCAATTTCAAACATTATTACTTTTAAGGTTCATACTATATGTATTATTACATGAATAGAATTTTGCATGTTTGTGATTGATATAAAACTACTACTGACTCAAGCTAAATCACAACAGTACTAAAATTGCATCTAAATATGGTTATTGTTGTCATCTTCCACAGTTCCACTGCATGAGCAGTCAAGTGGAATTCAATATTAACTTGTTTTAAAATTGGATCAAAAAGTAAAATTATTCAATAATTCCAATCATCAAATGGATGTATCTGATTCATGTACACATTTGTAAATCAAGAATCTTGTCAACAACAATTGACATGTCTGCTGCTAATAGGTTTGCTATGATATTCTTGGAGATGTTAGTTTTGTTCATGTAATAAAACAATTACTGACTTTGATATATTGGAACCCCTCAGAGAAATTGTAATACCAGTATTCACCAAGTGGCTGGGTGAGGTAAATATACTTTTTGATGGTTGAGAATATCAAAGTCAATAATATCAGAATATTACATTTCATTTTTGATATCGTATGTATTATTAGCCCTGGGTTTGATATTGGCCCAAGAGCTGAGGTTTGATGGCCAATTTCATCCGAAGACTAATAATGCGTAAGATATCAAAATTGTCATGTCACTGCCTTTTTATCATATGCTTCAACGGGAAAAAGACTTAGATATATCAAAATCTGTTACGGTTCTGGTACCAGAATATCTTTACTGTTCTTGTGCTCCAAATAAGTTTGAAGCCAATTAGATATAATATCTTAAGGTCACTCACAGTTTTCCTTTTCGTGTTTCAGTTTTTCATTTACTCAATATTAAAGAAGTTTTGGACCTTTTATTCATTTTATCATACAGAAAAAAAATTTAACTTATTTTTAATATGTATATGATAATTGTTTATTATCACATCTTTTTTTCTAATAAAGTAAATCTAGCATATACAATAAAACAGCAGGGTGGTTTTACAACATATAATATACCTTTCTCCAGTCATATGATAAAACAGCAGGGTGGTTTTATAACATGTAAAACAGATCTCTTACGAGTCATACAATAAAAGAAAAGGGTGGCTTGATAAAATGTAAATAGGCAACTCATGAACCATACGATAAAAGAAAAGGGTGATTTTAAACATGCATTATGTGAATAGGCCTCTCGCGAGTCTCTGTCACTATAAACTATACATCACTTGTAGCTAACGGTCATTTCAACATCCTTTATAATAGCAGTGGATGAGGACACATCCAAATGATTTATTGGTATTTCACAAATAATTGCATTGAATCAATGACGTTAATATATGTACCTTTAATGTATTTATTACATTGTTTGTTGTATATTTATATTCTATCAATTATTAATGATATGATGAATAGATAAATACATATCCTTTTCCATATTAGGCCTGTTATCACCCCTTTCTTGATATCAGTTGTTGGGATAAGCCATCAGGCTTGAGATACCTGTAACAGGATCTTGGTATCATATCCGGCCTGATATGGAAAAGAACATTGATTAAGCTATTTAATATTACCAATGCAGTAAGATCATTAATTATTGTTTACCTTTTGGTAAAGTATATTTACGTGTTATTTTATTTAAACTAATTTTTTGATTATCTTGATCAATCCTATGATAATTGTTTTGGGAGCTTCTAATGTTAAACATATATACATTCCTAAGTGTGTAGAAGTATAGTAATGTCAGCTGTTGAAGCATTAAAGAAGTTGTTAAGTTTATGTTTGTAATAAATATGCAACACAGATGTACCATTCATGGTGCTGAAACATGCTTCTGTGCATGTACATATATAACATATGTATAGATGTATTATAATATGTGTGTGGTTGAGGGTATTTGTTTGTGATGCCAAAACATGAATGTAATATTGTGTCAATGTTACAGTTCTTATACTAGTAGTTTGTTAGGGTTCTGATAGACAAAATGTGGTTTTTATTTATATTAGCTTTAAACTATATTATTGTTATTGATATTTATTTGTGTAATTATATTTGAATTTAAATTTTTTTTAACTGTTAGGTTACTGATGGTATGCAGGGCACCATAGATTGAAAACTAAAATGTACAGGTAGATGATACCAAATACCCATAATCCACTTCCCCAGTTAAATTTGTTTTACACCGTTCCGACTATACATTTAATTAGAAACAAAAGCATTTAATTAAACTGAAGAATATGTCCAAGGGAGATAAACCATGACTGATATATCAATACAATAATGAAGTTTGTGGTCTACATGTGCAAATTACCAAGTAAATGATGCATACACATGTATGTCCAATTAAAGTTGTTCCTTGTAATTGTTAAAATTGTAATGATCTCCCTTTCTATATAACATACACGATTTCTTTATGATATTGTAAAACCTACAAAATGCCAAAAAGCTTCCAAATTATGTCAGTTAATACAAATCTGTAGAGAATTCCATTATGACAAATTAGATCAATATTATTTTTGTATACATTTGTTAAAACCATAACTATTTATCAAATGTTATATAAAACTTATTTTTATTATATTGCATTCTAAGGAAATAAATAATTTTATTACATAAATTTGTTAATTTCACATGTGTGTGACTTTGGAAACATTTTTTTTTAATTTAAAACATCCATTCTGCCTTTTATCTGATTAAAAGAGATTTGTTTGTTTGTTTTGGTGTTCTACACCACTTTCAGCAATTTTTCAGTTTTATCATGACGTCCAGTTTTTATTTGGGCGGAAGCCGGAGTACCAGGAGAAAACCCCGACCTAAGTATGAAAAACTTGCAATCCTTGTCAATTAAGACTTGATTCGATTGCACCCTGCCTGCAGTGAGACTCTAACCTGCAACCTCAGTGTTGACTGACCACATGATCAATAGTTTATCACCTTAACCACTCTGCCACCGAGTCCCTGATTCAAACTATAATAAACTTTACGGTTTTTGATACTGCGATTGTCCATACTAAATTTTGACCTTGTTTTGAACGGAAGTGTACGTTAGGAAAATTCCATTTTTGTCTTTTCGAAAACCTTCGGGTAATGTCGTCTGCATTTAAGGCGGGAAAAGTCTTGTGGTTTGTCAGAATACCATTGAACATCACAAAAGCAACATTAGATCCCTTTAGAAAAAAAAATGCTGACTTCCTATGGAAATTCGATCCATCAAAATGAAAATTCAGCCGCATTTCAAAACGCAGATTAACTGTGGAAAATATTTGTTTCTTTCAAAAAGTGTAATATAAGATCTACAAAAGGACCATAAACTCAACCAAACGCGGTACCAGTTTTCCATTTTGTCAAGCAAAAACCCGTCGGATTGACACGGTAACATTTACTATAATCTATTGATTGCCACACATTCAATCAAAGGAACACATTCAAACTTTTGACCATTTTCATAACAGAAATTCTGGATTAGGCTGTACACTCTTACCATCAATAGATTTTCAGATTATTGCTGATCAAAATTTAACCACTTTAATATTTGAACAAATTTAACATTTGTGTCGCATGTTAAGTAAAGTTTGCAAACAAAACTATTAAAACTGAATTTGCTTTTCATTTTGATTGCTTGAATTCAGTATTCTTTTATAGTTTTTTTTAAATATAATTATGACAGTAACTAGGCCATTATCCTCTGCCTCAGTTTAACAGAAAAGTTACCTAATTTTGATCCACAATGCAGTTTCCTCGTGCAGCTGTCCAATGTTGTTTAATTACAAACTAATGTCATGTTTATTTTGTCAACGCTTGTTTTTTTTTCATTCTTCTGTTCAGGGCAGGGAATTTCATTTTGTAGTTGTATTTCAACACAAAACAAAAGATGTAATTTAAGTTTTATTGCACCCAGATGTAACACTGTATCACGTTTTGTCCCAATTAATAATGTAGTATCATCACAATTAACAAAGTTCTTCATTTAACAACTGTCTGTTTTTAACAGAAACAAATCCTATTTCACATACATTCATTAATTTACATATAATACATGTGCTTTTTACACTAGTTAAATTATTATACAGTTCCGAGATTCCATGTAACAAGAGATTAATGAAAACTTAAAAAAAAAAGAAAAACATTAATAAGCTATTCAATTCTGTAAACTTGGATTCAGGAATGATGTTTAAGGCACACAACAGAAAAATAGCATATAAACAAAGAAATGTATAATAATACAGGGTTGCTTTAATTTATGGTTAAATTTAAATTTAAGAGAAATGACATTTTCCAGTTAAATAAATTCTGGTAAGTCACATGTGAAATAAATAATTTATCTCCCTGGAAGTGACATCCATATCAACATTGCAAGAAAATGCTGACATGCAGGAACATTCAAAACAAAGTTCCTTTAAGTTTTCTATGACTTTAAATATTATATATTAAATATTCGCCAATGTAATAAACAGGATAATTAATTGTTCCTTGTTTAAACTCATGTCCTCAAGAAGTTACACAGTCTTGTTTAATCTGAAGCTTTCTGTGGCACTTGTGATCATATGTTCAATATTCAATTTAATTGATCACAAAAAAATCTTGAAATATTAATACAATGCCCTTAATAATTTACTAAAACGCATGAAGCATGCAATATAGTTATTCTCAAACATAATAAAATTATCAACAGCGATGTTGAGCATACAGATTCATGTTATAAATGTAATCAACATTCTTCACTCATTTCTTCTTTAAAAAAACATCTTCTAGGCTAATAAATATACTAAGCACTACAAACATGGCAGTTACTGATCAGGAGTGTGAACACAACATAAATTAAAAATGAGATCTGTAATCCCCATTGGGGTAACTTCTCTTTGTAGATAATCCTTAAATTATTAAAGCATGTACAAAACATTTTATCCATACATGTTTGTGAACCATTCCCAGTTAAAATAAAAGATACATGCTATTTGTGACACAATTTATGTAACAGTGCACAATTTTGTCAATATTCATCAAGTGAATGCCATATAAATGTGTCTGACAGGTTCAAATTATCCAAGGACTTAATTTGTTATTATTTGAAGAAAAAAAAACTTTACCTAAATAAATGAAGTAATAAAAACATACAATATGAATGGTATTATATGTACATGTATGTTTAACAAATAATCAAATAAAATCATCTCAAAATAATCTTATTATACCAACCTTAGAATAACTGTTACTTTTTAACATTCACACTTTATAGCAAATATGAAAAACAATCGAATACATTGAAATTATATTTTTACTCACTGACTACTCTGAAATTCAGGTATCCCATATGAAATCGGCAAGAACTGAATTTTGTACACTTATAAAAATAATTTATAACATAGGTAATACACAAGGCACTAAATCAAACTTAAAAATATAAAGTTAATCAATAAACACAATAGATTAAACATGTCTTGTCCATTAACAATATAGTGCTACAGTGATCAGTGTGCCCAGGTTACTTGCAAGTTTATAAAGTACAGAGACTTCCAAATTATTAAAACATAATAATGATTCAACAATAATAAAATATACAAATCTGCATGCAATTTTCATGGTATTGATAAGTACATGTAAATAAATAAAATATATCTGTTATACAGATACATGTACATGCAATAATAATATATCATATAAATATTAGTTAGAATATGCAAGTTTACGAATATGACCCAGAAATATGATCACTAATGTAACATCAAAATCTTAAAGTATTTTAAATGCACAAAGTTAACATTGCAGTTAGTTATGTGATAATTTTAACATAAACTTCTCAATAATCTCACTTGTGAATTTCCTAAGACAATTTTCAAAATGAAGTCCATGGGAATTGTAATCAGCTGATGTACACATTTTTTTAATGTGAAATTCAAGTAAACATTTTCATGTGAAATTTAAATGTGCCAAATGTTATGATGTAAAAACCAACTACATAACTGTTGAAAAACAAAGGACAGCTATTCAGAACACAACAGTACAAAAATAATAAATAATGTAAAAAAAAAGTAAAAACATAAAAATACAAGCAAATATTGACAAATAAAAAGGAATGAAAAAGCAAACTACTTAAAACTGAAGATAAAATATGGGACAGCTGACCCTGTTTAATCAATACTTAAAAATGGAATTCATCAACAAAACAATCGCACATGATCTACTACCTTCCAGCCACTATGTGGCAGTACCACAACATGAACTGTGTGGCACCAATCGACTAGAAACAAAACTGTATCTATCATATAAGAGTTTAAAAAATATTTTTCACAAAATTTATTGCTAGAAATAGAGTTTTGATGGCCAATTTCATCCAAAGACTAATAATGCATAAGATATCAAAATTGTCATGTCACAGCCTTTTTATCATATGCTTCAACGGGAAAAAGACTTAGATATATCAAAATCTGTTACGGTTCTGGTACCAGAATATCTTTACTGTTCTTGTGCTCCAAATAAGTTTGAAGCCAATTAGATATAATATCTTAAGGGCACTCACAGTTTTCCTTTTCGTGTTTAAGTTTTTCATTTACTCAATATTAAAGAAGTTTTGGACCTTTTATTCATTTTATCATACAGAAAAAAAATTTAACTTATTTTTAATATGTATTTGATAATTGTTTATTATCACATCTTTTTTTCTAATAAAGTAAATCTAGCATATACAATAAAACAGCAGGGTGGTTTTACAACATATAATATACCTTTCTCCAGTCATATGATAAAACAGCAGGGTGGTTTTATTACATGTAAAACAGATCTCTTATGAGTCATACAATAAAAGAAAAGGGTGGCTTGATAAAATGTAAATAGGCAACTCATGAACCATACGATAAAAGAAAAGGGTGATTTTAAACATGCAACATGTGAATAGGCCTCTCGCGAGTCTCTGTCACTATAAACTATACATCACTTGTAGCTAACGATCAATTCAACATCCTTTATAATAGCAGTAGATGAGGACACATCCAAATGATTTATTGGTATTTCACAAATAATTGCATTGAATCAATGACGTTAATATATGTACCTTTAATGTATTTATTACATTGTTTGTTGTATATTTATATTCTATCAATTATTAATGATATGATGAATAGATAAATACATATCCTTTTCCATATTAGGCCTGTTATCACCCCTTTCCTGATATCAGTTGTTGGGATAAGCCATCAGGCTTGAGATACCTGTAACAGGATCTTGGTATCATATCCGGCCTGATATGGAAAAGAACATTGATTAAGCTATTTAATATTACCAATGCAGTAAGATCATTAACTATTGTTTACTTTTTGGTAAAGTATATTTACGTGTTATTTTATTTAAACTATTTTTTGATTATCTTGATCAATCCTATGATAATTGTTTTGAGAACTTCTAATGTTGAACATATACATTCCTAAGTGTGTAGAAGTATAGTTATGTCAGCTGTTGAAGCATTAAAGAAGTTGTTAAGTTTTATGTTTGTAATAAATATGCAACACAGATGTACCATTCATGGTGCTGAAACATGCTTCTGTGTATGTACCTGATTTAACATATGTATAGATGTACAATTATTATATGTGTGTGGTTGAGGGTATTTGTTTGTGATGCCAAAACATGAATGTAATATTGTGTCAATATTACAGTTCTTATACCAGTAGTTGGTTCGGGTTCTGATAGACAAAATGTGGTTTTTATTTATATTAGCTTTAAACTATATTATTGTTATTGATATTTATTTGTGTAATTATATTTGAATTTAATTTTTTTTTAACTGTTAGGTTACTGATGGTATGCAGGGCACCATAGATTGAAAACTAAAATGTACAGGTAGATGATACCAAATACCCATAATCCACTTCCCCAGTTAAATTTGTTTTACACCGTTCAGACTATACATTTAATTAGAAACAAAAGCATTTAATTAGACTGAAGAATATGTCAAAGGGAGATAAACCATGATTGATATATCAATACACCAATGCAGTTTGTGGTCTACATGTGCAAATTACCAAGTAAATGGTGCATATATATCCAATTAAAGTTGTTCCATGTAATTGTTAAAATTGTAATGATCTCCCTTTCTATTTAACATGCACGATTTCTTTAAGATATTGTCAAACCTAGAAAATGCCAAAAAGCTTCCAATTATGTCAGTTAATACAAATCTGTAGAGAATTCCATTATGACAAATTATATCAAGATTTATTTTTGTATACATTTGTTAAAACCATAACTATTTATCAAATGTTATATAAAACTTATTTTTATTATATTGCATTCTAAGGAAATAAATAATTTTATTACATAAATTTGTTAATTTCACATGTGTGTGACAGTGGAAACCATTTTTTTTTAATTTAAACATCCATTCTACCTTTTATCTGATTAAAAGAGATTTGTTTGTTTGTTTTGGTGTTCTACACCCCTTTCAGTAATTTTTCAGCTTTATCATGACATCCAGTTTTTATTTGGGGAGGAAGCCGGAGTACCAGGAGAAAACCCCGACCTTCGGTAGAAAAACTTGCAATCCTTGTCAATTAAAACTTGATTCGATTGCACCCTGCATGCAGTGAGACTCGAACCTGCAACCTCAGTCTTGACAGACCACATGATCAATAGTTTATCACCTTAACCACTCTGCCACTGAGTACCTGATTCAAACTAATTTATTGATTGCCACACATTCAATCAAAGGAACACATTCAAACTTTTGACCATTTTCATAACAGAAATTCTGGATTAGGCTGTACACTCTTACCATCAATAGATTTTCAGATTATTGCTGATCAAAATTTAACCACTTTAATATTTGAACAAATTTAACATTTGTGTCGCATGTTAAGTAAAGTTTGTAAACAAAACTATTAAAACTGAATTTGCTTTTCATTTTGATTGCTTGAATTCAGTATTCTTTTGTAGTTTTAAAAAAAAATATAATTATGACAGTAACTAGGCCATTATCCTCTGCATCAGTTTAACAGAAAAGTTACCTAATTTTGATCCACAATGTAGTTTCCTCGTGCAGCTGTCCAATGTTGTTTAATGACAAACTGAAGTCATGTTTATTTTTTCAACGCTTGGTTTTTCATTCTTCTGTTCAGGGAAAGGAATTTCATTTTGTAGTTGTATTTCAACACAAAACAAAACATATAATTTAAGTTTTATTGCACCCAGATGTAACACTGTATCACGTTTTGTCCCAATTAATAATGTAGTATCATCACAATTAACAAAGTTCTTCATTTAACAACTGTCTGTTTTTAACAGAAACAAATCCTATTTCACATACATTCATTAATTTACATATAATACATGTGCTCTTTACACTAGTTAAATAATTATACAGTTCGAGATTCCATGTAAAAAGAGATGAATGAAAACTTTTAAAAAAAAAGAAATACATTAATAAGGTATTCAATTCTGTAACCTTGGATTCAGGAATGATGTTTAAGGCACACAACAGAAAAATAGAATATAAAAAAAGAAATGTATAATAATACAGGGTTGCTTTAATTTATGGTTAAATTTAAATTTAAGAGAAATGACATTTTCCAGTTAAATAAATTCTGGTAAGTCACATGTGAAATAAATAATTTACCTCCCTGGAAGTGACATCCGTATCAACATTGCAAGAAAACACTGACATGCAGGTACATTCAAAACAAAGTTCCTTTAAGTTTTCTATGACTTTAAATATTATATATTAAATATTCGCCAATGTAATAAACAGGATAATTAATTGTTCCTTGTTTAAACTCATGTCCTCAAGAAGTTACACAGTCTTGTTTAATCTGAAGCTTTCTGTGGCACTTGTGATCATATGTTCAATATTCAATTTAATTGATCAAAAAAAATCTTCAAATATTAATACAATGCCCTTAATAATTTACGTAAACGCATGAAGCATGCAATATAGTTATTCTCAAACATAATAAAATTATCAACAGCAATGTTGAGCATACAGATTCATTTCCTGCTTTGAAAAAACATCTTCTAGGCTAATAAATATAAGTAAGCACTACAAACATGGCAGTTCCTGATCAGGAGTGTGAACACAACATAAATTAACTAGAGGCTCCCAGGAGCCTGTATCGCTCACTTGAACCTGAAACCAAACAACCCTTTTTTATCCAGCTGCAAAAATCATTAAGTTTTACCTTTTAAGGGAAATAACTCCTATAAGGAGGATCTTTTGATGGTTAGAGGGAGAAGGGAGGTTCACTTCAAATTTGCTGTACCTGTTATACTTTTTTTTACTATCAGTCGAAAACTCTCTCAACCCCCTCAACCCCTTTTTTCATTTTTTCTATTTTAATCCAATGTAGCTATGTAGGTAGTCAGGTGTCATGATTTGCACAATTTTGGAAGAGGACATCCTAAAGATGATGTGTGCAATGTTTCAAAGCAGTCCTTTCATTGGTTTAAGAGGAGAAGATTTTTTAAAATCAAATAAAATTGATTAAAAAAATGTTCAAGGAGAATAATTCCTAAACGGTTCATCAGACAATCTTGACCCTAAGTCATTTTTGTAGCCCTCATAGAGCAGAACAATTAAGCAATGCTAACTTTTTCTCTAGTTCTAATAATTTTCAAGATTTTGAGGCAAAAATGTCAAAAATAATCAATTTCGACAATTAAAGGGCAATAACTCCTATAAGGAGTCATCATACAACTTCAACCCAATGGAGTGTTTCGTAGAGCTTTTGATGCACATGAAGGCATGTCTCTTCGGTTTACATATATCTGTTACACTTTTTTTAAATATAAGCCAAAAACTGTATTTTACCGCCCCCCCCCCCCCCCCATCCTATTTTTAGCCATGGTGGCCATGTTGGTTAATCTGCAGCCACGGTTGGTGCAAACTTGGTTGAGGACATTTGACGGATAACGTGTACAAAGTTTCAAAGCAGTACTTTCAGTTGTTTCAGAGGAGAAGATTTTAAAAAATCAATTAAAACCGATTCAAAAAACAGTTCAAGGGGAATAACTCTTAAACGGTTAATCAGACAATCTTGACCATTGAGTCATTTTTGTAGCCCTCATAGAGCAGAACAATTAAGCAATGCTAACTTTTTCTCTAGTTCTAATAGTTTTCAAGATTTTGAGGCAAAAATGGCAAAAATCATCAATTTTGATAATTAAAGGGCAATAACTCCTACAAGGAGTCATCATACAACTTTGACCCTTTTGTAGAGCTTTAGATGCTGAAGAAGGAAGGTCTCTTCGGTTTTCCTGTATCTGTTATACTTTCTGAACTATAAGCAAAAAACTGTATTTTGACCCCTCTGTTCTATTTTTAGCCATGGGGGCCATGTTGGTTGGTCTGAGGCCATGATTTGGGCAAATTTGGTAGAGGGCATTTTACTGATGATGTATGCAAAGTTTCAAAGCAATCCCTTCAGTGGTTTTGGAGGAGAAGATTTTTGAAGAAAAGTTAACGACGACGACGACGACGACGGACGCCAAGTGATGGCAATAGCTCAGGTGAGCTAAAAATGAGATCTGTAATCCCCATTGGGGGTAACTTCTCTTTGTAGATAATCCTAAAATTATTAAAGCATGTACAAAACATTTTATCCATACATGTTTGTGAACCAATCCCAGTCAAAATAAAAGATACATGCTATTTGTGACAAAATTTATGTAAAGTGCACAATTTTGTCAAACTTCATCAAGTGGATGCCATATACATGTAAATGTGTCTGACAGGTTATCCAAGGAATTAGTTTGTTATTTTTGTAAAAAAAAAACTTTACCTAAATACATGAAGAAATAAAACCATACAATATGAATGGTATCAAATTTACATGTATGTTTAACAAATAATGAAATCTTCTCAAAATAATCTTATTATACCAATCTTAGAATAACTGTTACTTTTTACATTCACACTTTATAGCAAATATGAAAAACAATCGAATACATTCAAATCATATTTTTACTCATTGACTGCTGTGAAATTCTGGTATTCCATATGAAATCGGCAAGAACTGAACTTTGTACACTTATAAAAATAATTTATAACATAGGTAATACACAAGGCACTAAATCAAACTTGAAAATATAAAGTTCAACAAAAAATACAATAGATTAAAAATGTCTTGTCCATTAACAATACAGTGCTACAGTGATCAGTGTGCCCAGATTACTTGCAAGCTTATAAAGTACAGAGACTTCCAAATTATTAAAACATAATGATTCAACAATAATAAAATATACAAATCTGCATGCAATTTTCGTGGTATTGATACGTGTAAATAAATAAAATATATCTGTTGTACAGATACGTGTACATGCAGTAATAATATATCATATAAATATTAGTTAGAATATGCAAGTTTACGAATATGACCCAGAAATATGATCACTAATGTAACATCAAAATCTTAAAGTATTTTAAATGCACAAAGTTAACATTGCAGTTAGTTATGTGATAATTTTAACATAAACTTCTCAATAATCTCACTTGTGAATTTCCTAAGACAATTTTCAAAATGAAATCCATGGGAATTGTAATCAGCTGATGTACACATTTTTTTAATGTGAAATTCAAGTAAACATTTTCATGTGAAATTTAAATGTGCCAAATGTTATGATGTAAAAACCAACTACATAACTGTTGAAAAACAAAGGACAGCTATTCAGAACACAACAGTACAAAAATAATAAATAATGTAAAAAAAGTAAAAACATAAAAATACAAGCAAATATTGACAAATAAAAAGGAATGAAAAAGCAAACTACTTAAAACTGAAGATAAAATATGGGACAGCTGACCCTGTTTAATCAATACTTAAAAATGGAATTCATCAACAAAACAATCGCACATGATCTACTACCTTCAAGCCACTATGTGGCAGTACCACAACTGTGTGGCACCAATCGACTAGAAACAACACTGTATCTATCCTATAAGAGTTTAAAAAATATTTTTCACATAATTTATTTCTATAAATAGAGTTTTCATAATTAAACTTCTGTAAGCTTACATAAACCATTTATCAATGAAAATATACAGATGCATTAGATTTAAAGTAAAGATTATGGAAGTACAACCATAATACATTCATGGTTTACAAGTAATAATACATTGGGATTCCTTAAATATACATGAAATAGTTAACCCTAAAATTGTAAATGTGTCTAAAAGACTTTTTTTCTTTCTTATGAAATTGTATGCATATCAGGAAATTTTATTGTTAAAAATCACATTAACACCACATTAACTGTTTGCTTAAGGATTAAAGCCACTTTAAGGAATAGTTCAGCTAAATCATGGAGTCCACTGAGGGCTTCTGTTATCATTTGCAACTAAGTTGTTAATAATTAAATTAAAGCAAAGTCAATAAAATAGCTGACACAAACCTTAAAGATATCCAAAATATAAATGTAATCATGTAGCCACAACCATGATTTAATGGTCTAATATCAAGTAACATGAACTCTTCATATGAAGCTTACGTTACGGCAACCTTAATGTTTGATATGTATAGGTGTTAAATGCCTAGACATAATGGGAATGTTTTATAATATTGAGATCATCATCTAAACACGTTATGGACAGTACATCAGCTGGGGGAGTATTCCTTCAACTTCTGTCTGTTTATCTTTCTTTCGTTCATTGTCTGTGTACTGCAAATTAAAGAAAGATTTTTTATTAAAAAAAACAATGTTACTTGTAATGTCAAAATGGTTTGTTATAGAGCTTTAAAAATAACTCTAAAAATTATTTGTTTAAATGTTGTTAGCCATGGAGATGACAAGTAATAGTTTTAATGGAAAGGGCAACACATTAACCATTTGCAACTCAGATTTTTAGAGAATTTCAGGCAATCATAATACATCAATGGCCTTGGTAGGCATAGTAAATTGTTAATTATTACTAATCTCTCACACTTCCATGCTAACAGTTTGGCAGGATTTTGTTTAAATGTGTAATTTCTGGAAATTTTCTGTTTGTATAATTGCCCCTTGGGTTCTATGTTAAGCTGTTACACTATGGTAGGCATCTTTGATCTAGGATCAGTATCAAAGACTCAGACTTTGTGAGGACCATTAAAGGTACATTTCTATAAATAACAATCTTTCAAAAGGTTTGTCAGAAAATGTTTCAAATTTAAGACAATCACAATGCATAAAAACACCTAAATAGACATTTCTTCGAAGTTAGACTGGGACCATACTGGGATTGTCCCCAGTCCCACTGGCAGATACTGAAGTCCCTCTCCTTGGGAGGGGGGGGGGGGGGGTTCAGGTTATAATATGGAAAGCCTGATCCAGAACTGTAACTGTAGTGGATAACATGTTTGGAGAGTGCCAGGCTCCTTGCATGATAAAGACCCCTTTTGTAGATTGCGAAAAAAGAGTTGGCTCTTCGTAGCTGCTAAAAAAGTCTAAATTCTCTGTCCCTTCTCAATACTCCATACTTTAACAATTGCAGTCAAAATTTTGTACCCTTCTTCCCTTCACATCCCTTTTTCTGTTTATTGCTTATAACTTGTTCTTGTTCTAAATATGGCTGAAATACTGAAATACAGGCCCACTTTCAGCAATTTTTTAGTTATATCATTGCACCGGTTTTATTTGGGGAGGAAACTTGACTACCTGGAGAAAACCCCTGACCTTGGGTAGGAAAACTAACAATCCTTGTCAAATAAGATTAGAGCTGAGTGCACCCTTCCCAGTGGAGATTTTATGATGATATATGTGAAATAATGGTAATTATTAACATGTACCTTTTGGTTCATAAATATTTGAAGCAGACAGAAATATGACCAAAATTTCGTTATTCTGACCTAAAGTTTAAGGGTCAAGGCTCCAATTTTGGACTATGATGGTACGTAATACTGTCTTGATACACCGTACCACATACCAAATATCATAAACCAAAGCCAAATGATACATAGGAGATTATGAGCAGATTTCAATGAAAGGGAGCTAATAACAGAACTAAACAGCCATTCAAAAGAGATAAAATAAGGACTCAATTTAACAACTTTCTACAGACTATATTCTGATACACATGTAGACAGTTATAGGGATATCACATATGATTCGATGCAAACATGTGTCAAGAACTCTGGGTTCTCACCAGGATTTTTTTTTATGGCGAGTCATGGGACTCTTCACTTTTTTGACATGGCGAGTCCCAATCTAGCTTAGTGAGTCCATAGAATAGATGAGACTAGACTATTAGCCAAGTACACTTCCATTATAGGGTTTAGCTATTGTATTTTGAAATCATGGGAAGTGTTTGCAGACAAGTAAAATGACATCAATTTCTTATCATGTTCTTATCCCAAATCTATTGTGCATGTTGTAATAACAAGTGTGGACACAGAAAAATGTCTCGCCTGAATTCCGCATCAGTAACGAAAAAAAAATTACATCGTAAGCATTAAGTAAATAGCATTAATTGTTATCATTTAAAATATACAATGCATGGTTACAGAGAAACAGACCTAATCCACAAACTTTACTTAGTCACTGGACCTTGAAATTGAGGTAATGGTCAGTTGAAACCTACGAGACACTCATGTACTAATCATTAGCAATCTATATACCAAATATTATCACCCGACCATGCATA
This sequence comes from Limnoperna fortunei, assembly GCA_944474755.1. NCBI lineage: Eukaryota > Metazoa > Mollusca > Bivalvia > Mytilida > Modiolidae > Limnoperna > Limnoperna fortunei. The sequence continues at coordinate 66,091,775 of OX104112.1, forward strand.
GTTACACAGGAACTGCCCTAACCGAAAAACTTTAACGTAGTCACTAGACCGTGAAATTGAGGTCAAGGTCAGGTGACACTTACCAGACAGTCATGTACTGTTCATCAGCAACCTATATACCAAATATTGTCATCCTTCCATGCATAGTTACACAGGAACTGCTGTAACCCAAAAACTTTAACATAGTAGCTGGACCATGAAATTGAGGTCAAGGTCAGGTGACACCTACCAGACAGTCATGTACTATTCATCAGCAACCTATATACCAAATATTGTATTCCTACCATGATTGGTTACAGGGGATTTTTTAGGATTTTGAGGGCTTTAGTCACTTTAGCCGATAAGACGTATAAGCATCTGCTCAGAAGCATGCATTCATTGTACTGGTGAAATATCTAAAAAACTATATTCTTTCAATTGCAGTGTATAAATTTGTTTTATTGAATGATTATAACAATATGTTTATAAATTTTCAAAGAATTTTAATTTAAAAACTTATTTAACTAGAGGCTCCCAGGAGCCTGTATCGCTCACCTGAACCTGAAACCAAACAACCCTTTTTTATATAGAATTTCGTTCCTATAAGGAATTGACCAACACTTCTGCAAAAGTCATTAATGTTGACCTTTTAAGGGAAATAACTCCTATAAGGAGGAGCCTTTGATGCTTAGGAGGGAGGTTCACTTGAAATTTGCTGTACCTGTTATACTTTTTTAACTATCAGCCAAAAACTCCCTTGACCCCCCCTCCCCCTTCTATTTTAAGCCAACGTAGCTATGTAGGTAGTCAGCTGTAATGATTTGCACAATTTTGGTAGAGGACGTCCTAAAGATGATGTGTGCAATGTTTCAAAGCAGTCGTTTCATTGGTTAGAGGAGAAGATTTTTTAAAATCAATTAAAATTCATTAAAAAAGTTGAAGAGTGCCCCCGCTAAATGAAGTCCCAAACAGGAAGTAGTTGTCCGGCAGGTCTGAAAGTCGCTTAGGACGTACAAATTGTGATACTGAACCACCCTGCCAAATTTCAAATTGTGCTGATGTACGGTTTCTAAGAAAAGCTTGACGGAAATTTTCATACTCATGTTAACACATTTTCATATCGGCCCAGTCGCAAACAGGAAGTAGTTGTCCGACAGGTCTGAAAGTCGCTTAGGACGTACAAATTGTGATACTGAACCACCCTGCCAAATTTCAAATTGTTCTGATGTACGGTTTCTGAGAAAAGCTTGACGGAAATTTTCATACTCATGTTAACACATTTTCATATCGGCCCAGTCGCAAACAGGAAGTAGTTGTCCGACAGGTCTGAAAGTCGCTTAGGACGTACAACTTGTGATACTGAACCACCCTGCCAAATTTCAAATTGTTCTGATGTACGGTTTCTGAGAAAAGCTTGACGGAAATTTTCATACTCATGTTAACATATTTTCATATCGGCCCAGTCGCAAACAGGAAGTAGTTGTCCGACAGGTCTGAAAGTCGCTTAGGACGTACAACTTGTGATACTGAACCACCCTGCCAAATTTCAAATTGTGCTGATGTACGGTTTCTGAGAAAAGCTTGACGGAAATTTTCATACTCATGTTAACACATTTTCATATCGGCCCAGTCGCAAACAGGAAGTAGTTGTCCGACAGGTCTGAAAGTGGCTTAGGACGTACAACTTGTGATACTGAACCACACTGCCAAATTTCAAATTGTTCTAATGTACGGTTTCTGAGAAAAGCTTGACGGAAATTTGTACATACAGACGGACATATTTACGTACAAATGAAGTCCCAAACAGGAAGTAGTTGTCCGACAGGTCTGAAATTCGCTTAGGACGTACAACTTGTGATACTGAACCACTCTGCCAAATTTAAAATTGTTCTCATGTACGGTTTCTGAGAAAAGCTTGACGGAAATTTGTTCGGACGTACATACGGACGGACGGACGGACATGAGTAAAACTTAATGCCCCCGACATGTCGTCGCGGGGGCATAAAAATGTTCTAAGAGAATAATTACTACCGAGAGTTTTGTAGAGCTTTTGATGCTGAAGAAGGAATGTCTCTTCGGTTTTCCTGTATCTGTAATACTTTTTGAACAATAAGCAAAAAACTGTATTTTGACCCCCCTGTTCTATTTTTAGCCATGGCGACCATGTTTTTTTACGAATCAAAAATCCAAACGATAGTTTGGTAAAGGACATGCTAAGCAACAACCATACCAAGTTTGGTTGCATTCTGTCAAGTGGTTTCAGAGAAGAAGATTTTTGAAAAGTTGAACGGACAGACGACGGACGACGGACGCCAAGTGACGGCAATAGCTCACATGACCCTTCGGGTCAGGTGAGCTAAAAAGCGTTTGTATATCAATCGGTTACAATTTTTCATTAAGGGCCATTGTACTCTTCATTTTCTAAGTGGTAGCCATCGGTAGTTAGACGTATCTCTGATGTACACAAATGGCGCGTAATCCATTTGAAACCAGCAAAACATACGAAAAATTAGTTAAATACGCAAAATCTGTGCAATTTTTATTTGCATTACATATTTAATCAAAAGGTGGAAGTCTGTGCGCATCAGTAAAATCTACGTCACTTTTGTTTGCGTATATAGACCACTTAATCATGTCAATCTGATTACCTGTAAAAACATTGATTCGGTGATTGACACCTGCTGTTAAAAACTATCGAGGTGAAATAATTAAATTAACTGTTAATTGGCTTTGGGGTCATAAATATGTCGTTTTACGCTTGGTAGAATGAATTTGTAACGAAAAAATTTAGTACTTGTTGGAAATCAGGTGACGAAATTGATTTAGAAATCTATCGTCAATTTTCAGATGATTTCGTCAATGACGAAAGTGGTGAGCGCTAAAAAATTCCCTGGGTTACATAGGAACTGCCGTAACCCAAAAACTTTAACGTAGTCGCTGGACCGTGAAATTGAGGTGAAGGTCAGGTGACAGGTGACTGACTTGCAAGTACTCATCATAAGCTACCACTGGACCAAATTTGATGGACCTAGGGCTTAGGGATATGAAGCAAGATGTCCAAGTGTTTACGCCACCGCTGCCAGATTCCCATACATATGTCTCGTCTCCAGCAACTATCATAGCAGGTGAGACAAAAAGTGTTTATATTTCACCACTGATATTAGTACTACAACCAACTTCATATAAATATAAAGTAAAAGGATGTATGAACTAGAGGCTCCCAGGAGCCTGTAATCGCTCACCTGGAATCCAAATGACTTAAACTATATTAAAATTTTTGAAATTAACAGTTTCAGTCTAGTTGTTATAGCTTTTAAGTTACTGTGCAAAAACTAAACATTTCTTCAAAAAATTTGTTAAATACAATAACTCCTATAAGGTGCCATCCACAATTTCTGAAAATTAAATGGTTTTTAGGCATTGTCCTTTAGGGTACTTTAGAAATTTACAGTTTTACTCTACTAATAGGTGTGTTATAGACTAATTTATAATTAAAAAACTGTTCATATGTCCAAATTCATAATGAAAGGGCAATAACTCCTATAAAGAGTCATCTTGCAATTTTTGGACTAAGCAATCATTTGTAGGGCTTCTATTGCTGATCATTTGTGCAATTTACAGTTTTAATCTAGCTACTATAGTTTTCAAGTTACAGGACAAAAATGGAAAATTTCTTAACAAAATTGTCATTTAAGGGCAATAACCCCTATAAGGAGTCATCTGACAATTTCAGACCAATTAAATGAATTGTAGGGCTTTTTTGCTGATCATTTTTGCAATTTATTATTTCACTCTAGCTGCTATGGTTTTTAAGTTACAGGACAAAAATTTCATAAAAAATTGCAATTTAAGGGCAATAACTTCTATAAGGAGTCATCTGACAATTTCAGACCAATCAAGTGAATTGTAGGGTCTTTATTGCTGATCATTTGTGCAATTTACAGTTTCAATCTAGCTGCTATAGTTTTCAAGTTACAGGACAAAAACGGAAAATTTCATAAAAAATTGCCATTTAAGGGCAATAACTCCTATAAGGAGTCATCTGACAATTTTAGACAAATACAGTGAATTGTAGGGCTTGTATTGTTGATCATTTTTGCTATTTACAGTTTTACTCTAGCTGTTATAGTTTTAAAGTTACAGGACAAAAACGGAAAATTTCATAAAAAATTACCATTTAAGGGCAATAACTCATATAAGGAGTCATCTGACAATTTCAGACCAATCAAGTGAATTGTAGGGTCTTTATTGCTGATCATTTGTGCAATTTACAGTTTCAATCTAGCTGCTATAGTTTTCAAGTTACAGGACAAAAACGGAAAATTTCATAAAAAATTGCCATTTAAGGGCAATAACTCCTATAAGGAGTCATCTGACAATTTCAGACTAATACAGTGAATTGTAGGGCTTGTATTGTTGATCATTTTTGCTATTTACAGTTTTACTCTAGCTGTTATAGTTTTAAAGTTACAAGACAAAAACGGAAAATTTCATAAAAAATTACCATTTAAGGGCAATAACTCATATAAGGAGTCATCTGACAATTTCAGACCAATCAAGTGAATTGTAGGGTCTTTATTGCTGATCATTTGTGCAATTTACAGTTTCAATCTAGCTGCTATAGTTTTCAAGTTACAGGACAAAAACGGAAAATTTCATAAAAAATTGCCATTTAAGGGCAATAACTCCTATAAGGAGTCATCTGACAATTTCAGACTAATACAGTGAATTGTAGGGCTTGTATTGTTGATCATTTTTGCTATTTACAGTTTTACTCTAGCTGTTATAGTTTTAAAGTTACAGGACAAAAACGGAAAATTTCATAAAAAATTACCATTTAAGGGCAATAACTCATATAAAGAGTCATCTGACAATTTCAGACCAATCAAGTGAATTGTAGGGCTTTTATTGCTGATCATTTTTGCCATTTACACTTTCACTCTACCTCGTATATTTTTCAGGTTATATTGTAAATACCAAAAATTTTGTCAAAAATCGTCAAAAAAGGGCAATAACTCCTACAATAAGCCAATACACAACTTCGCACTAATAGCAACTATTGTAGACCTTAATGTGCTGATCAATTTGAAGTAACGGTTTTCTCTATAGCTATTATAGTTTTTTAGATAATGATCAAAAACCTGTGTTGACCCCCATGTTCTATTTTTAGTAACAGCGGCCATATTTGTCTGTTGATCAACACCCTGGGTACAAACTTGAAACTAGGAACCCTAAGGATGATTGTGGCCAAGTTTGAAAAAAATTGGCCCAGTGGTTTCAGAGGAGAAGATTTTTGAAAAAGTTTACGACGGACGACGGACGACAGACGACGGACGACGGACGACGGACGACGGACGACAGACGACGGACGACGGACGCCAAGTGATAGCAATAGCTCACATGGACCTTCGGTCCAGGTGAGCTAATAAAAATGTAGCATAATATATTGTAAACAGCAGCCTTTTCTGAATGAGAATCATTCATTCGTGAATATTTTACTACTATCTGGTAAATAAAAATCTTCCCAATGCTTGGTGGTCCCCCTCCCCCTTTTACATTTAATGAACTCTGCAAAGCCCTCATGATACCTTTTCACTAAATACAAAAATCAAAGCTGGTAAATGGTGATTAAAGTTGATACCAAAATTTTAATTTTATTGAATGATCCTGAATTTTTTGTCTCCATTTCATATAGGTTTTCTTCTCCACATAATTCATTTGTGGTTGACTGTTTTTTACAGTTCAACAATTCCATATGGAAACATAACAAAATATGCACCATGGAATGCACAAATATATTGCAGGAAAACATTATTGCGCCATTAATTTCTTTATTATAAAATGACATAATGCCTAATATCAGTAACCAAAAACTTGTCATTGATTTAATAACTTACGACAGAAGTGACCAGTAGAAGGAACATTGAACGAGGTTGGTTTGTTTGTTTGATTGTGTTTAACGCCAATTTCAGCAATTTTTCAGCTATATCATGGCGTCCAGTTTTTATTGGGGGAGGAAGCCGCAGTACCCGGAGAAAACCCCCTACCTGCGGTAGGAAAACTGGCAATCCTTGTCAATTAAGATTGGAGTCAAGTACACCCTGCCTGCAGTGAGAATCGAACCCGCAATCTCAGTGTTGACACTTGACAGACCACATGATCAATAGTAGACAAACTAAGCCTAGGGATATTTCACGATAATAAATTTGATGAATTAGGCATTTTTTAACTGCATACAGGAAATGTCTGCCACTTAAAAAATCTTTGGTTGGTAAATTTACTATTTTCCCAAATCACATTTTCAAGACTCAAACATGTGGACTAAAATGATTTGACGAAGATGCGTCCTGTTGATGCATGGAATCTCGTAATGGCGCGTCCTACACAACTTTGACGTGTCCAGGGTGTGTATACATGCCTTAACGAGAACCCTGGAACTGCACACATTTTTATATATACAACAGAGGGATGCATAAGATAGTCTTAAAAAACCAGGTTTTCGTTTAAACAAGTTCGTTACACCTGTATTAAGCAATAACCTGGGTTTTAAGACCATATTTTTAGGTCCCTCTTTATTATCCATTCATATTAACTTACTCTGTATTAACAGACCAACTTCTTTATGTTTATAGTTTTGCTCTCAACTGACAACGGCCTTTTAATTATTTGAGTATAGGGGAAACTATTAACATTTTTTGCTCTCCCTTAGTAAATAAGTTTCGTTGAGTGAAAATGAGCGGAATAATTTCAGCTATATCACATTAAATTTTCGGGGTGTTATGTCAGAAAATTTTTTTTGCAAATTTAGAAACCCCAAAGGGTACTCAAGGAAATTCACAAACACCTATAAAATAGTCCAGTAATGGGCTTTGCACAATCAGCTGAAAAACAGCCAATACATTTAACAAATTATCTAAAAAAATTTATTTATAAATTCTGTATGAAACTGCTTTTTAAATACAGCACCAATATTAAAATTCCATTGAATAATAAATCCGCTGTCCATGCTACAGTTCGGCACAGCCAAATAACAAAATAAGAACTAATTTCATTTATAGAGCCATTGTCAACTTAGTGGTATCTTAAAACATTACTTTGCCAATGAATGCTATAACAATTATTACCTGAGGGCTTTAGACAATTCTTCTACCTGTCCTTTCAGAAGTTCAACTTGTTGCTTCAATAGTTCTATCTCCCTATCTTTAGCATCTATGATACTTCTAGAACTACTAACAGAATCTTCTAATGAGTAACAGTAAGCCTGCAAAAATTTCATTTTCAATATGAGATAATATAAATAAATATACAAACCTTCATGAATACAGGTAGAGATAGGAACATAAAAGAACAGCAGATTACACTAACATATTTTATTTATTCAGTTTGGTAAAAGATTCTGCCTTTTATACGGATTTGTTATATGGAGACAGCCTTTAGAGTAGGTTTGACTGTATATCTGGATGACAAACTAGGTTGGACTGTGTATTTACTATTTGTATGTTTGGATGACAGACTGGTGGCATCGATGTACCTTGTCGATTAATACAAAATAATTAACTTAAATTACAAACACTACAAAAAACTACTTGGTAATGAGTTAAAAAATTGCCTATTAGTTATTTCAACTTATTTTAAGCAATATTAACTGACGTCAAGGGTTGTTATATTTTTTTTATTTTATAGCAGTAAGAAATAGAACTATCTGATTCCTTTAGTAATCCACTTTATTTCAGGTGACTGTTAAGCCTGAATCTAGACCAATATTGGTTGTAACCACCTATGTTTACCCCGATGAAATTTTAATTAACTGATCTGATTGAACTGGGTTTTAATTCCACTTTCTGGATTTTTATGTTAATATAGACTCCAGATTAACTGTGCACCAATCATAAAAAGAAGCTATAAGGACTGATGACTAATTTTATTACATGTACATGATTGTGAAACTATTTTTGCATTTTATATATCTAACAGCTTAAATAACCCAATGTATACTGGTCAGCTTTCCAGTATATTTCTATCAATGTAGTGGATATATATGTATGGCCTAACTCGATCCTTATTGTTATGTAATGGATATATATGTATGTCATAACTCGATCATTATATTTCTTTTATTATCAGTTTATTACTTTACTTTGTCTGTAAATAAAGCTATTTTAAGGTTGTTGAATACCACTATATGATAAAATATTCTAACCCTGCTTTCCTCTATGCTATCATGTGGTCCTGGAGGATCATCAAAACAGAAAAATTCCCTCACTGGTCTACTGAAAAACATAACAATTGTCCTAATTATGTTATTGTTTTAAAAGCTGCAGGCAAAAGTTTATAATTACATTTTATGTCAATAAATTCATGACAAAATTGATGTAAATGTTTCTTTTTTGTTTTGATAAACATAATGTATTACTTAACCATAAATTAATGTTATTGGCATTTCTATGGTGCACTGGTTTTGATGTTTCATTGTGAATTAAAAGATGACTTGTTATGGCCATGTGAAAATGACAGATTTCAATAAATTGCATATAATTTTATTATTATATAATTCAACAGCCAGTCCATTTACAAACTAGACAAAATATTAAGTATCAACAAATCTGCTTGAATTGTTGTGTAAAATTGTAATGTTGTTTAATGTCAACATGTAATGGTAGGTATGTTTATGTTATATAAATATATGTCATGATTAGTTCATTATAAAAACATTTGAAGCTTATATGACACTGGTCAGATTGATTTAGCTCCTACTGTGCTTTTGGTGGACAAGTAAAAGTCAATTTCAACTTTCATACCCATAAATATATTCATCAAAAAGCAAACATAAATTATATAAGCAAAAAATTTTTATTCTTATCACAACTTATCTGTTTTCTTAAAGGAATATTACAGCAGAACAGCAAATCTGTTTTTTATTGATTTTTCGTTTTGTATTGACATAGCATTCCACTATTGTATTGTATTCTATAAAAAGCTATTACAACAAATAAAATGAAAATCATAACCTGCTGTGTATGGTCTGTTACTGTCTATTGTATGATAGGTACATTTTTTTCTTTAACATTGTACATCCACTTTACTAAGTTTTTCCTAATTATGGGAATGATACAATACAAAATAAATATTAAGCTTTTTATTGATCTAATCATTTCAATTTTAACTTAAAGGTTGCATAATTCAAAGGCAAATTTTACCTGAAGATATTGTAAACTTCCCACGTCAATATTAATTACGTTAAGTGGCTCTATTTCACAGTTAGAAGTCTGGTTTCAAATTATACACCCTTATCAAGAATCTACATGTGTGTATGACACCTCTGGGGTTAAAATAAACGTAATGTTGGATCAACATTCAGTCAATTTTTCTTTAAAAAAATACTATCTGCACTAAAAGTCACATTTTCATTTTTTTGCTTGAATTTTTTCATTCCATACTGTACCTTTTTATTACAAAAATCCAATAGAAAAACAATATCCACAATAACCTGTACTTATTTAAAACTAAGCCTCCATTGTACATGTATTAGTTATTAGGTTTTTAACCATAGAAATATACGTTAGATAAATTTTGTGTAGGTTCAACTACTTGTATCATGTCCAGACAGTTGTGTAAATTAGGTCAACACAAGACACACAGATTCGAGTTTTGATGCTGAATGAATGCATCTGTCATGATTTATCAGTGTCAAGTGACACCAACACTTGAAATTTATCTAAAATAAAGTATAAGAAAGGTAGAAGAAAACTTGCAACATTTTAAATTTTGACCTGAATCACAATGGAAGTTAACCTAGGTGCAGTCAATGTTGTTATTTCAAAACCATTCTGGCTTTGATGTTTGTGGTTCATAACAATTAAATAATACTGTTAAAGCCTAAACAAGAAGTCACTGTGAATCAGTTGTACAAATTAAGCCATTTGATGAAATTACTCCCCAATGCACAAAATATTATAGATACATACCTATTACATATATCTTTATGAGAAGTACAATTATCCACAAATGCCTGAAGTCCAAGTAATCTGTCTTCTAAGAAGTTTTTGTCGTAATTATCTTTGAACCATCGTTTGGGTGGTAGGGAAAGACTCAGTCCTGGAAATCGCTTCTTTACCTACAGAATTTTTTTAACAATTTTTTTTTAACCATTTCAATTCTTAAATGTCTGACAACAAATGGTTTTTGATTGATTGATTGGATGTCAGTGAGCAGTATTTCAGCTATATTCAGGACGGAACAAGTTAACAAACAATACATCAATTAAAAAAGTGGTGGGATGGGACACAGGGAACAAAATTTTGACTGCCACTGGAAAAGTACGGAGTATTGGGTAGGGTCGGAGAATTTAGCCTTTTGTGGCCGCTACAATGAGCCTACTCTTTTTCAAAATCTACACAAGTGTGGACACAGAAAAACGTCTCGCCTGCATTCCGCATCAGTAACGAAAATAAATTTCGTCATAAGCATTACGTAAATAGCATTAAATATCAGCAGCGTCCTGTATACCATACATTGTCACCATACCATGCATAGTTACAGAGGAACTGTCCTAATACAAAAACTTTAACATAGTCACTGGACCGTGAAATTGAGGTCAAGGTCAGGTGACACCTACCAGACAGTCATGTACTATTCATCAGCAACCTATATACCAAATATTGTCATCCTACCATGCATGGTTACAGGGGAACAGCCAAAACCCAAAAACTTTTAGGTAGTCGCTGGACAGTGAAATTGAGGTTAAGGTCAGGTGGCACCTACCAGACAGTCATGTACTAGTCATCAGCAACCTATATACCAAATATTGTCATCCTACAATGCGTGGTAACAGAGAAACTGCTGTAACCCAAAAACTTTAACGTAGTCACTGGACCGTGAAATTGAGGTCAAGGTCAGGTGACACCTACCAGACAGTCATGTACTAGTCATCAGCAACCTATATACCAAATATTGTCATCCTACAATGCGTCGTAACAGAGGAACTGCCGTAACCCAAAAACTTTAACGTAGTCACTGGACCGTGAAATTGAGGTCAAGGTCAGGTGACACCTACCAGACAGTCATGTACTAGTCATCAGCAACCTATATACCAAATATTGTCATCCTACCATGTGTGGTTACAGAGGAACTGTCGTAACCCAAAAATTTTAACGTAGTCGCTGGACCGTAAAATTGAGGTCAAGGTCAGGTGACACCTACCAGACAGTCATGTACTAGTCATCAGCAACCTATACACCAAATATTGTCATCCTACCATGCGTAGTTGCAGAGGAACTGCCGTAACCCAAAAACTTTAACGTAGTCGCTGGACCGTGAAATTGAGGTCAAGGTCAGGTAACAGGTGACTGGCTGGATAGTACTCATCATAAGCTACCTCTGTAACAAATTTGATGGACCGACGGCGTGGGCTTAAAAATATATGAAGCAAGATGTCAAGTGTTTACGCCGCCGCCGCTGCCGGATTCCCATACATATGTCTCGCCTCCAGCGACTTTCGTCGCAGGCGAGACAATAATGCTATCCCTGCCACAGAGAATGCCCCCTCTGGATGTCTCTATAGACAAAAATAATGCTAACCCTGCCACAGATAAAAGATAAATTAGGATACATCAACCACGCTGACTGACAGAGACATATTATTATTATTATGAGAAAGCTATATAACATATTTAGTTTTTTTATTATTTTTTTAAATTAATTGGTATGGATTCGTTGGTAACAAAGTCTCAAATATACATATTTTGCAAGAAACTGAGACACCATTGATAAGGGATTTTAAGGAGTTGATGTTTCTCTTACCCGTTCATTGAGTGTGACAAAATCTGTGTATCTTCTAAACACAAACCAGTTATCACCTTCTGTTCTCTGCACTTTTATCTTGAAAACCTATATCATAAGTTTACAACATGACATTAGACACACATCGGCATTGTAATTATCGTTTTAGCAAAATAGCAACCTGGACTGTTGTAAGCTTCAGTTTTAAACTGAATCACTTGTCATTCAATTCAACATGTTCTTGCATATATCAGTATAACACATGCTTGCAAAGATAAAATTTTCCCCATGATTAGCTTATACACTGCTTATTGTCATGTGAACGGTCAATGAAGGTAATAACAAATACCAAACACCGATGAAACTGTCAAAAGGACAATCCACAAATCAAAATCCAAAAAACCTGCAAACAAGACAGAATATTTTTCGACAAGGAAGTTGTATCTATAGTAAAACTTATTCAAGGCTCTGGCAAGTTGTTTTTTCTTGTGACCTTGATATATAAGTTTATCCCTGGCAACAGTGTGAGGACACTTCAATGATTACCGGGAATAATGTTACCACTAATGTTAGAACTGACCAATCATGTACAAAGATCACTGTACAATTCGAGTCCTGATTATCATTTCTCAGACAAATACATGTATGTCTGTTCTGTAATTAAAGTTCTGTGATCTTAATGGTAGACTGATCTTAATGGTAGACTAAATAGGTAACATTCTTAAACTTTGTTTGCATTTACCAATAGCTATCCATAAATAAATGTTCAAAAACTGGCAAACAATTAAATAAACAAGGTGAAATACAACCCGACATGTATGTTAAGTCAATACTTACAGTAAATTTGGCTCTTTTTTCCATAATCTCATATCCAACAATAGGCACTCTGACCTCCTCTGGGTTTAATACCTCTCTGGAATCCAGGTACACTGAGCTGCCATTACTGACATCAGATATAAAACTTGATACAGATCCCTGTCGACTGTCCAAATCAAATCTAACATTACCCTTTCTGGAGTTTATACAAACAGGAGAACTAGTCTGTGGACCATTAACATGAAGTTTATGGTCAACTGTATGCTTATGGCCATTGACCGGCAATGGTTCAATCTCACCACTTGATAAAGATGAAGCTGACCCTAGAGAATCTGACTTATGGTCAGACTTTTCTAAACCTGAATCATTGCAGCAGGAATCTGGGGTTGTTGGAGATTCAAGGTCATTTGCAGGAGTTTTGTTCACAACATCATCGGGTGTTGACCTTGGTTCCTCTGCCATCTTATCATTATTAATGTATCATCTCCTAAACACACAATCATACTTGTAAAAACTCGGATAGAAAATTTAGTTTATATATTTATACATGTAGTTCCAGTAGTCCCAATAATATAAAAACTTATTTTTCTAATATATTACAATATATATGAAAATGAGCAAGCCACTGTTTAAACCTGAAATATTTTAATATAACTGCAAATACCTACATATATAAACCATGCTTGAAAACGTAAGGATCCACCTATAGTGCACTTTATATAACTGCTTGTGGGAAATTTATGTCATAACACTGTACATGTCTATGTCTCTGTGACACTGATGTCCCGCTTGGCACATATTGGTAAACACCCCCTTTTTTCTAAGTTCACTCAAGCATGAAATATTTAGCACAGCCCTATTCCGAGTACTGCTAGTAAGAGATCTCATCATGTTGTAACTTTGTACCATGTTTCATGAAGATGTGAAATCATCTTTCTTAAAGAAAGGCAAAGGTAAACCTGAGCCAAGGTGTGACGAATGGATGAACTAAGATACATTTAAGGATGAACGGAATGACTAATTATATGGAACAAATGAACTACATGTACATGTAACTGAAAATCAGAAAGTTATCATTTGTCGGGGGTGAGACAGCAAGCCAGAGGTTCTTAAGAGCCTGTATAGCTCACCTGATTTTATAGGCAACGAAGATGGCATTTTCCTAATGTTAAATGTTTGTTTGTTTGATGGTGTTTAACGCCACTTTCAGCAATTTTTCAGCTATATCATGGCTTCCAGTTTTTATTGGGGGAGTAAGCCGGAGTACCCGGAGAAAACCCCCTAATGTTAAATGTAAACTAGTCTAAGTTCTAATGTAAAATGTAAACTAGTCTAAGTCCTGTATTTTCAATAAACTTTAAGACCATCCAAACAATATTGCCGGTAAGTTTTGTTTCCATGAGTTAACAGGTTTCAGAAAAGAAGATTTTTTTTTAATTTTCCCATAGGATTCTATGTTAATCTAAATCATGCGTGGCAGCCATTTTGAATCCCCAATTGGCAATAAAAAACATTAACTTTCAATAAGACCATCTATACAATATTGACAGTAAGTAAGCTGATTCAATTGGTTAAACAGTTTTAGAAAAGAAGACTTTTTAACTTTTTCCCATTGGGTCTAATTTTAATCTATGTCTTGCTGTGGCAGCCATTTTGATTTTCCTATTGGTATAAAAAAAAAAAACATAAACTTCAAAAAGGACCCTCCAAACAATATTGCTAGTAAGTTTTGTTTCCATTGGTTAACTGATTTGAGAGAAGAAGCCTATTAAAACTTTTCCAATCCAAATAAAAAACACAAACTTTGTAAAGGTCCATCTAATGAAGATTATGGCCAAGTGGTTTCAGAGAAGAAGATTAAAATGTAAATAGAGACGCTGACAACAAGGGATGCAAAATGATGATAATAGCTCACATGACCCTTTGGGTCAGGTGAGCTAAAAAGGCAGGACTACTACATGGTTTGTTATTATATTCTTGTGAATGTACATGTAACAAAAGTGCAGCCCCTTCAGCCCACAAAAACTCATATATATAGAAATTCAATGAAAAAATTAAATTAAAAACTTGTATAAATATTGACAGTTATACTGAAATCACAAATCTAGCCTTTTTGGTTAACTACAGTATATCTTGATAACTGAAAAGTCATTAAAAATTGCTGATTCACTATTTTAAGCTCATTTAAAATGGAATCAAATGAAAAAATATATATAGTCAAATAGGATTTTAGAAAAAAATTTCCCTTAATGCCTAAAAGAAAAAAAAAGACCATATTGCACTTCTTGTATCTCATAAAACATTTAAAAGAAATTTCTAAAAATACTGCTAACTGCACATTAAACAATTATATAATCGATCAATCTACTGTTTCATTCATTCAGTAATATCTTATATTAAACAACATTACCTATAACTACATGTATCTAAGAATAATCCTGTAGAAGTAATTCCCATTTATCACATTAATATTAGGTATCAAATACTATTATACCGTAAAATGGCATGTACATGTAAAATCCATATTTACAGTACAATTCAGCCTACAGTCAACAAGTACTTATATAATTATATACATGTACTTACACTGCCAATAAGTACTTATATAATGGTATACAAGTACTTACACGGACAACAAGTACTTATATACTTAATATTTTAGAGACTTCCCAGATATGCCTATTAATTGGATTTTGTAATGTAATAGATTGAGTAATGAATAAACCACAATAATATATACCTTTAGTAATTATAATGTTCTAGTACAGGTATCCATGTTTCTTGTATTTCTCTGTTTTCTGGAAAACAAAATGAAAGTAAAATACATGACAAAGAAGTCTGTTCTATGTAGTATCGACATTTCAATAATCACATTAAATAAGGAAGTTATGCAATCAGAATTAAATTTAAATTCCAACCTCGAAACAAATGCACTAAAAATAGTCCTTTAATTTTGTACAACACCAAAAATGTTACCTATTTGTTTGTTATAACAAACAACTATAAAGAAATCAATCTATATTATTTATAGTAGATGAAGCAGCTGTTATGTGTGATTATATGAACTGTGAAAAAGGTAAATACAACAGCTGATGAATACAAGTCATTTTTATGTCAACTAAAGCAAGACATGGACATGCTCGAGAATATAATTTTTCAAGATTATAATAAAATAAATCCATGAAGTCACTATCAATTGTGGTGTTCAGTATGGCAAAAAAAGAAAGGATATATTTGCCAAATGAAGAAAAATAATTTAACATTCTTAAACAGGAATAGTTTATGCCTAAAGGCATTCAATAAAAGAGTAACAATTTGAACAATCATTGTCTTTATATAAATTGATTGAATTTAGTTTGTATCTTGTGATTGATTTAAGTCATTTTATGACATAAATAAAATAACATAATTGATCATGTATCAAACATTTTGAACACTACCAACAGTTTTCAGTATTTATTTGTTTATACACTTTATAGTAACATTTACATGTACATGTATGTGATTGGATGTTGATAATAAATTAGAATTTTTGATAAAAATATGATTATAAAGGGTTCATCCATTAACCCACCAAGCTAAAGCCTTGTTAATGTAAAAGAGTAAAATCACATGTAAATCTAGGTAATATTAATGACTAATGACTACTTAAAACAAGTAATTGTACCCTCTTTTTAAATTTTTTTTTGGGGGGGAGGGGCAGGGATAGGGGGTATCTAGTCTAGACACAACTACCGGTAATGACCACCCGGCCGGTAGTTAATAAAATTATTACATAGTTTATTCATGACTTATAACCACCCTTGTAGTCAATAAACCAATAACATAGTTTGTATGACTAATGACTACCTTTAAGTCAAATAAACTACATAAATAATTTACCCATGACTAATGACTACTGTGGTAGTAAAAAAAAACGAATATCTAATCTTCTCACAAGAAATGACTACCCTGGCAGTCAAATAAACTGATTATCTAGTCTTCTTACAACTACTATCTACCTGGTAGTCAAAAACCTGGTAATCTAGTCTGCATGTACACAAGTCTAATGACCATTTGGTAGACAAAAAACTGATTATCTAGACTACACATGACTAATGACTACCCTAGTAGGGAAATAATCCAATTACAGAGTCCACTCACAATTAATGATTAAATAAACCAGTTTTTCCTACTTCACTCACAACTTATGACTACCCCCAATTACATGTACACCATGGCACTTATGACTAATGACTACCATAGTAGTCAAATAAACCTATTACTTATTCCACTCACAACAAATGATTACCTTGGTAAACCAACTTCCACTCCACTCATGACTAATGACTAACCTGGGAGTAACTAAACCAATTAGCTAAGGCACTCATGACTAATGACTATACCCTGGGAGTAACTAAACCAATTAGCTAAGGCACTCATGACTAATGACTACACTGTTTGTAAAATAAACTATTTAACCAGCCCACTACACTGGTAGTCAAATAAACCAATTTTTCCTAGTCCACTCACAACTTATGACTACACTTGGCAGTCAATAAACCAACTACCAGTCCACTTACGACTAATGACAACACGGGTTTGATAGATTGGATGTCTGCTTTACGTCCAGCGAGCAGTATTACAGCTATATTCAGGATGGAAACAAGTTAACAAACAATAAATCAACGGAAAATGGGGGTGGGATGGGTCACACTTCCAAAAATATATATTTTTTAATTCTATTATAAAATTTCAATGGAGTAAGATCAAGAACCGATTCACACAAGTAGTGTTGTACATTCAGAATTTAATTGAAAGAGACATTTTTAAAATATGGTAACAAAATTGCAATATGATCACCTCCATTGAGTGTTTTAATGTTTCAATTGTAATCATGTACATATACAGGGTAGAAATAGACAAGGCATGAAATTATTGATTAATTGAATGTCTGCTTTACGTCCAGCGAGCAGTATTTCAGCTATATTCAGGACGGGAATGGCATGAAATTAAAATTTGGTGAATACTTCTAACATATACTGTGCAGAATGTAAGTGACAACACCAGCATTGGATACCATGTGAACTGTTTATACACGGTATGTGTATTACAGCTCTGGATAATAAGTAAACCTTTGGGTGATTGAAAATCATGGCACAATAAACCCGTTATTTATTGCTGAAACAAAGAGCTCAATACATATCTTTATTATTACTGTTAATTTATACTGTACATGTATTACTCCTATATGTAATTAATTCCTTAGTGAATAAATGTCATCATTAGTGACACCTTAGTTATTGTTGACCAGTGCCCAAAAAAGTTGAGAAAACATCAATAATGTAAATAACAATCTGATTTACTCTATTAGGATATGAACACAATATTGCAGCAATACACAAGCAAGGTAGCTTTCAATTTGAGAATCTTCTTGCAGAAAAAGTGAATTTTTTTTTACATTTAAAAATTTTTTTGCCATGAGGACAGTTTCTAACACTTTAAAACATGATCTGACCCTTCAGACTCGTGTGAAGTTAAGACACGTTCTGTGACTGTCATATGTATGTTAACTAAACTATCTTATCACTTGTATTATTTAAACAAATAATGACAAAGGTACAATAATTAGTTGTAATGAAATTTACTAGTACATAATAATCCTCAGATGTGTACCCCTGACATCTTTATACATGTATATATAATTAATTTATTGAACAATTTGTCTATCACTCATAATTATTACATAAAAATTCCAATGTTAGAAAAAGGAATTGTTTTTCAATTTTTTCTGATCAAAACTTTGAATGTTTGATGCCAAATAAAAAAACTGAAAATGAATTATATGTACTTGTAGGAGAATTCATCTTGAAAATCCGAATGCTAGTCACTTTGGTACAAGGACACCTCAGTACTGATCTGGACACTTCGGCACTCAATATATACAATTTATTGATAAAACTCGTAATGTATTTAAACATAATAATATTAAATCTATACAGACAACAATATGGAGCATTACAGCACTAAGAACAATATTTGATATTTATTACAGCACTACAAAAACAATATGTATCGTATACGTATGTTTCAGCACTAAAAACAAAAAACAAAAATGTGGAAAGAGTTTTCAATCACTATAGAGTTCTGTGTGGTCTCTTCTTGGGCAATCTGGAGCTAAGGTTCTGGTTCTTCTGGTTGTGTACATGGAGTACATCGCCACTGCAAATCTAGATTGCCTTTTACAGCTTGTCTGTAGTCGGCTCTAGAAATGCCAGTGTCACAGGTCCTGTGCTGCCAGTGGGAACACTGTTCACACTAGACAGCCTCTTGTCTAGGTCGCACGTTTTTTTACACTGGATACACGGAAACTTGCTCATTGTGGTTTGAATTTGGATTGAGGTCGTCCCATTATTTATGCCTCCTCTTAGCGTGGCATATATTTTTGCAATATTTCTCAAAATAATTTTAGCTTGCAATTACTAATTTTTTTCTTTGTAGTCGTGACAAAAGAGATTTATGATTAAAACAAATTAGTTTTGTTAATTAACTTTGATGATCTTAGAAACAAAACCAATCATTAAACCTAAGATAATTAAATAAATGCCAATAATAGTTGATTATAAATAGTGAAACTGTTAAAAATTCGTATCAAAAAATATTTAGTTATTAATTCCTCTGTATACACAACTCATTTTCTTGTTTTATTGATAAAACACATAAACAAGTACTAGTACTTCAAATTACAGAAAATTAAACAGGTACCGAAGTGACCAGTACCGAGTACCGAAGTGTCCAGTACCAAGTTCTGAAGTGACTAATTATGTCAGTACCGAATTCGAAGTGACCTGATACCGAAAATCCCATAAAAGTTGTCTGGAAAATAGAAAATAACTGTATGCTTAAAATATTTTATTTTCATGTTGATCACATTTTTCTTCAAGATCATTACATTATTCTCTAAATAATTACACATTATATAAAATAAGGAGCTTTCATCACAAATATGAGACTGAAATATTTGCACAGACTGATCCCACATAGAAGTTACAATTCTATCTCATACCAATCTAAAAATATCTCACTTGCCTCAAATTTTTATATTATCATAAAATTGTAGTTACATCACATTCTGGCAACCTACATGTAGATCACATGATTTTAAGGACAAAAATACAAAGATTTCTTACAACAAATGGGAATAAAATTAAAGAACAACATAGGGCAATTGTTCAGAATGACAGGGCAACTTCACTTCACTTTTGAAAATGATCAATGGCGAAGTGGGATCACGATAATCCATGGAATCATGATACGGCAACTTCTCCACCCAAGTCACCCTCAAACGCGAGCCCTTGCTTACACTACATGTCAACCTATTTTTGTCAAGGTTTTTGTGTGGCAAATTAAAACTGCTTATATTACAACATATGGTCCAGCTTATGCTCCTTATGATCTGGCATTTTGTTCATTTTGATAGGGCGATTTTCAATAGTAAAATTTAACCTAATTAGAACAGAAGTGTACATTAGGAACAATTTGATTGTTGTCTATTCAAAATCCTTCGGGTAATGTTATCTGCAGTTGAGGCTGGAAAAGTCATGCAGTTTGTCCGAATATCATTGAATATCACAAAAGCAGATGGACTTTTGTAAACAAGCCAAGGACCCTTTAGAAACAAAAATGGGTTACTTAATATGTAAACTGCCCTTTGCAAAGTCAAGGCTGATTTGTAACAAGTAAACAACAGAGGCATCCACTACAAACACTAAAACCTTAATTCCCGCAGAAAACCTTAATCTCCGGGGGAAAACATTAATTTTTTAAGGAATCCCGTTAAAATTAAGTGTTGGTTTTTTAAATTAAGGTTTTCCCGCGGAGATTAAGGTTTTTTGTTGATTGGACCCCTGGGTCGGTTTTAAGCCCTATGGTATTGTTGTTGATAACGATCATCAGTTACTCTGCAGATTTATGACAATTCTTGTCCAAAATAAATATGTATACGAATATCCCAAAATAAAAATGTATGAACCGGCCCGGATATTTGTTTTGCATTCATAACCAATTCTTAGTTTTTACTTTTTGGTGGCCATGTTGGTTAATCTGCAGCCATGGTTGGTGCAAACTTGGTTGAGTACATTTGACGGATGATGTGTACAAAGTTTCAAAGCAGTAATTTCAGTGGTTTCAGAGGAGAAGATTTTTAAAAAATCAATTAAAACTGATTAAAAAAAACAGTTCAAGGGGAATAACTCTTAAACGGTTAATTAGACAATCTTGACTCTAAAGTCAATTTTGTAGCCCTCCTAGAGCAGAACAATTAAGAAATGCTTACTTTTTCTCTAGTGCTAATAATTTTCAAAATTTTGAGGCAAAAATGGCAAAAATCATCAATTTCGACAATTAAAGGGCAATAACTCCTACAAGGAGTCGTCATACAACTTTGACCCAATGGAGTGTTTTGTAGAGTTTTTGATGCTGAAGAAGAAAAGTCATTTTGGTTTTCCTGTATCTGTTATACTTTTTGAACTATAAGCCAAAAACTGTATTTTGACCCCCCTGTTCTATTTTTAGCCATGGCGGCCATGTTGGTTGGTCTGAAGCCATGATTTGTGCAATCTTGGCAGAGGACATTTTACTGATGATGTGTGCAAAGTTTCAAAGCAATCCCTTTAGTGTTTTTGGAGGAGAAGATTTTTAAAGAAAAGTTAACGACGACGACGGACGGCAAGTGATGGCAATAGCTCAAATGACCCTTCGGGTCAGGTGAGCTAAATAAGGAATTTAACAGAAACTGTGATGTAAAGAGGTTTTTTTTAACAACGAGGAAAATATGGGTAAAAAGCTATAAATGATTAAGTCTGGTAATTGTTTTTTATTTGGTCTTGTTTATAAATAACTGCAATTCTAATTTTTTCCGGCAATTTATCATGTTTATTACATGAATAATAATAATTGAATTTGAGGCAAAACCAATTGAAATCGTAATCAATTTTAACAGAAGTAATTATTTTAAAATTTATTTAGAATATACTACCACTTCGATACCTCCATTTCTTTAACAGCTGTTTCTAGCGTCTTTTTGTTGTACGAGTTACTTCCCGTTATTGCAATACATCATTGACAACATGAACTTTGGTGACGTAAACAGCGGCTCCTTGACGAGTTTCCGCTGTAAACAATGACTGACCGCTCAATGTAAATTCTCCGTTGACAAGTAAAAAAACCATGACATGGCGTACAAAGGAAGACAATTATACCAAACCGATTGTGTGAATCATCTTGTAAATTGCATGATTAGATATGTGTATAGCACTACAAACACCAAAACTTTAATTCCCCCAAAAAAACATTAATCTCTGGGGGAAAACCTTAATTTTTTAAGGAAATCTGTTAAAAGTCAGTGTTGGTTTTTAAAATAAAGGCTGTCACCGGGAAATTAAGGTTTTCCACAGAGATTAAGGTTTTTGTTGATTGGACCAATGGGTCGATTTTAAGCCCAAGTCGCCCTCAAACGCAAGCCCTGGCTTATACTACAAGTGAACCTATGTTTGTAAGGGATTTTATGTGGCAAATGAAATCTGCTTATATTAACGCATAAGGTTCAGCTTATGCTCCTTTTGTAGATCAAGAAGGGTACTTTTTGAAATAAACAATTATTTCCTTGAGATATTCAGCATTTTTGAGGTTTTTTGTTGATTGGACCCCTGGGTGGATTTTAAGCCCTGTGGCATTGTTGTTGATAATGATCATCAGTTATTCTTATATATGCACTGTATATCTATGTTAACAAATCTATATCAATGTATAAAATTAATTCTTGCCCAAGTGAATTTGTGTGAAAATCCAACAAATAACAATGAATGAACGTGAATGCATTTCCTGTCAACTTTGAATCAGAAAATGCATTTATTGCAAAATTTACTAAAATTACGTAATTCGTAAGTTACCATGCATGGTTGTATTATAAAAAAATACCATATTGATTTTCCATTTTCCGGGGAAATTAAGGTTTGGGTGTTTGTAGTGTAGTCTAGAGACAGATTCTAGGTTTAGAGTAGAGGAGGAAACTTTAGTAAAAATCATAAATGCCCCAGATTCAATGTATTATGTTTTGTAATTTACATTTCCTCAATTGTTACATTGGTTACATGCATGTAGTCATGAAATACTGTTGCGTCAACATATTTAAAGGACAATGTATGGTATTATACTAAATGCCAAGCCCCTTTGGAAAAATTTGTTTGCTTGCATTTTTTCATTATTCTATATTTTACCTCTTTATTACGAAAATTCAATAGAAAAAATGTAGATACGATAACCTGTCCATGTTTTATAATTTGCCTCTGTTGTTAAGTTGTTACAAATCGTCCTTGACTTTTGCTACGGGAATTTTACATAATAAGTCAGCCATTTTCGTTTCTAAAGGGACCTTAGGATGTATACAAATATTCGTCTGCTTTCGATGGTATTCGAACAAACCGCGAGACTTTTCACGCCTTAACTGAAGACGACATCACCCGAAGTATTTCGAGTAGACAACAATCGAATGTTCCTAAAGTACAGTTCCGTTCTAATTAAGGTCAAATTTTAGTATGGAAAATCGCCCTTTCAAAAGTTAACCAGAGGCTCTTAAGAGCCTGTATCGCTCACCTGATTTTATAGGAAATGAAGATGGCATTTCCCTTATGTTAAAGTAAGTCCTGTAATTTTCAATAAACTTTAATTAGGACCATCCAAACAATATTACTAGAAAGCTTTGTTTCATTGGTTAACCGGTTGTATAGAGAAGATTTTTTTTATTTGCCCATAGGGTCCAATGTTAAACTAAGTCCTGCGGCGGTGGCGGCCATTTTGAATTTCCAATTGCCATAAAAAACATAAACTTTATAAAGGACCATCCAAAAAATATTGCTAGTAAGTTTTTGTTTCCATTGATTAACCAGTTTCAGAGAAGAAGCCTTTAAAAACTTTTTCCCATAGGGTCCTATGTTAAACTAAGTCCTGCGGTAGTGGCCATTTTGAATTTCCAATTGCCATAAAAAACATAAACTTTATAGAGGACCATCCAAACAATATTGCTAGTAAGTTTTTGTTTCCATTGATTAACCGGTTTCAGAGAAGAAGCCTTTAAAAACTTTTTCCCATAGGGTCCTATGTTAAACTAAGTCCTGCGGTAGCGGCCATTTTGAATTTCCAATTGCCATAAAAAACATAAACTTTATAGAGGACCATCCAAACAATATTGCTAGTAAGTTTTGTTTTGATTGGTTAAACGGTTTCAGAGAAGAAGCCCTTTTAAACTTTTTTCTCATAGGGTTGAATGTTAAACCAAGTCCTGCGGTGGCGGCCATTTTGAATTTCCGATTGGGATAAAAAACATTAACTTTATAGAGGACCATCCAAACAATATTGCTAGTAAGTTTTGTTTCCATTGGTTGACCGGTTTCAGAAAAGAAGCCTTTCAAACTTTTTCCCGTAGGGTCCTATGTTAAATTAAGTCCTGCGGTGGCAGCCATTTTGAATTTCCAATTGCCATAAAAAACATAAACTTTATAGAGGACCATCCAAACAATATTGCTAGTAAGTTTTTGTTTCCATTGATTAACCGGTTTCAGAGAAGAAGCCTTTAAAAACTTTTTCCCATAGGGTCCTATGTTAAACCAAGTCCTGCGGTGGCGGCCATTTTGAATTTCCGATTGGGATAAAAAACATTAACTTTATAGAGGACCATCCAAACAATATTGCTAGTAAGTTTTGTTTCCATTGGTTGACCGGTTTCAGAAAAGAAGCCTTTCAAACTTTTTCCCGTAGGGTCCTATGTTAAATTAAGTCCTGCGGTGGCAGCCATTTTGAATTTCCAATTGCCATAAAAAACATAAACTTTATAGAGGACCATCCAAACAATATTGCTAGTAAGTTTTGTTTTGATTGGTTAAACGGTTTCAGAGAAGAAGCCCTTTTAAACTTTTTTCTCATAGGGTTGAATGTTAAACCAAGTCCTGCGGTGGTGGCCATTTTGAATTTCCGATTGGGATAAAAAACATTAACTTTATAGAGGACCATCCAAACAATATTGCTAGTAAGTTTTGTTTCCATTGGTTGACCGGTTTCAGAAAAGAAGCCTTTCAAACTTTTTCCCATAGGGTCAGTCCTATGTTAAATTAAGTCCTGCAATGGCAGCCATTTTGAATTTCCAATTGCCATAAAAAACACAAACTTTATAGAGGACCATCTAAACAATATTGCTAGTAAGTTTTTGTTTCCATTGATTAACCGGTTTCAGAGAAGAAGCCTTTTAAAACTTTTTCCCATAGGGTTCTATGTTAAATTAAATCCTGCGGTGGCGGCCATTTTGAATTTCCAATTCCCATCAAAAAAACAAACTTTATAGAGGACCATCCAAACAATATTGCTAGTAAGTTTTGTTTTGATTGGTTAAACGGTTTCAGAGAAGAAGCCCTTTTAAACTTTTTTCCCATAGGGTCCTATGTTAAACAAAGTCTTGAGGTGGCGGCCATATTGGTTTACCAATCAAAATAAAAAACACAAACTTTGTAAAGGTCCATCCAATGAACATTATGGCCAAGTTTGGTTTCAATTGGCCAAGTGGTTTCAGAGAAGAAGATTAAAATGTAAAAAGTTTACAGACGCCGACGACGACGCCGACGGATGAAAAGTGATAACAATAGCTCACCTGACCCTTTGGGTCAGGTGAGCTAAAAACTGCCATATTTCAAAACGCTGAATATCTCGAGGAAATAATTATTTATTTCAAAAAGTAGATTTCTTGATCTACAAAATGTGCATTAGTGGAACCATACACAGTAAGCAGCTTTCATTTTCACGCAAAAAACCAGCTCCACAATACGTCAATACTTAGTATAGTAACTTGCATTGACCACTTTAATTTCGTTCTAATTTCATGCCATATCTAAATAATAAAATGAATATTCAATAAATATATTTGAGAACATATTATATGTAAGTGAGAAAACAGATATTTTAATATGAATGTAGGCGCAGCCAAAATGCG